>OX376698.1:42422737-42839057 GCA_947389925.1 Coelopa pilipes
TTTGAAACAGAAGGTTTTCCGTCTTGTTGTTGTTGTTGTTGTTGCGTGTTTTTTTTTCACCGCTTCCCCCGAAAGATCAATAGACAATCATTAGTTTAAAAATCTTCACCTCGCGTTATTGCGCAAGAGATTTAATGGAATTCCGAACGAAAGTGAAAATTTCCAATCTGTGGAACTGGAGATTTAAAACAACAGCGAGAGACGATCCAATGACAACAACAAGCGACAGAGACAAAAATTATGAAAACAACAAATGACAACGGCCCAGACAACAGCAAATGACCAAACAAATGGCAAAGACGACAGCGGGCTGCATAAATTATGCTTCTGAAGCACACGCTCAGAGCAGTCCGGCAACGCTGATCACTTTTCTGGAATCGTTTTCCAATTGCAACGAGGTCCAAGAGGGAATTCGGGCCGCAGACTCGGGCTTAGCCGGAGCTGCCGATGGTGCTGAAGCGGCGAAGAGCAGCAAAGAAGCAGAGCGAGAGAGAGAGAGAGAGCGTGAGAGAGTGACCGAGAGAGAGCTGGCGTGAGAGAGCGAGAAAGAGAGGGAGAAGAGAGACACTCGATGAATCCGAACTCAGAAATTTCTCTGAACCCTTCGCATTCAAATTAATTGCTTCAAATGCGGCGACGATTAAAACGTCAAAAATGACAGCCGCGTCAAAAATGACAGCGACGACAAAATCGGCACCATTTTCGAGGGCTGCCAATTGAGTTGTCGCCGCGGTCGAGAGCACGAGGCCTCCCGGCGAAGGGATCGCGAGACAGGAGAAACCGAAGGCGTCTTCAGTTGAAAGAGGTTGGGAATTAATTGACGACATCGGCGGAGCGAAAACCCGATTGCAATTAATTTCGACAGCTCGAAAAATATCGCTGACCAAATGGCAATCACTCATTAATAACAACAACAACTATAGCAACAGCAACAGTAAAACAACATCGGCAACAATCGCGCAAGGTCCAACAAGTGTCAATAAAACAGAAATCGAGACATAAATCAGGCCCAAGTCGAGTCGAGTCGAGTCGGCCGAACGTCGCTGAAGCGTTGCCATATCGCGCCGTCTCTTTCCGACCGGCCCGACTCTCTCCGTCTCTGCCGCCCAGCTCTCTCTGGGTCAATGCCAACAATTTATTTGCGCAGAGCATCTGCAATCGATGGCGGCTTCAATGATTTTCCTCTCGTTTCTGTGCGAATTTTGCTTATTATTACATTTTTTACCATTTTTATTTATTTTTTTATTATTATTTTATATTCTTCACTATTTTTTATCTCCACTTGCTGCGTATTTTGATCTTCTCGTGGGATTGTCTGCTTGCCTATTTCGGAGCCTCTCGAAATCGGTGTCGATTTCGATCTGATTTCGACTCCGACAAGAGTTCAATTGATTATTCGTTCAATTGCAAATTGGTACAAAAAGTTAAGTCCTCAATTTTTGGTCAGAAAATTGTTTGCAAAATATAAAAATATTAAATAAGTTGTGTTTTGAGAAAAAAAAAATACTCAAAAACATCATTTTTGTTTCAAGAAATTAATTAAACAATGATAGTTTCCAAATATATTTATGTTTTCAAAATATATTTTTTTTTCAATATTCTCTTTTTAATCTTATGTATGTTACTTTGTTTCCGATTTAGCTACAAGCGGTTAATGTGAGTTCCATCAAATTCAATTTCGCTTTTAAAATTCAACGTTTTCGAAATTAATTTATCGACTTTTTACGTTCCACTTCCGCTTCCGCCCCCTCCACTTCCTCTGCCGCGCCCGCCCCTCCCTGGAGACGTCATTAAAAACACATTTGACCTCATCGTTGGCAACTTGTCGTCGTCGTCGCAGTTGTCGTTATTGTCGTTATTGTTGTTGTTTTTTATTATTGCTTTTATTGTTGTAATTCGCAGCACGCGTGCCCCAAGTCGAAATTTCAAGCGATTTCCGTTGCCAGAAGGCGGCAGCCGAAAAACAAACAGGCAAAAAAAAAATGAACAAGAAAATCGGGGAAAATTTGGTCTCGAAAAACAATTCAACAATTTCGAACTTCCTGTCGAATTTCTCCTCGGCCAGGTTCTGTCGAATGCGAGCTAAAAATTCCAAATTCGAAATTGGAGAAAAGAAAAGCGAGAAATTTTTCGACGCACGCCAAAACGCGAGTTCGGGTACCCAAAAGCGGAGTTCGATTTTCAGATTCGATTTCGTTACGTGTCCGCGGCAGAGATTTCTACGCAAATATTTGTCGGGCGAGTCATCACGAAGACAATGGCAACAACAACAAGCAGATGAAATCAATGACAGCAACAACAATGACAATGACAACAACGATTACGATGACAATGATTCCAACAACCACGTCGCCAGCAACGGCCCACACTTGAAAGGCTTTGTCAACAACTCAATTATTTTGACAATAACTACAACAACAACAACTCCAAGAACAACAACATCAATTCCAGCAACAACAACACGTGTCCATCCCTCGAGGAAATCGATTTCCGTTCCAGGCCAAGCTCGTGCGCGATGTTGATTTTTGTATTTGTTTTAGTTGCTCTTTCTGTTTATTGCTGTTTTTCTTGCTTCTCTCTTCGCTGCTGCTGTTGTCACTGTTGTTGTTGTTGCCAACTGCATTGTCTGGTGCAGCGGTCGGTCGAGGGTCTTGGGCTGCAGCTGCCGAGGGTCGCCCATCAAGCGGACGATCGTCTCATGCAAATTCGATGGCTCTTGGCGCCCACTTCGGCAGCAACGGCGACGCCGAGTCGACGTCGTCATCGACATCGACATCATCACCGACAATCGATCGATCCACCAGATGCCAGCGACGTCAGTCGTCAGCTGCCGACGTCGTCATCGCCTGAGCCCCCTCTAATGACGATCGTCTGGTCAGCTGGACAGACAGACAGACGGTTGGACGGACAAATTTACGGACGGCCCATCGATCGGTCAAGGAGGAGAGAAATTTGGATGTTCGGAACTTGAGTTTTCTGTCCGAATTTTCACACGCTCCATGCAAAAGAAACGAAACGTCGGCAAAAAAATAAAAAAAAAAACCCGCCCACTTCCCCAGCAACTTGTCCCGGTTGTCTACTAATTTCCCGACGAAGCGTGTAATTTTCGATTAAAGGTCGGTGAGGGAGGCGGAGCAGCAGAGAGAGAGAGGAAGAGTGAAAGATGGGCAGGTGGGGTTCGGTGAGGATCCAAAGCCGAGTCGAGGCATTTTCATCGATCGCTTGTGAAAATCAATCGCCGTGGAAAAACTTTTTTTTGCCATTTTTGACTTCCAATTTCCCTCAAATTCCCTCAGATTTGTCTAGATACCCAACTGCCCTCGAGGACGCCACGTCTCGCGGCCACGTTGCCGACAAATTGACGAAATTTCCTTTGCCACACGCCCGCCTCATTCGTGGCCCAATCAACTGCCCCAAATACTCAGCCGAGACAGGCCGCGCGCCGATGCTGCAACAGATACATTTGCAAATGAATGGACGACCGGACGTATCTTATCGATGCACGGCGTATCTGCGACGTGATTCATTAGCGAACGCAAAGCCGAGGCTCCAAAGTGCGAAAAAATCATCGAAATCTTCACATCGAAAAAGAGTCGTAAACACTAATCTCGGTGGATTGATTGACAATTGCAGATGAAAGATCTATTGTTCGGAGACCATCAGCCTCATTGTCTCGGCCTCATAGGAGCTTCGATTTTGAAATATTGCTGCTATTTCAACATTGGGCGGCCGTAAATTGCGAAAAGTGAAAAATTTGCTCAAATTTATGGACAAAAGAAAAGACATGTGTGCAAATTAATGAGCAAACTTCTGAAAAATTCATAGCGAGTAATATTGCAGAATCTCATTCGAAGTCATGATTTTGAAATATTTTATTTTAATTCGTTTTCAATTACTGAGTTCTTTTCTTTATTCCAAGTTACACTATTTCATTATTTGAACCCAATTTGAATTAATTTTTTAGAGCAGCATAATTAATTTTTTGCATATATTTCTTTTATATGTTTTTTTTTTATTATTCCTCATTTCGTTCACTTGATTGCTGTGAGTTTTTCTGCCCCGTTTTTCCACTTCCTTTGCTCGCTCCGAAGGGTTTGGCAATCCTTCCGACATATCGCGCATGACCCGGCGACCCTCGAGACATATCAAAACTCACAACCGCCTCCCACTGCTTCCCACTTCCCACCCATCTGCGCCGTCTTCTTCCTCATCGCCTCCTCTTCTTCTTTACCCTCAACCTCCGCATTCCTTTCCCTCTCCCTCCTTCGCTCTTCCCCAGCCTGTGTCCTCAATTGCTTCGCTCCGGCTTCTGACACAATTTCGCAAAGCTTTGATATTGTCGTTGCCATTGTTGTTGTTGTTGTTGTTGTTTTTGTCATTGTTGTTGCCATTGCCACCGGTGTTGGTGTGGTTTTTATGAGCGCATTTGTTGTTGTTCTCGCCCTGCTCCCCATCAACGTCCATCGAATGTCGGTGTCGCCGGCGACGTCGGTCGACGTTCATTTGGCGTGATCGACTGTCATTCGCTTGTCGTCAGCGCCGCCTGGTTATTGTTGTTGTTTCGTGGTTTTATTGTTGTTGCTGTCGCTACCGTTAATGTCATCATTAGTCGTGCGATATTGTGAATGACATCGTTGTAGTTGTTGCTGTTGCTGTTGTTCGAGAGCATGATGTGGGTCATCGGTTTCGATGCAGTTGCTCCAGTTGTTGTTGGTGTTGGTTTTTGTTTTTACAGCCGACACTGCTTTTTGTAATCTTCGTCTCCACTGTTGTTGTAGTGTTGTCGCTTCTTTTGTTTTGTTCTTCTGAAAATATTTTTTCATTGCTCGCGACGACTCGCACGATTCGTCACGATCGGCGGCAAAATGTTACATAAAATTTACAACTGCTTACAGGCAGCAATAAAGCGCTACAACAACAACAACTACAACAAGATTTCGTTTTAAACGGCAACAACAAATTCGTCAATGGCTCCAACAACCGATGACGAGAGATTGAATGTGAGATCGAAACAAGAAACCGAAGCAATTTAGGATCAGCAGCATCAATTACAGCAACAATAACAAAAACAACAACAACAACAATGAATTATTTACAACGACAACAACAACAAGGATGGCAGTAACAACAACAACAACAATGCCAAAACTTACAGCGACATCGACGTCTTTTACAACGACTTTCGCAACATCAACGTAAAAATTGGTTTCAATTTACATTCAAATAAATCTCCGATTTGAGTTACAGGTGGAAACAACGACAACAATAATAAAAAAAAACAACAGCAACATCATCCTGATTTGTAACAACACCGAATTTTGCAGCAACATCTGATGAGATCGCAATCGCCTCATCAGCAGCAGCGACGGCAGCATCCGAAACAATCACTTATTTGACAGCAGCAGCAGCAGCGGCGGCGGCAGCGGCAACGACAATGGCGACTTGTTTTTATCGCCACGTTGCCAACTGTCAGCAAACGGTTTCGCATCAGGCAGATTTTAATATGAGAATCATATGCAGCAACAACAACGACGATGACAAAGACCAAGTCGTTGACGTTGACGAAGACGAAGACAGAGCAGCAGAGGGAGCAATAAAAACAGCAATAACCAGCAATTAGCAAAGCTGACAATCAGCCGAAGCGACAGAAACAACAGGAATTCACAACAACGACAAGAGCTAACAATAACAGCAATAGAAACCAACAGACAACAACAGCAGACAAGCAGCAACAACAACGGCCTCTTTGCAACAGTCGGCCCAGGTGGAGTTTGCGTTGTGAGAAGTTTTCCAAACATCTCTGTGGCTGTGGCCATTGTCCCTTATGTTGTTGTTGTCGCCATTATAATTACCGTCGACAACAAGGGTCCACTTATTGCTGTTGTTGTTGCTGATGCTGATGCTGCTGAAAGATTTGCTGCTAGACAGTTAATTTTCCTAATATTTGCATATTTTCGTTTTTGCTTTTTTGTTTTTTGTTTTGTCGCTTTGGAAAATCATCACGACGAAAGCAAATTCCTCGAAGAGGGAGTGAAAAAAACCCAACAACAACAACAGCATGACGTCTCAGATGACAAGAACAACAACGTCAACATTGCCTCAGCAATGACCACAACAACAACAAGACCAACAGCAACGACACGCTTCATTATCACCCTCGGTCTGCTCGGTCGTGTCGTCCTTACGTCAGCGCCAACAACGCCCCTGGTTCGCTTCACGCAACGCCCGCCACGCTCACCGTTTGGCACCTCCGGCCGGCACTAGACGCCAGGCGTTTCCACCCGAAGCGGAGACCGCAGCGAGGGTTTTTGTGTCGAAGACGACGATCCCGATGACGTTGAGCCTTTTGGCATGGGTTTTGTTGCGACTTTGGTTATGCAGCTGTTGCTGCTGCTGTTGCCGAGACCAAAATATTGCTGGCTGCAGTAGAAGCCCATTCCTTCTTCTTTTCCTCCTTGTTGTCGACGTCGTCTTCTCGTCTCTTCCTCGTCGTCTTTTCGCCTTCTCCTTCCCAGCCTCCGCCTCCGCAGGCATCGACCATTGGTGGATGTTGCAGCAACACTTGTCGCACACGACGTCGTGCAAAATCAAAAAACAAAAAAAAAACAATCACAACAACACCGATATTGCACAAGCTCTGTGCCATAAAATCAGGAAGTTTTTCACTTCGCTGCTGATCGTCCCGGTAGTTGTTGTTAGTGTTGTTGCTGTCGCCGTCGCTTATTGAACCGACATCGGCAACGAGGCATCGCAGGCGGCAGCAACGAGAAGTAGTTGACAGCATCGCGGCAGATGCAACAACAACAACGACCACTGCGCTGCCGGCAACGATTGCATAAGCGATTTATGATATTCATTGCCCAGTGAGGCGTTCAAAGTTATTGCCAAATGCCGCAGATGAAAGTCAGAAACTAATAGCAACAAGGAGTTATCGGCAATGAAGCCATCAACAACAATAACAACAACAACTTTCGGACTTTTTGGTACTAAGTGTACGGGGCTGAATCAAAAGACTCAGGCGACAAACCTCCTCCGAGTTTGGCTCTTGGGTCTGTCGTTTCTGGCCAACCCAACAACACTTTACGGCCCTCGAAGGGGATTCTTTGGCCACGACCTTCCGCTGATCTCCAGCCTCTGCTTCAACTGGAGATAATTTCACTTTCCATCGTTCTCATAACACTAAGAGGAAACTTTATTTCTTTTTCTCCTAATTGTTAATCCCTTGTTTTTTGCCTTAATAACTCTTTATTTTGTAATATCTTTTTTTTTTGTCTTTTTACTGATGTTACCACTTTTTTTCTTTTATTTATTCTTTGAGGATACAAAAACCTTTTTCATAAAATTTTTATTTAGAAATTCTTTGCTTGGATTTTATTTTCAAAAATATTCTTTTTTCCATATTTCTTCATATACTTGTTTTAATATTTCCACAACCTTTATTTGGTTTCTTTGCTCGCCTTCCTCTCATTTTAACGCCCCTTTTACAGCCCTAATTACCTTCTTTTATTATACTTTTCTCTCCACTCCGTACGAACACCGCCAATTAAACTCCTCCTAATGGCCCGCATTAAAGGCCAAGAAGGCACGCGGCTCGTGCTGCTCATGGCTGTTGTTAGTCGTTGTCTAATTGTTGTTGGTTGTTGGTTGTTGGTGCCCGGCTGCCCGAGCTTCCGGTTCGCTGCTCCACATTCCGGCCGGCCACAGATTTCTGCACGTTGCTGGCAATCGCTTCTACATCCAGTTTCTTGCCTTCCTCTCCTGGACCCAGACCTCGGGTTGTTTTTGCAGTGCATCTCATTTATGCTCTCGGTTGACTTTTTTCTTCTTCTCTTATTTTTATTTGGTGTGTTTTTTGTTGTCGTTGTTGTTGTTGTTGTTGTTTTTGTTGCCACCTTTGTCTGTCTCACCTTCAACTTTCTCCCATTGTTATTCTCAGCCGCTGGCTTTCTTCGATTTCGACTCGCGGCTTCGGCTCGCGTCGCCCCGATTTCTTCGTAATCTCCGCGAATTCGACTCCGTCCAACAACCACCCAACCCCCCCCACCCCTCCTTAAACCCTCATACTCCCCCACCCTCGCCTGCTCCTGGCCAGCTGAACTGCTTTCATTAAAATTTGCTCAAGCAATTTTTCGCCGCCGTTGACCGACTGTTGCTGCTGCTGCTGGTGGTGATGATGATCATGATGATGGTGATGCTGTTGCTGTTGCTGCCGCTGCCATTGTTGTTGTCGATGACGATGCTGGTGGTGGTGGTTCCTGTTGTTATGATCAATGGGTTTTGTGTGTGCTTTCGTTGTTTGCGTCGACTGTCGGCGGCCACTCAATTCGTATTTATCTGTAAACATTGCATAAACATCGAAACGTCGAAACATCGAAACCACTCGGTGTTTGCATAATCCAACAATGGCTTCAGAATCTGCATGGCTTTTGTTGTTGTTTTCCTGTCCAGTCCGCCCGCTTGCGCAATGGGCGGAATTTTCCATAATTCCAGAAACGAGAAACATAACTTTATTGAAGTCACGGCTCGATTAAACAAAAGCGAACATTTCGATTCTTTTGTGTTCGGCACAAAAGAATTCCTTTAAATTTGCACGTCGATGGCTTCCGTGTTTTTGTGTGGAGCGGGGAGCTAAAACCACGGGTGAAATGTCAAAAATTCCACGGAGGAACACAAAAGGCCAAAACTTGTCGCCTGGCTGGTTGTGTGTGAACAAGTTTGAGTCTTTTGCCGAGGCTCGATTGCATAATGGGGATTTTCTTAATATAGAAATGCCAAAAATACAAAATTTTTAAACCCACTCTGTCATTTCGTTTGGATTTCGATGTCCTGCCGCCGGTGCAGAGACAACTACAATGGCAATAAAAGTAAAATAACTCCATAGCCGCCAGCAACAACAAAAGGAGGACCAACAACAACAACAAAATTCAGTCACTGACACACAATTCCGCGCTGACCCCACGATGCCGCCGACGAGCCATTGACGCCAGGTGAGCAGAAAAACAACTTTCACGCGGCCCAGGAAGCCCAAGTTTTCGCCAAAGCTCATCCAATGTGTGAGCAGAATAAACAACAACAACAACAAAAAAGCATTACCAAAAAACAACTAACAACAACACAAAGGAACCCACCATCAAGGCAAATGAAACCGCTCCCATTTTAAGCGACCGGAATGGGGCGAAAAGAGCGATTGAGCGAACGAACGAACGAAAAAAACTTTATTGCTAAATGCTAAATTGCAGGAAATTGAAGATTATGCGAAATCCTGGCTGTGAGGCTTACGTAAACCACGTGTGAGTGTCGGGAGGAAGGCGGAAAAAAGAAGAGAAAAAAGCAAGGCGCACGCAAGATGTGAGAAAAAAATTCTCTCACCTTTGGTAATTGCTTTTCGAATTTCAACTGCTTCCCTCCCCGGTCGCATCCTGCACTCTTTCTTTCTCTCTCTCTCTCTCTATCTCTTTCCCACTTCCTGTTTCTCCTTACTTCGCCCACTGGGCCGAGCCCGAGGCCGAGCCGGGCGAAACGAAAGACTTAAGCGACAAACTCTCGAGGGCTTGAAATTGAAACCGAATTAAATGCTACTTCATTTGCATGTCTGAGCGTCGCCAGCGCCTCCGGACAGACGCCGAATGACACATGAGTGTGCGAACTCACACGCAAACACACACACCAGCACTCGGCCACATCCACAGGCGCACACATGCAGGGACGGACACGTCACAGACACGGAAGTAGAAATAGAAACTCTCGCAGACGTTTAATTGGCGACCGAGGAAACCCATTCCGACAATTGGCGAACGAGGGGGAAACACACTGACGTACACACACTCTCACACTCACACACACACACACTATCTCACTCTCGCACAAAATCACTCTCACATCGCGTGCTGGGCCCGAGTCGCTGATCGCCGGCCCTAAAACGCGTTAAAACCCCAAAAGCACGAGCACGAGAATCAAAGGGAAGAGAAAGAAAACGAAAACGCAAATCTGCTAAATTAAAACGAAGTTAAGAAAAGGTCCAATGAAAAAAAACGCAAATAAAAAAAGTCGTCAAATGAAAAAAGACAAATAAAAACTAAATTAAAGCACCTGAAAAAGACATGAAAAATGAAATTGAAACCGAAATTGAAACGGAAATCTCTCGTCGAGAAGATGGGCGCCGGAGCAGCACAACAACAACAACAAAAACAAAAACAACATCAGCAATACGCTCAGACAAGAAGATCAAGCCATGAAAACGCGAAGCACGAGAGACGAAAGACAGAGGAGGCAACAACAACGGGAACCACAACAACAACAAGATTATCTCGAGTTGAACGAAAACGAAAGTGAAGCGTTTGCTCTGAACTCGTTGTTATCATCGTTGCTGTTGTTGTTGTTGTTGTTTACACTGTTGTTGCTTTCATTGTTGTCGCTCACGATGATGCTGGCGTCGGGTTTGGTGCTGGTGGTGGCCGCACAGCATGCGGCTGAGAAGCAGCACCAGCGACTGCAAGTGCTGGGTGTTGTTTTTGTTGTTGTTGCCTCCGTCGTTGTTGCTGTTGTGGCTGGGCGAAAGGAAGCGGGCCGAAAATTACAAACTCCGCGGCGGCAGATGGGGAAAACTTTCGGGACGAGCCGAGCAAGTGGTCAGTTGCGTTACCACTTCTTCTATTTGCTGTTGTTGGTGTTTTGTTGTTGTTGTAGTAGTGGTCTTCTTCTCACTGTTGTAATTGCATCGCCATCGCCATCGCCACTGCGATGGACTGCGTCCGATGCCCGTCGTCTGGGGCATGAAACGTGTTGCCTGACGGGACACTTGACAAGTTTGGTCGCAGGAGCCGCTCGGCCCATGGTGTGGGAGAGGAGGAAGAGGCGGCGAAGAGACAGACGATGAGGAGAAGGAGAAGGAGGCGAAGAAGCTGAAGCCGAATATGAGGAGGAGTCGGAGTCGGAGTCGAAGTCGTAGTTGGAGTTGGAGACGTTGCATCAAAACCTGAAGGAAAGTAAAAGTGGTCGAGCCGGTCGCGCCGACACGTCGCCGAGCAAAGGCGAGACTGTGAGCGGGAGCGAAAGACAGAAAGAAATTCTCCTTGAGAAATTCAAGCGATTTAAATTGTGCTGGTTTTATCTCCAAGTGCTCTGCAAATAAACCGCATCCATCTCTCTCTCTCTCTCTCTTCGTCCATTTCTTGAATTTCCCTCCTTTTTCCAATTTCCATTTTACTAATTTCTGCAAGCTGCCGAGTTATGGCGGCACCTGCTCGTGATCAACAACAGAGTCACGGCTGCAATGCAGAGAAACCAGTGCAATCGCGACTCGTGGACAAAGTGACAAAAATGTGGAACAAAAATGCCATCACGACGTATGGACAACGCATTTCGTTATGCAAATCGTGTGCAATTTTCGCCAATCACCGGAGGAAACCGACCGACGGCCGGGTCGGGTTTGGCCGATTGTCCAACAAACCGTCGGCCTTCCGTCCGTCCGTCCAGCCGCCTCTGGTCGCCGTATGAGCAACATAATTCGTACATTGACTGCGTTTCATGCGCAACTGTTGCTAATTGCAGCCGCCGTCGTCCCCGTCGCCGTCGCCTCCTCCTTCGCCACCGTCGAGGCGGTCATCGTTTTGTTGCTGTTGTCGGCGGGTCGCCTGCGCAATCGCGGTCGCCGCTGAAGAGGAGGAAGCTCGACCTGTTTCAATCAACATCAACATTCAATGCAGATCCAGACGACACCGGGCTTCACTGCAGTCCATGTGTATTTAGTGTGATTTTCTTGTAATTGCTCTTGTTGTTTTTGTTTGCCTGTCGACTCGTGTGTGGGATGTTACGTAAAACGACAAAAACAACAACATCGTAACGAACAATTTGAAGCGACAAACCCGATGGCGAAACCTCCATCGAGTTCTTCGCTCAAGTCTGTCGTTTTCGAAGTGCGGTGGGTTTTGAAAAACACCAGTTGGAGTAAAGATGTGGAGAGAGTTTTTCTCACCACAGAGAGAGGGATTTTCATGACCATTGATAGAGGTTTTAAAATCCATATTTTTAGAGTGATTAAAATCGCAGATGACAAATCGAAAGGCCACGAACGGATTCCGACCTAATTAAGTTTTTGTACTTTGTTATCATCGTTTTTTCATCTTTTTCGAGCGCTTGGTATGCGCGATATATTGAATTTTTAATTGCCAATGAAACTGGGAAATTTAAATAATTCACATTAACTGCCGCCGACCGCGACGCAAGGTCGTTACACAACAACGCAACAACAACGACAGCAACAACAGCGTGGAGGGCGAATGCTCGAAACCGCCGCCGCCACCGCCACCGTCAGCAGCAGCAGCAGCAACGGTTGTCCGCTCGAGATGAGGGCGTTCGGCAACGCTTACAAAATCCATCGCCTCCATCGACAGCATTTGAAGTGGCCAGCAACAGCAACAACAACAACAACAACAACAGCGCCATGAACCATAACTCTGAGCAGCCTCGATATTGACAGTAGCAACAGCAGCAGCAGCAGCGGCAACAACAACAACAACCTCATTCGGACACGTGGTAATGAATGCAATTTCCCGAATGAAACATTAAAGCGATAAAAATACAAATCGAAATTGGGATGACCCAAACGAGATATGAAAATTAAGCCAATGAAAGGAGACCAAAACTTAATTGGGTCTCGTGTTGACCCAATAAAAGCCTAAATAAATAATTAGTCTGCTCATTAATAAAAATAAACAAAATTCGAATTTGACAGAGAATATAAATCAAGGGAAGAAAAGGGAAGTTTCATAAGTGTTCTTTGCCTTTCTTCTTTATATTGTTTCTTTCTGTTTATTACAAATTCATTCTGAAAGAATTTTGTGGAAATTTTGTTGTATTTATATAACATGGAAAAACGCAAGGTGCGTGCTTTATTGTTGTTGCATGACGAGCTGCACGCTTTGGCAGCGTTTCTGATTTTATATTTTTAATTAAAACCGCAATTTGCGCAACGCCAAACCCACTCCTGCAGCCGCAACAATAACTTCGTGTACGACAGCAACCGGCAGCAAATGTTGCTGATATGCGTAACAGACGTCGGCGTGGCGGGATGGAGCGGGTGAGAAAGCGTCAGGGGGAATACTGGAGTTGTTGTTGTTGTGAAGGCAGCCGATGTTACCGGCTGCAGCCGCGATTAGTGGCGGCGACAGCTCTTGGCCAGAGATGCGCCGCCTCAGGCGACGCGGTGAAAGGCATTCCTTTGAACCACGGCCACTGTGGATGTCGCCGTTGTTGTCGTTGTTTCGGCTGTCGGCCGCAGCCCCGAGCCGGCCCCAGCAACAATTATTGAGCCGCACTTGGTGCCAAACTCATTGCATTTCGAGTGGAAACAAAGTCGGCATCGGCAACGGCAACGACATCAACGGCAACGGCAGCTGCAATAAATTCCACATGTCAAAATGCA
Organism: Coelopa pilipes; assembly: GCA_947389925.1. Classification (NCBI taxonomy): domain Eukaryota; kingdom Metazoa; phylum Arthropoda; class Insecta; order Diptera; family Coelopidae; genus Coelopa; species Coelopa pilipes. The sequence goes on from OX376698.1 coordinate 42,436,161, forward strand.
CGCAGGGAAGGCGCTTCCGTTCGGTCTGGTGTCGATGAGATCGAGGGTTTTTTCCCTCTTCATTCACTTCACTCAATTTCTTTCACAAGAGTTGCTTTTACTTAATTTCTTTATATTTTATCTGAATTGATTTGATTTATTTGGATTGATTTTTATATATTTCTATTTTCGTTTATTTTGAAGTCATTTGACTGAATTCAAAATATCTTTTACTTTTTTACTATTATTTGACGTGATTTTATTTCACGTGATTTTATTTTCTTTGATTTTAATGTATTTTATATCGTTTACATCCTTCAATTTGGTTTGAGTTTCATTTGTCTCGAACTCATCTGAATTTCGACATTGACGGAATTTTAGCGGATTAGAAAGCGAACACCAAAGACAGAAATAAAAACTAAAAAGAAATACTTTGAAATACTTTTGCGAAAGCCAAATTGCTGTCGCGCATAAATCACTTGTCTTGCGATTCGCCGATCAAAAACAATTAAAGTCCCCGCAATAACAACAACAACAACCGCAGCGATGGCGTGGTCTTGACTCGGACCCACTGCGTGTTCGAGGAGGACGAAACAAAAGACTTAAGCAACGAACCACCGTCCGACCCCAGTTCGTTGCCCAAGTCTTTTGTTAAACAATTGCAATCCCAACACTTTGCGCAAAACTCCGTCGTCACCACCGCCGATGCCCATCATCACAGTGATGAAAAAGTTTATTTTTAAAGCTCGCTCGCTTTGTTTCAACAAAATTTTCTTTCATTTCACCCCGACTTTGCGAAATAGTTAAATTGAAAAAATACAAAAATCAAAAATAAAAAAAAAACACTTCTAATTAAAACTAAAGGGAAGGTCGTCGCTGATAAACCGGGGTTTTTTCCCGCTCAACTCGGCGAAGAGGCGGTTGCGACAAGACAACAACAACAACAATGCCGAAAAATCAACAATTAAAAAAGCAATCAATCAAGCGATCCATCAATCGATGGCAATCAAAGGAAACGACAACGCCTCGTCTCGTTTGGGCGCATTGAGGGCGTCGTCGCCGAACAATGCAGCCGACGCGCAAGTGGGACAGTTTCCGGCAACAACAACGAAAATTACAACAACTAAAATCAAGACAATAAAATCAATGCTAAAAACGATTTTAGTCAGGGCGACCTCGAAAGCCGCACAATTGAAGACACGAATTCGACACAGTCTTCGCAAATAGGATTCTGTTTTCTTTCGGCCGACCAGCCGCCTTTGTTGTTGTTGAATTAAAATTATATTGTTGTTGCAATTGTGCCAATTTTGATGTTCTTCTGCCGCCGTAGCTTCGTATCCGATGCTATTTTATCGGCCCACGAGTTTCACCTGGCTTTCATTGTAAGGGGCGAACATTTGTCGTCTTCGGCGAAGTAAGCACAAAAGTAACTACCAACAACAACAACAACACTACTGCCCCTGGGCGTGGCTCGGGGCGATTCTGCAGCAGGTGCGGCGCCGATTCCGATTCTCGTCAATCGATTGTACACACTCGGTCTTAGCCTCGTTTTCCTCACTCTCGTCTCGCTATTGTTGCTATTGTCCATCCATCGTGCTGGTGGTTGCTATTGATACCTGTCGTTGTTGTTGTTGTTGTAGTTGGGGGTATTATTGTCGTCATTGCCATTAAAATGCAAACCGAGTTAACTGTCAATTGCCGTAAAGAGTTCGAGCCCGCGGCTCGACCGAACGCAGCTCACGTTGGCCGAAGTCGCGAAGTTCGCTCGAACGCACGCATGCGTAGAAAGTTGCTGGTATTTTGTTATTGGTTTTGTTGTTTTTTTTTTCGGTAGTGTTGTTGTTGTAATTTCTGTTATCGCTGCCGGTGCGGCCTAGTGGTTTTTGTTGTTCTGTTCGCGCTGTTTTCGTTGAATTTTTGACATCATGCTCGGTGTTTTCGCTGCTGCCGCTGCTGCTGGTGAATTCGGTTGGTGCTGGGGCGCTGTTTCGAGAGTTGTTGCTTGTCGGCCGTTGTTTTACATGCCGGCGATTAGCGTTCGCTGGATGTGAAAATCGATGTTTCACAGCCGCCTAATTTCACGGATCGACCTGCGGATGACTCGATCGATAGCTCTTCGATAGCCACATGTCCAGGGATTTTCCACTTGAGGAAATCATTTCGAGGGATCTTGCATTAAAGCAAATCTAATTTGTTAATGAAGTGGCAAATAATTTAAATTGAAAAAAAATTAACTCCCAATCAATTTGCCATTCAATTAAAAGGGAATTTGTCATTTCCTTCCTCCGACTTCCTCGAGTTCCTCCGCTTCCGCCTCGCTTCCTTCCTGCCTTCCTTCCGTTTCGCCGGCAGCAGCGTCAGCGGCAGGTGGCAACTCTGTTTGCCCGGCCAACAATGCAACAAATTAGTCGATTGGCCACAGCTCAAAGTCACGGCAAACACCCGGCTCTCGATCTGTCTGTCTGTCTATCTTTCGGCCTCTCTATCTGGCCATCGATCGGCCGACAAATATTGACGCCATCCGCAAACATAAAACGCAGCCGAAGGAGCAACAGCAACAGAAACAGCAACAACAACTGCAGGAGCGCCGCATGCGTGAAGCGGTTGTTGATGGTTGTTGGTGCAAATATTGTTGTTACAGTTGCTGCAGGTGCCGAGTGTTGATGGTTCACGTTATGTGTTGTTGGTTTTTGTCATGTGTTGCTGCTCCAGCTGATTCGTTGTTGTCGAGGCTCCTCCACGTTGCGCCGGCGATCGCTTCGCTAATTTCATGACTTGGCTTTGTTTTTGCACCCCTCTCTTACATTGTTGTTGGTTTTTGTTGCAGGTTTTGCATCACTTTTTTATATATATTTTTTTTATTTTTACTTTTTCGTTTTTTTATTTTGTAGCTTTTTTGTGTGATAATTTTTAAGCTTCGCATCAGTATTTGTTGCAATGAATGTGGAAGTGTAACGCGCAACCGGAAGACATTTGAGCAATTATTTCGCTAAGTGCACAGCGTTTTTGTTTCATTCTGGCAGTCCAGAGGCTTCCGTTTTAAATACTGCGAGTTTCCAGTGTACAAAATACGGTAAACGATATTTTTAAAAGCGAATTCGGAAATAACAATGAAAACTGTTTTTTGCATAGCTAATTTAATGACTTTTAAAATGGCGAAAATTTAAGTTATTTAAAATGTAAATGAAAATTCCGTTAATTGAGCAAATGGCAATTAAACGATTATTTTCATCTATTAAACATCCTCTAGCAATTTTTCTTATGATTATTTGCAATTGTTCGCAGTTTAGGTTTTCAGGAAATATTTAAAATTGCAACAGAAATTAGAACTGCTTTGCTGTTTGAAAAAATTCTTGAACTCACCAACAAGTGTATGATCCGCATATTGTTGCAAATGAATCCACCTCAATCGATTAATCCAATTATGGTCGGCAAAATTTCTGGTTTGGGAATTTTAACAAAAAAAAAAAACAAATTATAGGACAATTTTAAACTCTTAACACAATAAATAAATAATTTCTTCTATTGTCAAAATATCTTTTTCTATTGTCAGAAAATATATTTTTCTATTGTCAAAAAATTTTAAAATATTGAAAAAAACGTAATATATTGTCAGAAAAGCGTTTTGTAAACTCGAAAATCCACACTTAAATATCGCGAAAGCACACTTTGGAAAAACATGCACTGGAAGCCCCAACGAAATTCACTTGGTTTTCCGCTCGACAATGAAAGGCACAAATGGGAAAAAATCCGGCAATGAAAGTCGCCGAGATCCGCGCTTGACAACGACTTGCGATTGCACTCACTTCGGCTGCAACGACGCAGGGCGACGAGAGCGCGGCCACGAACAATTGGAGTATCCTGCCGCTGGGAGAGCTGTCTCTGTGTGGGTGGACGGGTCCGTCTGTCGGTCTGTCTTTCTGGCTGGGTGTCGTCTGTGCGAGTGTGTGTTGGGGACCAGACGCTCGACGCGAATGCAAGTTCCGCGAATTTCTCGTGAGGCGCGCAGAGAAACGCGACCGATCGATGTTGAGGCTGAAGTTGAACTGAATTCATAAAAATCAAAATTTCCGCCAAGTCAGCCGTACAAACGCGCGCAGTCGCCGCTGCCGCTTCAGCAGCTGCTGCTGCTGCGACTGCGCCGCGTGGAGGACGCCGCAAAGTACGAGAGTGTGAGTGTCGGAGTCTCGCCGGTGTCAAACGGCGAAGCACCAAAGCCGCCTCTTCTTCACCTCTCTCTCTTTTCGCCTGCCTCTTCTCCATCGCCTTCGCTGTCTTTCTCTTCTTCGGCTGCAGAAGATGGCAAAGTAAAAGTGCCGAAGAGCGCCGACGAAGACGCGCCGCCGCCGACAGCGAAGACGATGGCGCTGCCGCCGTCGTGGCAGCGCTCGAAACTCACCACGGCGCGAGCGAGACCAAGGTTGGCTCCTCCGTGAGGTGGATGTGGATGGCACACGATTTGTTGTTGCTGTTGTTTGGATTGTTGTCGTTGTGACTGTTGTTGGTGGAATGCATTATTACAAAATGACTTTGTCATTGTCGTAGGCAACATTGTTGTGGAGCAGAGACGAAAAAGATGAAGACGATGATGACGATCACGCAGATGATGATGATGATGATGGCGTCTGTCGGCCGCGTCTGACGACGACGTCGTCGCTGATGATCATCATCAAGCCAGCACCGACGTCGATGTCTCTGCCGATCGATCACAATTAGGTTCCAGTAATCGGCAATGATGAATGACCGATGGGGCGAATGGCGAGGTGAAAATTGTAGGTCTTCGATCATTGCTTCGGGTGGCTCCGGTTCGCGCCCCGAGGCTGCCGCGCTGGCCTATCTGTCTACCTACCTATCTATCCATCCGTATCCATGTCGCTCATTATTGGTTTCTTGATCGAATATGGATTTGCATCGTAATCTCCGGGTTCATCTCGGCCACCATCGGCACCAGCCCCACCACCAGCCCCGGCACCTGCAGAAGTCACGGCTTGCCTTGCGTTACCTCACTTTATTTACACGAATCACGACTTCATACGAAATGAACTAGATTTCTTGCTTGGGTCGAGAAATTTATCTTTCCACCATCTCGGTGTTTAGTGTGTGGTGTTTCGAGCTTGCTTAAGAAAATTATATATATTTAATTTTTTTCTTTTTAGTTTTATATTTCTCAGAATTAAATTTTTATATATATATTTTTATTTTGCTATTTATTATGTTTTTCGTTTTTTTATTGTAAGAAAATTATATATTTTTATATATTTATTACAATTTTTATATTTTTTTTTTATTTTTCTATTTTTAATATTTTTTGTTATTATCAGTATTAGCTTCTAAATATGTTGATTCTCGTTAATCCTTGCCATTTTCTAAATTTTCTTTTTCTTTCTTGAATATATTATAATTGTTTTTTTTTTAGATTCGTTTGTTTACCTTCATATTTAATTTCTTTTGCCAAATCTCCGTAGATTTAGTTCTACATCAATAATCACATTTCTCTCTTCGCTCTTACTCTTCGCTTTTCTCCATCTCTCGATCGATTCCTCAATAATTGCGGTCACAAACATTATGTTTTCTTCCTCTACGACTGACATCCATATGCGAATACGATGAAAAATATTCCGATATCTCGGATTTCTCATCTGCGAAACAACAACAAACACTTGACACTCGAATCAGGGAGACAAAGAAAGAGGGAGAGCGGTAAGGAGAGAGTGAGAGAGAGAGAGAGAGGAGAAGAGAAACACAGCCCGGAGCAAGATAATCAAGCATAGCATGTCAATTTGTTTCACGTGCAAAAACCAACAACAGCATGAAGGGTTCTCCATGGGTCGAAAATCCGGCTTCGATTCGTTGCCAGCAACAGCAACAGCAACAACAACAAAGCCAATGACAACAAGAACAACAAAAACACAACAACCAAACCAATAACAACAATGACGACCCTAAAAACAACAATTTCAATAACAACAACAAGAACGAAAACCACGGCAATAAAAAGTGAATCTGAAATTTTACTTTCAATAACTTTGAGAAGCCGCCAAATGACGACGACGATGACGGGCCAAGACGAGGACGACGAGACTACGAAGTTGATCATGATCATAAAGATGATGATGATGACTTTTGTGGAGGCCCAGACACGCACACGCACACAAATGCAAATCCCATTCACATTCCTCAGCACGAAGATCACAATTGAGCAGAAAATGTGGCGGGCTGTTGGAGGAGGAGGAAGAGGAGGAGGAGGAGGAGAAGAGGAGGAAGAGAACGCCTTCGCATGCGGCTGAAGAATGAGAAGATTAACGAAGTCTGGCCGCCGATTCACTGGGTCGACCCGGGCCACGAGACCACAGAAGAGAGAGAGAAAGAAAACCGAACGACGGACAGCCAGCCAGACGGACAGACAGGTGAGGGAACGACCCGAAATCGAAGCCGTTGTACGAGGAGAATGAGAGAAATGCGAAAAACGAGAAGTTGAATTGGGGAAAAAACCGGCGGCAGCAACGACAAAAGAAGCAACAAATCAGAAGGAGAGCCAAAGAAAACCCGCAATCAACAAACAAACAAATAAATTAAGTGGAGAAAGAAGCGAGACAGAATAAAGAAGATAGACAGAGACAGACGGAGAGAGAGAGAGAGAGGGAGAAAATAAATGGCATATTAAACAATGGAAACCCAGACAAAGGCAAACAAACCAAAATGCAAATAATTTATACAAAAGAAATTAAAATACACAACAACAACAGCAATGACGACAATGGCATATGAATGCGGAGAAAGGTTGCAAGAAAAAGAAATGAAAGAAGAGGGAAAGGAAGGAGGAGGAGGAAAAAATTGCATACGAAATTCAGTGGGAATCGCAGCCAGACACCGAGTCAGGTGAGCGTCAGAAACTCTGACACTCGAGTGAGTGCAAATGTTATTTCGAGTGGAGTTCGAAATTGAGTTGAACTCAACCTGGCGTTGTTGCTTTCATACCATTGACGTTGTTGTTGTTGCCGCTGCTGAGTTGTAAAGGTAGGCAATGAAAGTAAACAAACAAATCTTGGTCGAGACACGCCTGCATCAATATTCAGGCGAGGTCCACTCGATACACTCGGAATATTCTCATGCATGGCCCATCATTTTTGGGCACAACTCGTATTTTCTGGGTTATGGTGCGGCGTCGACCCAGTTGTCGGCTGTCTGGACACGCCGGGAATGCCGATGTCGATGTCCGCGGTTTCACACGCCAGCACCGAGGGATGATATAACTTTCTTCGCGTGTCTCATCAGCCACTCTCGACGGCACCGACTGCTACCACTTTCCATTCATTGTACAACAGGTTGAAAAGGAAATCGTAAAGAAGTCATTGAAGTTCTTGCTACCTCCACCCAAGGCCCGTCTCCTTTGCAGGTCCCTCTCCTCATTCGATTCCCCCGCCACCGATTCCCCTACCTAAAGTCGTAGCTCAAATTTTTATCCACGCATCTCAGTGTCCAACACGTCTACGTTCCTAAATCAGCGCGTTTTAGGCCTTGAGCCCGTAACCTTTCGAACACGGCCAAAATCCAGAAGTAATGTCAGCACCAAGAAGTGCTCCAAATGTCGTCGACCGCGCTGACGGAACGGACCGGACGCCAGCTGCTGATTCCGAAACCGACTCGATCGCGGTCGAAAAAGGAAAATCAACATTGAAAACAGATCGACGCCACTGACAAATGTCAGAGCTGCAAAGGGGAAAAGAGAGAGGGAGAGCCAGAAGGAAGGCATCGACGAGGGGGGAAAATAGTGTGGAGATTTTTCAACATGAAAACCTGCGATCGAAGCGAATTCGAACCTCGTGCTTTGACAGCAATCAATGAAAATTCGATACGATCGATGCGGTCTCGACATCGCGACAAAGACCTTGGGATTATGGCAGAGCAAGAGCCATTGAAGTCACTATAATTGAGGGGAAAAGTCGAAAAGCTCCAGCTCCAGGAGGAAAAGAAGACCGAAGGACGAAGAATTGGATGAAGCAGAAACAGCAACGGTCTGAAGTGGCAGAAGATCTTTTCGCTGAAGATAGGGGGAAAGAAAGTGAAAATTGTTGCCTCGAAGAGACGACGAGATGGTCCCGAGGATAAGGAAGCAAATTACGAGATGTAGAGATAGGATGAGGTAAAAGAGCGAATGGAGGAAGTAGAATGAATGCCGATGAATGGAAAGAATCGATCTTAAGATCTTAAGAGGTCTTAAGAAAAGGAAAGGAAAGGAAAGGGAGAGAGGGAAGACATTATCTGAATGAATGAATTATCTGAATGAAATGATCGATTGGCGACCCAGAGGAGGCGGATGAGAGGGAGACGGAGAACGAGGCCCGATGGGTGGCATCAACGGTGTTTACAAGAACCACTTTTACTACAACAACAACTAGTGGCTTAACAGCAACCGCTGCTCCAACAACAATTCAAACAAATGTCAGTATTTGAGTCAAGTGGCGACGCCGATTAAGCGTTTCGTTTTGATTCGATTCGATCCGAACGTGATCAAAATTACAACCAACCAACACGATAGACAACTACAACAATACATCCCGAAACAACAACAATAATGCCACCAACAACAAGACTTCAAAAAACAACAACAATAACAATAGCAACAACAACAACATCAACAATACAAAATAATTCCTCTTTGAAATTGAAAAAATTTCGCTTTACACACTTGTTGTTTGGCTTTCGTTGTTGCTGTTGTTGTCATCATCGATTTTGTTGATATTTTTCTCTTTTTTTGTTGTTGTAATCGAATGATGAATGTAAATACAAAATTAATAAAAGAAACCACAACAACTACAACGAAAACAACTCACGTCAAGTGAAAAAAAAGGAAATAGAAGAAAGGGAAGAAGAGTAAAGAACTGGATTCAACGACTATTGTTGTTGTTTCAATTTATTTTTTGTTATTATTTTTGCAATAATTTATCAATCTCATTTTCATCAATTTATCTTAGCAGAACAGCAGCAACAACAACAGCTAAAGCAAATACAACACCGCGAGCATCGCCATTGACTCGGTATTGAAAATATGGGTATCACTTGCTCATGTTGTGATCAGTTTGTTGTTGTTGTCAACACATTCGATTCGTTGTTGGTGATCTTGTTAATACCAACGCAGTTCTTTTTGTTGTTGTAGCTGCTGTCCTCCCACGATCAAAAATGAGACCCCAAAATCGCGAAAATCCCAAAAAATTAAAAATTCATTTTGCATACTTTAGCTGCTCTGGCTGTTGTCGTTTGGCCCGTAGAGCCGTATAAAAGTATTATTATAAACATTTGGTGAGTGCTGGCGATGAAAATCGAAATTTTGAATATTTGTCCCGTTCAACTTTGACCCCTCTAACTGCTGTAGTTTAGGCTGTAGAGCGGTTTAAAGTTTTTCAAACTTTTTTTCGTGATTGCAGCCGTCCCAGGCAAGCTAGAGAGGAGCTTTTTGGCTAAATGAAAGAAGACGTCCCCGACTACGTAGTCCTAGAGTTTCATTTGTTTCCGGCTTTTACTTTTGCCAGGAGACGATCGGGAATGAGACCTCAAAATCGCGAAAGTCCCAAAAAATTAAAAATTTATTTTGCATGCTTTGGCTGCTCTGGCTATTGTCCTTTGGCCCGTAGAGCCGTATAAAAGTATTATTGTAAACATTTGGTGAGTGCTGGCGGTGAAAATCGAAATTTTGAATATTTGTCCCGTTCAACTTTGACCCCTCTAACTGCTGTAGTTTAGGCTGTAGAGCGGTTTAAAGTTTTTCAAACTTTTTTTCGTGATTGCAGCCGTCCCAGGCTAGCTAGAGAGGAGCTTTTTGGCTAAATGAAAGAAGACGTCCCCGACTACGTAGTCCTAGAGTTTCATTTGATTCCGGCTTTTACTTTGGCCAGGAGACGATCGAGAATGAGACCCCAAAATCGCGAAAGTCCCAAAAAATTAAAAATTTATTTTGCATACTTTGGCTGCTCTGGCTATTGTCGTTTGGCCCGTAGAGCCGCATAAAGGTATTTTTGTAAACATTTGGTGAGTGCTGGCGATGAAAATCGAAATTTTGAAAATTTGTCCCGTTCAACTTTGACCCCTCTAACTGCTGTAGTTTAGGCTGTAGAGCGGTTTAAAGTTTTTCAAACTTTTTTTCGTGATTGCAGCCGTCTCAGGCAAGCTAGAGAGGAGCTTTTTGGCTAAATGAAAGAAGACGTCCCCGACTACGTAGTCCTAGAGTTTCATTTGATTCCGGCTTTTACTTTGGCCAGGAGACGATCGAGAATGAGACCCCAAAATCGCGAAAATCCCAAAAAATTAAAAATTTATTTTGCATACTTTGGCTGCTCTAGCTGCTGTCGCTTGGCCCGTAGAGCCGCATAAAGGTATTTTTGTAAACATTTGGTGAGTGCTGGCGATGAAAATCGAAATTTTGAATATTTGTCCCGTTCAACTTTGACCCCTCTAACTGCTGTAGTTTAGGCTGTAGAGCGGTTTAAAGTTTTTCAAACTTTTTTTCGTGATTGCAGCCGTCCCAGGCAAGCTAGAGAGGATCTTTTTGGCTAAATGAAAGAAGACGTCCCCCGCTACGTAGTCCTAGAGTTTCATTTGATTCCGGCTTTTACTTTGCCCAGGAGACGATCGAGAATGAGACTCCTAAATCGCGAAAAACCCAAAAAATTAAAAATTTATTTTGCATACTTTGGCTGCTCTAGCTGCTGTCGTTTGGCACGTAGAGCCGCATAAAGGTATTTTTGTAAACATTTGGTGAGTGCTGGCGATGAAAATCGAAATTTTGAAAATTTGTCCCGTTCAACTTTGACCCCTCTAACTGCTGTAGTTTAGGCTGTAGAGTGGTTTAAAGTTTTTCAAACTTTTTTTCGTGATTGCAGCCGTCCCAGGCAAGCTAGAGAGGAGCTTTTTGGCTAAATGAAAGAAGACGTCCCCCGCTACGTAGTCCTAGAGTTTCATTTGATTCCGGCTTTAACTTTGGCCAGGATCGAGAATGAAACCCCAAAATCGCGAAAATCCGAAAAAATTAAAAATTTATTTTGCATACTTTAGCTGCTCTGGCTGTTGTCGTTTGGCCCGTAGAGCCGTATAAAAGTATTATTATAAACATTTGGTGAGTGCTGGCGATGAAAATCGAAATTTTGAATATTTGTCCCGTTCAACTTTGACCCCTCTAACTGCTGTAGTTTAGGCTGTAGAGCGGTTTAAAGTTTTTCAAACTTTTTTTCGTGATTGCAGCCGTCCCAGGCTAGCTAGAGAGGAGCTTTTTGGCTAAATGAAAGAAGACGTCCCCCGCTACGTAGTCCTAGAGTTTCATTTGATTCCGGCTTTAACTTTGGCAAGGAGACGATCGAGAATGAGACCCCAAAATCGCGAAAATCCCAAAAAATTAAAAATTTATTTTGCATACTTTGGCTGCTCTGGCTATTGTCGTTTGGCCCGTAGAGCCGCATAAAGGTATTTTTGTAAACATTTGGTGAGTGCTGGCGATGAAAATCGAAATTTTGAAAATTTGTCCCGTTCAACTTTGACCCCTCTATCTGCTGTAGTTTGGGCTGTAGAGCGGTTTAAAGTTTTTCAAACTTTTTTTCGTGATTGCAGCCGTCCCAGGCAAGCTAGAGAGGAGCTTTTTGGCTAAATGAAAGAAGACGTCCCCCGCTACGTAGTCCTAGAGTTTCATTTGATTCCGGCTTTTACTTTGCCCAGGAGACGATCGAGAATGAGACCCCAAAATCGCGAAAAACCCAAAAAATTAAAAATTTATTTTGCATACTTTGGCTGCTCTGGCTATTGTCGTTTGGCCCGTAGAGCCGTATAAAAGTATTATTGTAAACATTTGGTGAGTGCTGGCGATGAAAATCGAAATTTTGAAAATTTGTCCCGTTCAACTTTGACCCCTCTAACTGCTGTAGTTTAGGCTGTAGAGCGGTTTAAAGTTTTTCAAACTTTTTTTCGTGATTGCAGCCGTCCCAGGCAAGCTAGAGAGGATCTTTTTGGCTAAATGAAAGAAGACGTCCCCCGCTACGTAGTCCTAGAGTTTCATTTGATTCCGGCTTTTACTTTGCCCAGGAGACGATCGAGAATGAGACCCCAAAATCGCGAAAAACCCAAAAAATTAAAAATTTATTTTGCATACTTTGGCTGCTCTGGCTATTGTCGTTTGGCCCGTAGAGCCGTATAAAAGTATTATTATAAACATTTGGTGAGTGCTGGCGATGAAAATCGAAATTTTGAATATTTGTCCCGTTCAACTTTGACCCCTCTAACTGCTGTAGTTTAGGCTGTAGAGCGGTTTAAAGTTTTTCAATCTTTTTTTCGTGATTGCAGCCGTCCCAGGCTAGCTAGAGAGGAGCTTTTTGGCTAAATGAAAGAAGACGTCCCCGACTACGTAGTCCTAGAGTTTCATTTGATTCCGGCTTTTACTTTGGCCAGGAGACGATCGAGAATGAGACCCCAAAATCGCGAAAGTCCCAAAAAATTAAAAATTTATTTTGCATACTTTGGCTGCTCTGGCTATTGTCGTTTGGCCCGTAGAGCCGCATAAAGGTATTATTGTAAACATTTGGTGAGTGCTGGCGATGAAAATCGAAATTTTGAAAATTTGTCCCGTTCAACTTTGACCCCTCTATCTGCTGTAGTTTGGGCTGTAGAGCGGTTTAAAGTTTTTCAAACTTTTTTTCGTGATTGCAGCCGTCCCAGGCAAGCTAGAGAGGAGCTTTTTGGCTAAATGAAAGAAGACGTCCCCCGCTAGGTAGTCCTAGAGTTTCATTTGATTCCGGCTTTAAATTTGGCCAGGAGACGATCGAGAATGAGACCCCAAAATCGCGAAAATCCCAAAAAATTAATAATTTATTTTGCATACTTTGGCTGCTCTAGCTGCTGTCGTTTGGCCCGTAGAGCCGCATAAAGGTATTTTTGTAAACATTTGGTGAGTGCTGGCGATGAAAATCGAAATTTTGAAAATTTGTCCCGTTCAACTTTGACCCCTCTAACTGCTGTAGTTTAGGCTGTAGAGCGGTTTAAAGTTTTTCAAACTTTTTTTCGTGATTGCAGCCGTCCCAGGCAAGCTAGAGAGGAGCTTTTTGGCTAAATGAAAGAAGACGTCCCCGACTACGTAGTCCTAGAGTTTCATTTGTTTCCGGCTTTTACTTTGGCCAGGAGACGATCGGGAATGAGACCTCAAAATCGCGAAAGTCCCAAAAAATTAAAAATTTATTTTGCATGCTTTGGCTGCTCTGGCTATTGTCCTTTGGCCCGTAGAGCCGTATAAAAGTATTATTGTAAACATTTGGTGAGTGCTGGCGGTGAAAATCGAAATTTTGAATATTTGTCCCGTTCAACTTTGACCCCTCTAACTGCTGTAGTTTAGGCTGTAGAGCGGTTTAAAGTTTTTCAAACTTTTTTTCGTGATTGCAGCCGTCCCAGGCAAGCTAGAGAGGAGCTTTTTGGCTAAATGAAAGAAGACGTCCCCCGCTATGTAGTCCTAGAGTTTCATTTGATTCCGGCTTTAACTTTGGCCAGGAGACGATCGAGATAAGACCCCAAAATCGCGAAAAACCCAAAAAATTAAAAATTTATTTTGCATACTTTGGCTGCTCTGGCTATTGTCCTTTGGCCCGTAGAGCCGTATAAAAGTATTATTATAAACATTTGGTGAGTGCTGGCGGTGAAAATCGAAATTTTGAATATTTGTCCCGTTCAACTTTGACCCCTCTAACTGCTGTAGTTTAGGCTGTAGAGCGGTTTAAAGTTTTTCAAACTTTTTTTCGTGATTGCAGCCGTCCCAGGCAAGCTAGAGAGGAGCTTTTTGGCTAAATGAAAGAAGACGTCCCCCGCTACGTAGTCCTAGAGTTTCATTTGATTCCGGCTTTAACTTTGGCCAGGAGACGATCGAGTACGATACCCCAAAATCGCCAAAATCCCAAAAAATTAAAAATTTATTTTGCATACTTTTGCTGCTCTAGCTGCTGTCGTTTGGCCCGTAGAGCCGCATAAAGGTATTTTTGTAAACATTTGGTGAGTGCTGGCGATGAAAATCGAAATTTTGAAAATTTGTCCCGTTCAACTTTGACCCCTCTAACTGCTGTAGTTTAGGCTGTAGAGCGGTTTAAAGTTTTTCAAACTTTTTTTCGTGATTGCAGCCGTCCCAGGCAAGCTAGGGAGGAGCTTTTCGGCTAAATGAAAGAAGACGTCCCCGACTACGTAGTCCTAGAGTTTCATTTGATTCCGGCTTTTACTTTGGCCAGGAAACGATCGAGAATGAGACCCCAAAATCGCGAAAATCCCAAAAAATTAAAAATTTATTTTGCATACTTTAGCTGCTCTAGCTGCTGTCGTTTGACCCGTAGAGCCGCATAAAGGTATTTTTGTAAACATTTGGTGAGTGCTGGCGATGAAAATCGAAATTTTGAAAATTTGTCCCGTTCAACTTTGACCCCTCTAGCTGCTGTAGTTTAGGCTGTAGAGCGGTTTAAAGTTTTTCAAACTTTTTTTCGTGATTGCAGCCGTCCCAGGCAAGCTAGAGAGGATCTTTTTGGCTAAATGAAAGAAGACGTCCCCCGCTACGTAGTCCTAGAGTTTCATTTGATTCCGGCTTTAACTTTGGCCTGGAGACGATCGAGAATAAGACCCCAAAATCGCGAAAATCCCAAAAAATTAAAAATTTATTTTGCATACTTTGGCTGCTCTAGCTGCTGTCGTTTGGCCCGTAGAGCCGCATAAAGGTATTTTTGTAAACATTTGGTGAGTGCTGGCGATGAAAATCGAAATTTTGAAAATTTGTCCCGTTCAACTTTGACCCCTCTAACTGCTGTAGTTTAGGCTGTAGAGCGGTTTAAAGTTTTTCAAACTTTTTTTCGTGATTGCAGCCGTCCCAGGCAAGCTAGAGAGGAGCTTTTTGGCTAAATGAAAGAAGACGTCCCCCGCTACGTAGTCCTAGAGTTTCATTTGATTCCGGCTTTAACTTTGGCCAGGAGACGATCGAGAACGAGACCCCAAAATCGCGAAAATCCCAAAAAATTAAAAATTTATTTTGCATACTTTGGCTGCTCTGGCTATTGTCGTTTGGCCCGTAGAGCCGTATAAAAGTATTATTGTAAACATTTGGTGAGTGCTGGCGATGAAAATCGAAATTTTGAAAATTTGTCCCGTTCAACTTTGACCCCTCTAACTGCTGTAGTTTAGGCTGTAGAGCGGTTTAAAGTTTTTCAAACTTTTTTTCGTGATTGCAGCCGTCCCAGGCAAGCTAGAGAGGATCTTTTTGGCTAAATGAAAGAAGACGTCCCCCGCTACGTAGTCCAAGAGTTTCATTTGATTCCGGCTTTAACTTTGGCCAGGAGACGATCGAGAATAAGACCCCAAAATCGCGAAAATCCCAAAAAATTAAAAATTTATTTTGCATACTTTGGCTGCTCTAGCTGCTGTCGTTTGGCCCGTAGAGCCGTATAAAAGTATTATTGTAAACATTTGGTGAGTGCTGGCGATGAAAATCGAAATTTTGAATATTTGTCCCGTTCAACTTTGACCCCTCTAACTGCTGTAGTTTAGGCTGTAGAGCGGTTTAAAGTTTTTCAAACTTTTTTTCGTGATTGCAGCCGTCCCAGGCAAGCTAGAGAGGATCTAAATGAAAGAAGACGTCCCCCGCTACGTAGTCCTAGAGTTTCATTTGATTCCGGCTTTAACTTTGGCCAGGAGACGACCGAGAATGAGACCCCAAAATCGCGAAAATCCCAAAAAATTAAAAATTTATTTTGCATACTTTGGCTGCTCTAGCTGCTGTCGTTTGGCCCGTAGAGCCGTATAAAAGTATTATTGTAAACATTTGGTGAGTGCTGGCGATGAAAATCGAAATTTTGAATATTTGTCCCGTTCAACTTTGACCCCTCTAACTGCTGTAGTTTAGGCTGTAGAGCGGTTTAAAGTTTTTCAAACTTTTTTTCGTGATTGCAGCCGTCCCAGGCAAGCTAGAGAGGATCTTTTTGGCTAAATGAAAGAAGACGTCCCCCGCTACGTAGTCCTAGAGTTTCATTTGATTCCGGCTTTAACTTTGGCCAGGAGACGACCGAGAATGAGACCCCAAAATCGCGAAAATCCCAAAAAATTAAAAATTTATTTTGCATACTTTGGCTGCTCTAGCTGCTGTCGTTTGGCCCGTAGAGCCGTATAAAAGTATTATTGTAAACATTTGGTGAGTGCTGGCGATGAAAATCGAAATTTTGAAAATTTGTCCCGTTCAACTTTGACCCCTCTAACTGCTGTAGTTTAGGCTGTAGAGCGGTTTAAAGTTTTTCAAACTTTTTTTCGTGATTGCAGCCGTCCCAGGCAAGCTAGAGAGGAGCTTTTTGGCTAAATGAAAGAAGACGTCCCCCGCTACGTAGTCCTAGAGTTTCATTTGATTCCGGCTTTAACTTTGGCCAGGAGACGACCGAGAATGAGACCCCAAAATCGCGAAAATCCCAAAAAATTAAAAATTTATTTTGCATACTTTGGCTGCTCTGGCTATTGTCGTTTGGCCCGTAGAGCCGTATAAAAGTATTATTGTAAACATTTGGTGAGTGCTGGCGATGAAAATCGGAATTTTGAAAATTTGTCCCGTTCAACTTTGACCCCTCTAACTGCTGTCCCTCTAACTGCTGTAGTTTAGGCTGTAGAGCGGTTTAAAGTTTTTCAAACTTTTTTTCGTGATTGCAGCCGTCCCAGGCTAGCTAGAGAGGAGCTTTTTGGCTAAATGAAAGAAGACGTCCCCGACTACGTAGTCCTAGAGTTTCATTTGATTCCGGCTTTAACTTTGGCCAGGAAACGATCGAGAATAAGACCCCAAAATCGCGAAAATCCCAAAAAATTAAAAATTCATTTTGCATACTTTAGCTGCTCTGGCTGTTGTCGTTTGGCCCGTAGAGCCGTATAAAAGTATTATTATAAACATTTGGTGAGTGCTGGCGATGAAAATCGAAATTTTGAAAATTTGTCCCGTTCAACTTTGACCCCTCTAACTGCTGTAGTTTAGGCTGTAGAGCGGTTTAAAGTTTTTCAAACTTTTTTTCGTGATTGCAGCCGTCCCAGGCTAGCTAGAGAGGAGCTTTTTGGCTAAATGAAAGAAGACGTCCCCGACTACGTAGTCCTAGAGTTTCATTTGATTCCGGCTTTTACTTTGGCCAGGAGACGATCGAGAATGAGACCCCAAAATCGCGAAAGTCCCAAAAAATTAAAAATTTATTTTGCATACTTTGGCTGCTCTGGCTATTGTCGTTTGGCCCGTAGAGCCGCATAAAGGTATTTTTGTAAACATTTGGTGAGTGCTGGCGATGAAAATCGAAATTTTGAATATTTGTCCCGTTCAACTTTGACCCCTCTAACTGCTGTAGTTTAGGCTGTAGAGCGGTTTAAAGTTTTTCAAACTTTTTTTCGTGATTGCAGCCGTCCCAGGCAAGCTAGAGAGGATCTTTTTGGCTAAATGAAAGAAGACGTCCCCCGCTACGTAGTCCTAGAGTTTCATTTGATTCCGGCTTTTACTTTGCCCAGGAGACGATCGAGAATGAGACCCCTAAATCGCGAAAAACCCAAAAAATTAAAAATTTATTTTGCATACTTTGGCTGCTCTAGCTGCTGTCGTTTGGCCCGTAGAGCCGCATAAAGGTATTTTTGTAAACATTTGGTGAGTGCTGGCGATGAAAATCGAAATTTTGAAAATTTGTCCCGTTCAACTTTGACCCCTCTAACTGCTGTAGTTTAGGCTGTAGAGCGGTTTAAAGTTTTTCAAACTTTTTTTCGTGATTGCAGCCGTCCCAGGCAAGCTAGAGAGGAGCTTTTTGGCTAAATGAAAGAAGACGTCCCCCGCTTCGTAGTCCTAGAGTTTCATTTGATTCCGGCTTTTACTTTGGCCAGGAGACGATCGAGAATGAGACCCCAAAATCGCGAAAATCCCAAAAAATTAAAAATTTATTTTGCATACTTTGGCTGCTCTAGCTGCTGTCGTTTGGCCCGTAGAGCCGCATAAAGGTATTTTTGTAAACATTTGGTGAGTGCTGGCGATGAAAATCGAAATTTTGAAAATTTGTCCCGTTCAACTTTGACCCCTCTAACTGCTGTAGTTTAGGCTGTAGAGCGGTTTAAAGTTTTTCAAACTTTTTTTCGTGATTGCAGCCGTCCCAGGCAAGCTAGAGAGGAGCTCTTTGGCTAAATGAAAGAAGACGTCCCCGACTACGTAGTCCTAGAGTTTCATTTGATTCCGGCTTTTACTTTGGCCAGGAGACGATCGAGAATGAGACCCCAAAATCGCGAAAGTCCCAAAAAATTAAAAATTTATTTTGCATACTTTGGCTGCTCTGGCTATTGTCGTTTGGCCCGTAGAGCCGCATAAAGGTATTTTTGTAAACATTTGGTGAGTGCTGGCGATGAAAATCGAAATTTTGAAAATTTGTCCCGTTCAACTTTGACCCCTCTAACTGCTGTAGTTTAGGCTGTAGAGCGGTTTAAAGTTTTTCAAACTTTTTTTCGTGATTGCAGCCGTCCCAGGCAAGCTAGAGAGGATCTTTTTGGCTAAATGAAAGAAGACGTCCCCCGCTACGTAGTCCTAGAGTTTCATTTGATTCCGGCTTTTACTTTGGCCAGGAGACGATCGAGAATGAGACCCCAAAATCGCGAAAATCCCAAAAAATTAAAAATTTATTTTGCATACTTTGGCTGCTCTAGCTGCTGTCGTTTGGCCCGTAGAGCCGCATAAAGGTATTTTTGTAAACATTTGGTGAGTGCTGGGGATGAAAATCGAAATTTTGAATATTTGTCCCGTTCAACTTTGACCCCTCTAACTGCTGTAGTTTAGGCTGTAGAGCGGTTTAAAGTTTTTCAAACTTTTTTTCGTGATTGCAGCCGTCCCAGGCAAGCTAGAGAGGAGCTTTTTGGCTAAATGAAAGAAGACGTCCCCCGCTACGTAGTCCTAGAGTTTCATTTGATTCCGGCTTTAACTTTGGCCAGGATCGAGAATGAAACCCCAAAATCGCGAAAATCCGAAAAAATTAAAAATTTATTTTGCATACTTTAGCTGCTCTGGCTGTTGTCGTTTGGCCCGTAGAGCCGTATAAAAGTATTATTATAAACATTTGGTGAGTGCTGGCGATGAAAATCGAAATTTTGAATATTTGTCCCGTTCAACTTTGACCCCTCTAACTGCTGTAGTTTAGGCTGTAGAGCGGTTTAAAGTTTTTCAAACTTTTTTTCGTGATTGCAGCCGTCCCAGGCTAGCTAGAGAGGAGCTTTTTGGCTAAATGAAAGAAGACGTCCCCGACTACGTAGTCCTAGAGTTTCATTTGATTCCGGCTTTTACTTTGGCCAGGAGACGATCGAGAATGAGACCCCAAAATCGCGAAAATCCCAAAAAATTAAAAACTTATTTTGCATACTTTGGCTGCTCTAGCTGCTGTCGTTTGGCCCGTAGAGCCGCATAAAGGTATTTTTGTAAACATTTGGTGAGTGCTGGCGATGAAAATCGAAATTTTGAATATTTGTCCCGTTCAACTTTGACCCCTCTAACTGCTGTAGTTTAGGCTGTAGAGCGGTTTAAAGTTTTTCAAACTTTTTTTCGTGATTGCAGCCGTCCCAGGCAAGCTAGAGAGGATCTTTTTGGCTAAATGAAAGAAGACGTCCCCCGCTACGTAGTCCTAGAGTTTCATTTGATTCCGGCTTTTACTTTGCCCTGGAGACGATCGAGAATGAGACCCCAAAATCGCGAAAAACCCAAAAAATTAAAAATTTATTTTGCATACTTTGGCTGCTCTGGCTATTGTCGTTTGGCCCGTAGAGCCGTATAAAAGTATTATTGTAAACATTTGGTGAGTGCTGGCGATGAAAATCGAAATTTTGAAAATTTGTCCCGTTCAACTTTGACCCCTCTAACTGCTGTAGTTTAGGCTGTAGAGCGGTTTAAAGTTTTTCAAACTTTTTTTCGTGATTGCAGCCGTCCCAGGCAAGCTAGAGAGGATCTTTTTGGCTAAATGAAAGAAGACGTCCCCCGCTACGTAGTCCTAGAGTTTCATTTGATTCCGGCTTTAACTTTGGCCAGGATCGAGAATGAAACCCCAAAATCGCGAAAATCCCAAAAAATTAAAAATTTATTTTGCATACTTTGGCTGCTCTGGCTATTGTCCTTTGGCCCGTAGAGCCGTATAAAAGTATTATTGTAAACATTTGGTGAGTGCTGGCGATGAAAATCGAAATTTTGAATATTTGTCCCGTTCAACTTTGACCCCTCTAACTGCTGTAGTTTAGGCTGTAGAGCGGTTTAAAGTTTTTCAAACTTTTTTTCGTGATTGCAGCCGTCCCAGGCAAGCTATAGAGGAGCTTTTTGGCTAAATGAAAGAAGACGTCCCCCGCTACGTAGTCCTAGAGTTTCATTTGATTCCGGCTTTAACTTTGGCCAGGATCGAGAATGAAACCCCAAAATCGCGAAAGTCCCAAAAAATTAAAAATTTATTTTGCATACTTTGGCTGCTCTGGCTATTGTCGTTTGGCCCGTAGAGCCGCATAAAGGTATTATTGTAAACATTTGGTGAGTGCTGGCGATGAAAATCGAAATTTTGAAAATTTGTCCCGTTCAACTTTGACCCCTCTATCTGCTGTAGTTTGGGCTGTAGAGCGGTTTAAAGTTTTTCAAACTTTTTTTCGTGATTGCAGCCGTCCCAGGCAAGCTAGAGAGGAGCTTTTTGGCTAAATGAAAGAAGACGTCCCCCGCTACGTAGTCCTAGAGTTTCATTTGATTCCGGCTTTTACTTTGCCCAGGAGACGATCGAGAATGAGACCCCAAAATCGCGAAAAACCCAAAAAATTAAAAATTTATTTTGCATACTTTGGCTGCTCTGGCTATTGTCGTTTGGCCCGTAGAGCCGTATAAAAGTATTATTGTAAACATTTGGTGAGTGCTGGCGATGAAAATCGAAATTTTGAAAATTTGTCCCGTTCAACTTTGACCCCTCTAACTGCTGTAGTTTAGGCTGTAGAGCGGTTTAAAGTTTTTCAAACTTTTTTTCGTGATTGCAGCCGTCCCAGGCAAGCTAGAGAGGATCTTTTTGGCTAAATGAAAGAAGACGTCCCCCGCTACGTAGTCCTAGAGTTTCATTTGATTCCGGCTTTTACTTTGCCCAGGAGACGATCGAGAATGAGACCCCAAAATCGCGAAAAACCCAAAAAATTAAAAATTTATTTTGCATACTTTGGCTGCTCTGGCTATTGTCGTTTGGCCCGTAGAGCCGCATAAAGGTATTATTGTAAACATTTGGTGAGTGCTGGCGATGAAAATCGAAATTTTGAAAATTTGTCCCGTTCAACTTTGACCCCTCTATCTGCTGTAGTTTGGGCTGTAGAGCGGTTTAAAGTTTTTCAAACTTTTTTTCGTGATTGCAGCCGTCCCAGGCAAGCTAGAGAGGAGCTTTTTGGCTAAATGAAAGAAGACGTCCCCCGCTTCGTAGTCCTAGAGTTTCATTTGATTCCGGCTTTTACTTTGCCCAGGAGACGATCGAGAATGAGACCCCAAAATCGCGAAAAACCCAAAAAATTAAAAATTTATTTTGCATACTTTGGCTGCTCTGGCTATTGTCGTTTGGCCCGTAGAGCCGTATAAAAGTATTATTGTAAACATTTGGTGAGTGCTGGCGATGAAAATCGAAATTTTGAATATTTGTCCCGTTCAACTTTGACCCCTCTAACTGCTGTAGTTTAGGCTGTAGAGCGGTTTAAAGTTTTTCAAACTTTTTTTCGTGATTGCAGCCGTCCCAGGCTAGCTAGAGAGGAGCTTTTTGGCTAAATGAAAGAAGACGTCCCCGACTACGTAGTCCTAGAGTTTCATTTGATTCCGGCTTTTACTTTGGCCAGGAGACGATCGAGAATGAGACCCCAAAATCGCGAAAGTCCCAAAAAATTAAAAATTTATTTTGCATACTTTGGCTGCTCTGGCTATTGTCGTTTGGCCCGTAGAGCCGCATAAAGGTATTATTGTAAACATTTGGTGAGTGCTGGCGATGAAAATCGAAATTTTGAAAATTTGTCCCGTTCAACTTTGACCCCTCTATCTGCTGTAGTTTGGGATGTAGAGCGGTTTAAAGTTTTTCAAACTTTTTTTCGTGATTGCAGCCGTCCCAGGCAAGCTAGAGAGGAGCTTTTTGGCTAAATGAAAGAAGACGTCCCCGACTACGTAGTCCTAGAGTTTCATTTGATTCCGGCTTTAACTTTGGCCAGGATCGAGAATGAAACCCCAAAATCGCGAAAATCCGAAAAAATTAAAAATTTATTTTGCATACTTTAGCTGCTCTGGCTGTTGTCATTTGGCCCGTAGAGCCGTATAAAAGTATTATTATAAACATTTGGTGAGTGCTGGCGATGAAAATCGAAATTTTGAATATTTGTCCCGTTCAACTTTGACCCCTCTAACTGCTGTAGTTTAGGCTGTAGAGCGGTTTAAAGTTTTTCAAACTTTTTTTCGTGATTGCAGCCGTTCCAGGCAAGCTAGAGAGGATCTTTTTGGCTAAATGAAAGAAGACGTCCCCCGCTACGTAGTCCTAGAGTTCCATTTGATTCCGGCTTTAACTTTGGCCAGGAGACGATCGAGAATAGGACCCCAAAATCGCGAAAATCCCAAAAAATTAAAAATTTATTTTGCATACTTTGGCTGCTCTAGCTGCTGTCGTTTGGCCCGTAGAGCCGCATAAAGGTATTTTTGTAAACATTTGGTGAGTGCTGGCGATGAAAATCGAAATTTTGAAAATTTGTCCCGTTCAACTTTGACCCCTCTAACTGCTGTAGTTTAGGCTGTAGAGCGGTTTAAAGTTTTTCAAACTTTTTTTCGTGATTGCAGCCGTCCCAGGCAAGCTAGAGAGGAGCTCTTTGGCTAAATGAAAGAAGACGTCCCCGACTACGTAGTCCTAGAGTTTCATTTGATTCCGGCTTTAACTTTGGCCAGGATCGAGAATGAAACCCCAAAATCGCGAAAATCCGAAAAAATTAAAAATTTATTTTGCATACTTTGGCTGCTCTGGCTATTGTCCTTTGGCCCGTAGAGCCGTATAAAAGTATTATTGTAAACATTTGGTGAGTGCTGGGGATGAAAATCGAAATTTTGAATATTTGTCCCGTTCAACTTTGACCCCTCTAACTGCTGTAGTTTAGGCTGTAGAGCGGTTTAAAGTTTTTCAAACTTTTTTTCGTGATTGCAGCCGTCCCAGGCAAGCTAGAGAGGAGCTTTTTGGCTAAATGAAAGAAGACGTCCCCGACTACGTAGTCCTAGAGTTTCATTTGATTCCGGCTTTAACTTTGGCCAGGAGACGATCGAGAATAAGACCCCAAAATCGCGAAAATCCCAAAAAATTAAAAATTTATTTTGCATACTTTTGCTGCTCTAGCTGCTGTCGTTTGGCCCGTAGAGCCGCATAAAGGTATTTTTGTAAACATTTGGTGAGTGCTGGCGATGAAAATCGAAATTTTGTAAATTTGTCCCGTTCAACTTTGACCCCTCTAACTGCTGTAGTTTAGGCTGTAGAGCGGTTTAAAGTTTTTCAAACTTTTTTTCGTGATTGCAGCCGTCCCAGGCAAGCTAGAGAGGAGCTTTTTGGCTAAATGAAAGAAGACGTCCCCGACTACGTAGTCCTAGAGTTTCATTTGATTCCGGCTTTTACTTTGGCCAGGAGACGATCGGGAATGAGACCCCAAAATCGCGAAAGTCCCAAAAAATTAAAAATTTATTTTGCATACTTTGGCTGCTCTGGCTATTGTCCTTTGGCCCGTAGAGCCGTATAAAAGTATTATTGTAAACATTTGGTGAGTGCTGGCGATGAAAATCGAAATTTTGAATATTTGTCCCGTTCAACTTTGACCCCTCTAACTGCTGTAGTTTAGGCTGTAGAGCGGTTTAAAGTTTTTCAATCTTTTTTTCGTGATTGCAGCCGTCCCAGGCAAGCTAGAGAGGATCTTTTTGGCTAAATGAAAGAAGACGTCCCCCGCTACGTAGTCCTAGAGTTTCATTTGATTCCGGCTTTTACTTTGCCCAGGAGACGATCGAGAATGAGACCCCTAAATCGCGAAAAACCCAAAAAATTAAAAATTTATTTTGCATACTTTGGCTGCTCTGGCTATTGTCGTTTGGCCCGTAGAGCCGTATAAAAGTATTATTGTAAACATTTGGTGAGTGCTGGCGATGAAAATCGAAATTTTGAAAATTTGTCCCGTTCAACTTTGACCCCTCTAACTGCTGTAGTTTAGGCTGTAGAGCGGTTTAAAGTTTTTCAAACTTTTTTTCGTGATTGCAGCCGTCCCAGGCAAGCTAGAGAGGATCTTTTTGGCTAAATGAAAGAAGACGTCCCCCGCTACGTAGTCCTAGAGTTTCATTTGATTCCGGCTTTTACTTTGGCCAGGAGACGATCGAGAATGAGTCCCCAAAATCGCGAAAATCCCAAAATAAATTAAAAATGGACTCGAAATTGGACTCAACACTGAAAATATGCGATACAGTTGCTGATGTTGTGGTCAGTTTCTTGTTGTCATCACATTCCATTTGATGTTTGTGATTTTGTTGTTACCAACACAGTCCTTTTGTTGTTGTTGTAATTACTTTTGTTGTTGTTGTGATCGCTGTCTTTTTGTTGCACTCCATTGGTTGGCTCCTAAACCCATGCCCGGGAACCAACATGTAATCGTCCGGCGAAACTTTCGCTCCAGCCAACGATGGTCAAAACAACAGCTACAATAACAACAACATCCACACTATAACCACCACCACCAACAGCCACAACAAAAACAACGTGGCTTTAACGCATTCCGGGCTGGCTGTGAAACGAACTTGAGTCACGACACCACGGACGCCGGCCAGTTCAAGTGCGTCCGGGCCGGATCAAGTGCACGTGATGCGAGCCGCGAGACGAGACGTCGGCATGAGGAAGTCGTTAAAAAGAGACGTCCCGAAATCTCCAAAAAACGAGCCCAGTTCGACAACAACTTCAGCAAACGATTCACATCGCCAACAAGAGCAAAAGACGAGCCAACCGACAACAACTCCAGAAAACGAGCCTACACAACGTCAACAACCTCAGCAAACGATCCCCAACCGACAACAAGAGCAAATGCCAGAGCAGCCGACGAAAAAATCATTTATTTTCAATCGAAATCCGGTTAATTGGAGTCACGACTGCATGCGGAACTCGACCGAGCCGAACGAGTTCCCACAGTCCATACACGTTACAACGAGTTCCGGTTTCGCGCCATCCTCCTGTGCCACAGGCACTCGACGCCGAGGCCGAGGACGCTGCCGGCCGTCGCCAGGCCGAAGAGTAGCCACACCCAGACGAAGTCCTCCAGCTGAGCCGGAAGGAAGCTGCGCGCCGTGCTGAGGTCCTCGAACGACACGAGCCCCACCTGGATCATGTCGAAGAAGGCCGAGCGATACCAGTGGTCGAAGAGACCCGAGGCGTGAACCTGCCCGATGTACGCGTTGAGGGCGTCCTTGAATATCGAGTCCTTGGGCAGGGGCAGCGCGTACGGCATGAAGTTGTTGAAGACGAGCCGCTCGGACTGGCGGAAAAGGCGGCGGGCGAAGTAGAGCTGGCGCTTCTGCACCACCGACCACAGGGAGCTCGTCATGCCGAAGGCTCCGCCCGGCTCCAGCCGATTGCGACGTTGGACCATCTCCGTCAGATTCTGCACGTAAACGAACAGCGAGCTGTAGCGCTCGGCGAACTCCTCGCCGGCCAGCAGCGGCAGGAGGCGCCGCGCCGAATTGCTCAGCAGGATCCGCAGGTCGCGCTGCTGCAGGTCGTCGAAGCTCTGGACCCAGGGCTCGCTGGGTGCCCGGATGATCGAGGTGCTGAGGAGGCAGTTGTAGAAGGTGTTGAAGAGCAGCCCCGTGAAGCAGAGCAGCGCGAGCAGGAGCCACCGACTGAAGGTTGTCGTCGTCGTCCTGCTCGTCGGCCACGGGAAGGTGGCGCCGATGACGCCCAGCAGCGACTGCTGGTTGAGCAGCAGCTGAGGCCAGAGGTCGCAGTCGCGGCCGCGGTCGCCACGCAACGCGAAGCTGGCGGTGAGCAGGGCGGAGAAGGCCAGGTGCAGGACGAAGAAGGTCAGACCGAGGCCGGAGTTGAAGAGCAGGGCGTACGCGCTCGACACGGGCTGCTCCGGCTCCATGGGCAGCATCGGGAACCAGCGGGCGATCTCGACCACGTCCGAGAACGACTGCAGGTCGACGTTGTAGTTGAGGCAGGCGATGCTCGCCGGGATGTCGAGCGAGCCATTGCGCGTCATATCGGCCAGCTCGTCGAAGAAGTACGAGATGCCGACCTGTACCGGGCGCGCGAACACCAGCGACCCGTTCAACTTGCGCACGAACGTCTCGACCAGCCGTCCGACGTAGCCGAGCATCCGGACCCGGTCTCCCGCCCGTCCGTCGCGGTAGAGCAGCGTCCGCGGCTGCAGCTGGTCGGGGAAGGTCCTCACGGGGTGGCCGTGGAGGTCGCGCATGCGCGGCGGAAAAAACTCAGCGTCGACCAAGAGCCGCCGTCGCTCCACCTGCACCGCCGGAAATGGACGGTAGCTGTAGTACATCTGGGTCTCGCGGAAATCCTCCAGCAAGATCACCACGTTCAGCAGCTTCCGCGACCACAGGGTCAGCGACAGATCCACCAACGACTGGCTCAAGTTGCCGACATCGCCCTCGGCCTGGTCGAGCTTCAGAATCAGCCGAGCCCCGGGCAGTTTTCCAACGGCCCTCGCCAACTGCTCCAATTGCCTCTGGGTCCGATCCTGCTGCAAACACATTAGCACGATCACGTTTCTGTTGACGTCCTCCCGCAGCTCTGCAGCCGCGTCCAGCAGGAGTCGCGGCACCTCGAGGGCCTTCAGCGGCGACTCCTCGTTCTCCTCCCAGCAGCCCAAGCCGCCGTGGCTTACGAAAACCAGGGTCTCGAAGCTACTCTGCCGCTTCACGGCCTTCAAAAAGTTAGTCAAGCCCTTGATTTTTGTTTCTGGACCTTCAGTGGTTGACTCCATGGACTCTAAAACTATAGCTGTTATAATAAGATTTATAAAATAAAACCTTAAAAACATTTTCTATTATCTTTTTATGTCTCCTTAATTTTTGAAATTTTTTATATTCTCCAGTTTCTTTTATTAGTTTCAACGTTCGTTTTGCTTGCGCTTCTCACCGACGATTGCGATGATTCAGAAGCGAATTCCACCGGTTCACCCAAGCTCTCCAATAAACCTTGGATTTTGTCGACTTCCATTGCACAATCTGTTATTACTTCGTATAAAAATTGTCTTGTTTTTATGGATTCGTTATATCTATAAACTATTGTTGGTGATTCACAAAAATTATATTTACATGGAAGGTACTGGAGTTAATCATCATCGTACACTGTTTACCGAGGACTACGAAATGGCTGAAACTCCTGTATATATTCGAAAACAGAAGCCAAAGGAAAATTATCCTTATTTATAACGCAAGGTGAAATCAATTCACGAATTAATTCTGCATATCTAATCTTGATGGATTGGATGAATTACCATATTTCAAAGTGATTGATCAACCCTGTATATAATTTGCTATTGAATTTTTCATTTCTAATTTCTGCAACACCATCATTTCGAAGCACGTTATTGTAACTACAGTAAAAAATAATGACTATATATCGAATTCTATACAACATGTCGCTCTAAATGTTCATAAACATATTACTTAATTAAATAATAAAATCTGCTCCGATTTGTTTTTCTTTTGTACAATAACAATAGTCCTATCGGTTACTGTTAATTGCACAATAATTAAATCGGCGTCTACGTTGAGCAGTTATTTACTGGGCAAACAAAGCCAATTAATTAAACCATTATCGTCGGCGAGGAAAAAATGGAAACACCCACCGCCACGCCTAAAAGCAGACAGCACTAATTGTCTCAGTGTCAACAGAACCCTTAGGGCGGTCAATGGTTGACCTTCAAACAAAGGCTGGGCCTCGCAACAGACAAGGGCTGGACAAACAAACACATGCCACTTTTTCAATTATTGTCGCCACAACGAGTTCGAGGTTCCCTGGGGTGGTCGAGCTCTGTCTGCTCCTGTCAGTGACCTCCTGCCTGTTGACTTTCAATGCAAGTCACACGAAAGAGAATAACATGGAATTCTTTTCATGGTTTCTTTCCCTTTCATTTTAATTCGAATTCGTATTATTTATGCTATGTATGACTCTATAACACTCCTCTTTGTCTGGCCCCACCAATGCCCAGCGACTCAGGGAGAACCGATCGATGGTGCAGCAGTTCCCCTGCGAAGCTAATGATACTGATTGCCCAGCCTATGGCCAGCAGGAGCCAAACCCACTTCATATCCTCGACAGTGATGGCGGTCGCCAGACTGCGCTTGCTGAAGTCCACCAGCGACAGCTTCCCGGCGGCCACCATGTCGAAGAAGGCGCGAGTCGACCACTGCTCCAGCAGGCCGGCCTGGTGGACGTCCAGGATGAAGGCGTTCAGCGGCTCGCGGTAGATGGAGTTGTACTGGAGCGGCAACGACATATACATCAGGTCGAGCACCACCATCGAGTCGGTGGTGCGGAAGATGTCGCGGGTGAACGAGAATTGCTGCTTCTCGAGGACCAGCCACAGCGACGTGGTCACCATGTAAGCGTGGCTGCGGTTCATATGGAGACGTTGCTTCTGAAACTCTGTTGTCGGCACCACGTCCATGTTGGCCTCGATGGCGTCGAAGTCATGCGGCTTGGACAGACGCGCCAACGACGGCAGCTCGTTCTCGTCCATCAGCATCTTCAGCTGGCGGCCGCGCAGGTCGTCGTAGCTGTCGATCTCCCGCTCCGTGGGCGGCGACGTGAGCAGGGTGTTGAGGTGGGCCGAGAACATTGTGTTGAAGATGATGCCGACCAGGAAGAGCAAGAAATACAGCTGGCGCAGGACCAGCTTCGGGTGGGGATCGAGTACGAAGGACTGGCCGAGGATGCCGAGCAACACCTTGTAGTTCACGACCAGTTCGAGCCAATGGAATCGACTGAATTCCTTCGAACCGAGTCGACGGATGTGGAGGTTGTAGCCAACTATCGTGTACAGAGAGGAGAAGCAAATCACGAGCGCCAGCAACATCAGGTAGAAATCCCGGCTCACGACGATGGTGAAGATATCCGAGGTGGGCAGTTCGATGGCCGTGGGCACCATCGTCATCCACTTGGACAGCTCGATCGGGTAGGAGAAGTGGTAGAAGTCGTTGATGTAGTTCGCCGGCGTGATGCTGATCGGAATGTCCAGGGTCGCGTTGCGCGTGAGGTCATTCAGGACGGTCAGGTGGATGATGTCGCCGACGCTCACCGGGTACAGGTACTCGAGCGTGGCGTTGAATTTCTCGGCGAATACCAGCATCAGGCTTCCGACGTACCCGCTCAGCCGCTCCCTGCCAGAGCGATCGACGAACACGAACGACCGCGGATCGATCTGATCTGGCTGGGTCACGATTGCCTTGCCCTCCAGATTGCGCCGGTACTCCGGGAAGTAGTCGTAATTTTCCAACCTGCGCTCCTCGACTTGCAGCCTGGGGAAGGGCTTGTACTTGTAGTAGACTCGCGTCTCCTCGTAGTCGTCGTACACGTTCAGCACGTTGGTCATCTGATGCTGCTCGCAGTACTCGAAGATCCGTCTGTTGGTGGCGCCGACATCGCGAAACCGCATAAGCATGAAGACGACTCTGGTCTGCCGCATGTTGTACAGATCCTGCGCCAACGACTCCAGCAGCCTTTCGTTGACTCGCAAATGCATACAAACTATTGTCAGGACTTCACTGTTGAACATGGCCTGGAAGTTGGCGACTCCGCTGGCAGTGAGCACGACTTTGGGCATATCCGCCAGGCCACTAAAGACGTCCACGAAACACTCCTCCTGAGACTCTCGCAGGATCAGGATGGTGCGATAGTTTTGCTGATTTCGCAAGGTCTCCAAAATGTCCGTGAATAGTTCCTCTTTCTTCCGCTCCTGCACAGGTAGCAAGGTGGAACTAGAGAAACTCTCGAACGTCGCGACAATTACAAGGAAAGGCAAGTACATTTTCCGATGCCGTTAATTGAACGACTAAACGAGTTAACATGGGTTAATTGTCGCCGATAAGACTTAATTGTCCTTCTTGGCAAAGGGTAATTAATCGCCTTTGTTATCAGTGACACCGGATCAATCACGAACTCGAATTTATTCGGAGCAATTAAGAGGCACAAGATTATGTATACTATGATCAAAAGAAAACTCGATTTAATTGCATATTTTTATTCTGGCCAATACCGAACGTCCGCCCGCTCCGATTTCGAATTGCAACTATACCAGAAAATGTCGTTGTTGCACAATTTCCGCTTTTGCTTGACAATATTTTACTATTCAGTTATGAAAATATGACTATTATCCAATTAAACTATAAATTAGCTATGCATTTTCAAAGAGTGACATAAATTTCGCCAAGGGGACAATTACAGTAACGATAATTTGTTGTTGTCCCGATGGAACTCGACTCTCTGGTATAAAATGCAAGCACATGTTGGAATAGCTGCACATAGCACATAGCTGGAATAAATTAAGTTTTTCTGACCCTATCCCTCCAAGCCGAAAAATGTAATTTTTCTAACTATCTAATTGGCCTTCTAGATTACTGTGTTTACTATCAGTTGTTTGCCAGGTGAACAGTAATTAAATCGGTGCCTAAGTTGAGTAAATATTTGTTTGGTAAACAAAGACAATTAATTCTTCTATTAATTAATCAGCGAGAAATTCACACATCCACACATAAGATCAGACAGTAGAGCACAGTAGATAGGCGGTAGAAAAAAGTTTGACGTGGAACTAACCACAGCTAATTATAGCAATGTCAACAAAGCATTTTATGGCCTTACCAACAATGCGATTGTCTCACATTACGTGGTATTCAATCAAGTATCAAGAATTGCCTACAAGAACAGGTGGGATACCCTGGGTCCTTCAAGTTCTCCTATTAGTGACCCTTTTGTTCATATAAACCACTACAAGGGTTTCTGTTACTTTTATATAATCTCTAGCATAGCACAAAAATTTAGTATTGGATTGAAGAACTCACTTTCAACTTAACTATTTCAAATGGCGATTAACCAGCTGTTCAGTAGAAGGCAGGCTAACTTCACCTCACTCACATTGATGGCACTGCATAAATTCAAGAAGGACAATAGAGATTATAATTATAACATACTATGAAATCTTCCTAGAGATTCTTAACTTCTACTAAAGAACTTCTACTTAACTTCTACTTGTCCAGTATTCTTCATCTTCGTCACCCTGTTTATCTTCCTTTCCCTCTTTTTATGCTGCTTAATATTATACTGTCTCAATTGCCATCGGTGGATGAGAAGTTCCAGGAGAAATACACTAAAAGCCAACAACAACGACACTCCGAAGCCTACCCAGATCCAAGTCAAGTCCTTCACCTGCATCGATCTGAACGAGTTCCGTGCACTCAGATCCTTCAGTGGAAGCTTCCCACTGGCCACCATGTCGAAAAAGGTCGAAGCGAACCAGTGCTGCATCAGACCCGAAGCCTGCAACTGTGAGATGAACAGATTTAGCTCGTCCTTGTAGATGGAGTTCTGCTGTATAGGTATCGACAGAATGCCAAAGTTGTCAAAGTATAATTGGGTAGAGGTCCGGAAGAGGGGCCGAGCGTAGAAATCCTGTTGTCTCTTGATGACAGGCCACAGTGAAGACGTGACGGTGTAAGCGAACGAGGTATTTAAGCTCTTCCGGAGCCAAGAGAACTCTTCGTAGGACTCCATGACCACGAAATGATGACGATTGCTCTTCCAGAATTCTTCGCCCTTCACAAGCAACATATAGTTAATGTCACTCTTAGGAATTAATATCTTTAGTTGCGAAGACTGGAGATCGTGAAAATCACAGATTATGTGCTCCGAGGGAAGGTGGATGATGAAGGTGTTCAGGTACGCGCAATACATGATACTGGTGATAAGACCGGCAACTAGAAGCAACAACATGCTGAAACGAAAGCTTAACCGGCCCCGCTTGGGCATGGGAAACGTCTGGCCCAACACGCCACGCAGTATCCTGTCTTCAATCAGCAAGTTCCACGGACTCCGCCAATGACAACGACATCCACCTGCGCTTGCAGCCATCAGCAACGAGAGGCACAACATCATGATGGCGAAGACAGCACCCACCTGGCCACTAACGATCCGAAAGTAGACCTCACTGCGGGCTATGCTGGCCTCCACTGGTAGCATCGGCATCCAGACCGAGATTTCAACGGGGTATGTGTACTCCTGCGACGTGTTTGGATCCATTCTAGGGCTCAGCAGGGAAATGGCGAAGTCGATGGTCCTGTTGCGAGTGAGGACAAGAACGTCTCGCATGAACAAGGACTGTTCGGTATTAGGCGAGGAAAACCGCAGAGTTGCATTGATCTTTTTGGCAAAAGCCCGGACCAACTTCACCATGTAGCCGGTGATTTGCTCCTGTCCATACTTGTCCTTATATAATATGGCACGAGGCTCTATCCAATCGCTAGCTGTATGGATCGGCTGTCCGAAGACGTTCTTCAGGCGCAATGGGAATACGGTACTCGTAAGGTTCACGAAACTGCGCGTCTCGACGAACAGCGTCGGGAACTGGTGGAAGCTGTAGTAGTTGCGCACGGTGGGGAAGTCCCGGAAGATGATCACGATGTGAAACATCTCGTTTGCCTCGCAGTACAGGACCAATTGGCGCACAGATTGCATGTAGTTGGCGACCTCGTGGCTGCGCTGTTTCCACACGAAGAGCACCTGAGAGGTTCGCATGTGCTGCAGGTTCTCGCCGAGTTTCTGGATCATCGCCAAATCCGCC
The DNA here is from genome assembly GCA_947389925.1 of Coelopa pilipes. NCBI lineage: Eukaryota > Metazoa > Arthropoda > Insecta > Diptera > Coelopidae > Coelopa > Coelopa pilipes. Next base: position 42,469,008 of record OX376698.1, read on the forward strand.
TCGTAATTGACACAGACGACGGCCAGGAGGCGACTGTTGTATACGCCCTTTAGATAGACTGACTGGTTAAGATTCATCATTAGCGTGGGCAGCTCTAAATCTCGCAGAAAATTCAGATTCCCGCAGTCATCCAGATGCTTGCTTAACAGAAACAATGTTCTAAAATTTTTTTCTTCCTTTATTTTGAGCAACAGATTCGTCAAATTTCGGTCCACTTCCTGATGTGACATTAGCATCTTATTTCCCATACTTAAGTACACCATATCAAACATTAGCCCAATGCCTAGCGAAAGTATTCCGCGATTTGAAACTCTCATCACGTTTGGCCAGCTCGTACTATCCACACACAAGATCCGCCAGTACTTCACTACATGAAGAAGTCCTCCATAAAGGACTTTGAGACAGATTATAGTAAAGATTCATCTTTCCATTAACTGTTATATAATAATAGTGCACATGGCAAAGATCATCAATCATAGGCTTTTAGAGTTAGAGTATGATACAAACAAGTGCTATGCACCTTAATTCAATGGTAGTGAAATCATCAATATAAGGAAATACGTAAATTCCACGAACTTCTCTTTTCAAAAATCAATTTTCTGTGTGCATAATGCATGTATTTTTTCACGTGACGCAACCAAAGGATGTTACCACCTTTGAGTAGGTTTCGGCTTGCCTTGACCTACTATTTGGCATTACATCAATTAGATGGAATTTTCAAAGACGTTGGAACGGAGAAAGGTCAACCTCTACGACTGTCTGCCAGATGGGATCGATGTCCACTTTACGTTATTAGAAAGTACGCAATATTTACCAAGCACATATTTCAATCGATAGCTGGTGGTATTCGGTTAAATATTGACCGCCTTATGGTACACAATGTCTAGCCAAGGAATTTCGCAGTAATATAATACCAGCGGAACTGGTGTTGTTTCCTAATGACATGGTAATATGACAACCATCCCAGCTTTCTGGTAACAGAGCTATAAAGCTTTCTCTGAAAGCTTTCAACAACAAGATTTCTCAAACACATACATATATATACATGTATATATATTAGCAGAGAACTGTACAGGCACGCAACGTAGGAAACCGTCGGACGCTCCTAATACAGGAGTAATCAATCAACTCGCTGTATAAGCTCGCACTGACAAAATTACGGGGTGCGAAGTACAATTAGAATACTCAAACTCTACAATGCCTATTATTATAGCTCCACACATATTATCTACAGTAAAGCACTCTGCCATAACTTTAATAAACAGAACCCAAAAGTCCTTTCAACTGTATATTAACAGAAGATAACATCTGACGAAATTGTGTATTTTGATATCCATAACAACGTGGTAATTGATTCCAACTGACATTATCGCCAACGTAAAAATCAGTACTTAAGTGCACTTCAAAAATATAAAGCTGAAATTATTGTTGTCCTCCAGACGTACTGTATCTTCGAATAAAGGCATATATTCATTCAATTGACAAACAGTAACGAAAATGGCACGAATTTCAAATAAAATTACTCTGATACTTCTCCTAGTGGTAGCCGTTCAAGGTGATTCATACTGGTCATCGAATCCACCATGCAGAAATACCTTAGATTACGCACTTGGACATCTAATAACGGATATCTTTAGACAGAGCAGCTTCGAGACAATTTTATTTTTGAAAAGACTGCATCATTCTTTTTCCATTGACCTGGTTGGGGAAGAACTTTCTCAACTACCGAAACTCTATTTAACTGGAAGCTACATTTTCAACATAAAAGAAATGTTCAACAAAAACATGTTGGTTCTCTATTGCATAAAAGCTATGGGGGATTTAGTAATGCTGGACAATTTAGCGGAGAGCCTGCAGCACATGCGATCCACAAGAGTCGTCGTGGTCATCCGCAATAACGCCGAGAATCAGGAACTTCTGGAAACACTCTTTCGCAGATGTGAACACTACCGAATGTTGAATGTTCTGGCGGTATTTGAGAATTTCTACAGCAGCCAACGGATTTATCGATATTCAAAATTTCCGGAATTTCACGTGGAGAAACGAACTATAGACGAAGCCCGCAAGGACTACTTTCCGAATCGCCTTTTGAACATGCAGGGATACAATCTCATGACACTATCCTCCCAGAACATTCCGTTCTCCATAGTATTCATCAACAAACAAGACCAACTGGAACTGATTGGTTACATGGCCAATCTGATCAGGACTTTCGCAGAGAGAAGAAATGCTTCGCTCCGTTTTAAGGATCCCATGCACACCCGGATGGTCATCGATCCGACTCACGTTGCCAATCGCACTCTGTACAATGAGATCGACATTCCAATTTGTCTAGTGCCGCCAGTGCTTAACAATACAATTAACACGTTTTCACACATTACGGAAATCGTTCAATGGGCTCCGTCGTTGCCAGTAGTTCCTGACTTACCCGTCAACATGATCTTTCCGCAGATCGTCAGCATCCCGTTTGTGGTCATCGACATATTCTTGTTCATCTGCTTTGCGGTATTACTCCAGTTGATCTCCCGACGAATGGTCACCGGGTTCCATCGTCTAGCTCCCTGGCTGGACATCTTTACAGACGACCACGTGTTACGGGGTCTTCTCGGATTCCCGGTCAATATGGAGGGCGAACGAAGTCAAGAGCGTTTCGTTTATCTATTGATTTTCATTCACGGCCTAATGTTCAACACTCTCTTCAACGCGTACTTGAACACGTTGCTAACCCAGCCACCCGCACAGAGGCAAATCGACAGCTTCGACGATCTCAAGTCGTCCGGAGTCCAGGTAGTCATGTCTGCAACAGACATGCACATCATCAGAACACTGTCGACTCCTGAATTCCTGCTCCGCTACGAGTCCATATTCAGAGTGATCGAAAAGAGGTCTGAGTTTCAGGCACTCTGCAGGTCATTTAAGCACGCGTGTGTATTTCGATCCATGAGTTGGCGTCTTGTCGAGTACCAGCAACGATTCTTTAGTCACAAAATTTTTCGACAATCACCAAACGTCTACTTCCATAACTTCATAATTATGGCGGTGCCTCTGGCCGAAAACAGCATCTATCGTGAGTCGTTTAACGAGTACGTCCTGGAAGTGCAAGCCTCGGGCATATGGTCACACTGGGTATCGTTCAGCTTTCTCGACATGGTCGCCTGCGGGTTTCTAAACTTAACCGACATCAGCGATCCGATCCCACCACTCCGACCCCTCACCGTGGAGGACTTCTATTGGATTTGGTGGGAGTACCTGGCCGCCCTGGGGATTTCAGTCGTCGTCCTACTTGGCGAGATCTGTTATCGCCGCTATTGGAGCAAGAAAGAGCTCAACGAAAGAGCCCAAGAATTAGATTTGGAAGAACATGATTGAAGGTATAAGTTATTTCTCTGATCCAATAGCTATATATGCGAAATAAAAATAAGTATGTTAATGTTTTTATATTATTATGCGATCGAAACAATTTCGTTATTGGTAGATATATTTCTCAAGAAAGATGCTCAGAGGTTAATTCATATTGAGTAAGGGTTAATTATCAAGCCTTTCAATCCAAATTCAAAATAAAAAGATATCTGAAACACTGACTTTATTTAAAGAAATTGCTTGCAGTAATTTAAGAAAACATCTTACATAAACATTTATATACTCATAACGAACTCATTAAAGAATTTTCCTGAAAAAGATTCACTACTTCCCTTTTACTTGAGGAACTCCATGGAATTCCTTATCTTCCTCACCCTGTTTATATTTCTTTTCTTTTGAAGCTGCCTCATAAGCCTGAGCTTTTGCTGCCTCAAGTACCATCGATGAATGAGAAGTTCGAGGAGGAATACACCAAAAGCCAGCGACAGTGACAGCACGAAGCCCACCCAGATCCAGGTTAAGTCCTTCACCTTCATCGACCTGAACGAGTTCTGTGCACTCAAATCCTTCAGTGAGAGCTTCCCACTGGCTACCATGTCGAAGAAGGTCGATGCGAACCAGTGCTGCATAAGACCAGAGGCCTTCATCTGCGAAATGAACAGATTCAGTTCGTCCTTATAGATGGAGTTTTGCTGTATGGGTATAGACAGGATACCGAAGTTATCAAAGTACATCTGGCTAGATGTTCGGAAAAGGGGTCGAGCGAAGAAATCCTGCTGTCGTTCAATAACGGGCCACAATGAAGATGTCACACTATAAGCGTAAGAGGTGTTTAGGCTCTTCCGGAGTTGGGAAAACTTTTCGTAGGACTCCATTACGATAAAATGATGCCGATAACTCTCCCAGAATTCTTCGCCCTTCATTAAGAGCAAATAGCTGATTTCGTTCTTTGGAATTAATATTTTCAGTGTCGAGGTTTGGAGGTCGGAGAAACTGCTGATCCTGTCCTCCGAGGGCAAATGGATGATGAAGGTGTTCAGGTAGCCACAATACATGACGCTTGTGATAAGACCGGCAATGAGCAGCAGCCACGTGCTGCAGCGGAAGCTCAACGTGTCCCGCTTGGGCATAGGAAATGACTGTCCCAACATGCCACGCAATACGCTGTCATCGATCAACAAATTCCACTGACCCCGCCAACGACGACGCCATCCACCTGCGCTTGCAGTCATCAGCAGCGACAGACACAACATTATAATAGCGAAGATGACGCCCACCTGGCCACTCATGATTCGGAAGTAGACCTTACTGCGTGGTATATTGGCCTCCATCGGTATCATCGGCATCCAGACCGAGATCTCGATGGGGTATGTGTACTCGTGAAGCTTATTCAACTCCAACTTGGGGCTCAGGAGGCTGATGGCGAAGTCAATTGTCTTATTGCGAGTGAGGACAAGAATGTCCTGCATGTAAAGGGATCGCATGCCGTTGGGGGAGACGAACTGAAGCGTGGCGTTAAGCTTCTCAGCAAATGCCAGGACCAACTTTACCATGTAGCCTGTGATTTGGTACTGACCATGTTTATCGATGTAGTACATGGCGCGCGGTTCCATCCAATCGCTGGAAGTGAATATCGGTTGGCCGAAGACTTTCTTCAGGCGCAATGGGAATACGGTACTCGTAAGGTTCACGAAACTGCGCGTCTCGACGAACAGCGTCGGGAACTGGTGGAAGCTGTAGTAGTTGCGCACGGTGGGGAAGTCTCGGAAGATGATCACGATGTGAAACATCTCGTTTGCCTCGCAGTACAGGACCAATTGGCGCACATATTGCATGTAGTTCGCGACCTCGTGGCTGCGCTGTTTCCACACGAAGAGCACCTGAGATGTTCGCATGTGCTGCAGGTTCTCGCCGAGTTTCTGGATCATCGCCAAATCCGCCTCGTAATTGACACAGACGACGGCCAGGAGGCGACTGTTGTATACGCCCTTTAGATAGACTGACTGGTTAAGATTCATCATTAGCGTGGGCAGCTCTAAATCTCGTAGAAAATTCACGTTCCCGCAGTCATCAAGATGCTTGCTCAGCAGAAATAGTGTTCTAAAATTTTTTTCTTCCTTAATTTTGAGTAGCAGATTCGTCAAATTTCGGTCCTGCTCCTGATGTGGCAGAATAATCCTATTTCCCATGCTTATGTACACCATATTGAGCAGTAGCCCAATTCCCAGTCTAATAATTCTGCGATTTGAAACTCTCATCACGTCTTCCCAGTTCGAACTGTTCATTCACAGGATCTGAATGTTCAGAAAAGATTTTGAGGAAGAAGAATAATACATATTTTCATTAACTGTATGTAATGATAGTGTAGCCGATATCTTTCAAAATCTTTTCCGACTATGGCAAATATCATCAATCATAGTGTTTTTTTCGTGAGAAATATATATCAATCGAGCACCATTCAACTAAGTCGAGTGCTGATGACATTATCGATATAAGAAAATAGTCTACTTATTTATAAATTTCCAAATGAATTCCTTTGCTTCATAAAGCATGTTTTTATTAACGTAATATTTTCGTTCTTCCGTATTCCATGTTTATATTCTACACCCTTTAGGTAAGGGTCATTCTTTTATAATTCTGTTTATAATACATTGAAGGAAACAGCGAAGGTATGGAAAAGTCTTGTCTGGTCTGCTTCATCTCCTTAGCCGTTTAATTGATGTTCGTCTATCTCCTAGTAATTCATATATATAAGCACCAACATAATTTTTGCCATCAATCTTTGATATTGCGGGTAAGTATTTTCTTTTTGTTTTTTGTTCTAAAATAGTATAATGGCAATAGGAAAGAAAAAAAAACCGGAAAGCCAACAAATCGTGAAGCACATCACCCTGTTTCTTTTAATAAAGCTAAAATACTTAAAATGTTAAATTAATTGTTAACCACTACATGAACGTGATGGTTCTGATAATAGAAGAAAGAAGTTTAGATTTTTCTTTCTTCTATTATCAGAACTATCGCGTTCATGTAGTGGTTAACAATTAATTTAACTACTTAATTAACAAGGTCGCATATAGCGACGGAAAACTGAATACAATGAAGGACAATCAAACTACATGATGCCTTTTATGACAAAGCTCTACAAAGCTTTTATTAACGTACTATGCAGCTAAAATAAGTTTAGTTCGCCAGACATGAGGGTATCGAGCTTATTATCCGTCGTCCTTCTATTTAGTCTATTGAGGACGGGTGAACGAAATAGCATGTATTTCAAATATCACGGTACTGATATTTCTAGTGGCAGGAGTTCGTGGGGACTCGTACTGGTCATCGAATATAACAGGCAGAATTACTATAGATTATCCACTTCGACATCTTATAACGGATATCTTTAGACAGAGGAGCTTCGAGACAATTTTAGTTGTGAAAAAACTACATAATTCTTGTGTCATTGACCTGCTTGGGGAAAAACTTTCTTAACTACCGAAACTCTATTTAACTGGAAGCTACATTTTCAACATAAAAGAAATGTTCAACAAGAACATGTTGGTTCTCTATTGCATAAAAGCTATGGGGGATTTAGTAATGCTGGACAATCTAGCGGAGAGCCTGCAGCACATGCGATCCACAAGAGTCGTCGTGGTCATCCACAATAACGCCGAGAATCAGGAACTTTTGGAAACACTCTTTCGCAGATGTGAACACTACCGAATGTTGAATGTTCTGGCCGTATTTGAAAATTTCTACAGCAGCCAATCGGATTTATCGATACTCAAAATTTCCAAAATTTCACGTGGAGAAACGAACTATCGTCGAAGCCCATAAGAACTACTTTCCGGATCGCCTTTTGAACATGCAGGGATACAATCTCATGACACTATCCTCCCAGAACATTCCGTACTCCATAGTATTCATCAACAAACAAGACCAACTGGAACTGATTGGTTACATGGTCAATCTGATCAGGACTTTCGCAGAGAGAAGAAATGCTTCGCTCCGTTTTAAGGATCCCATGCACACCCGCATGGTCATCGATCCGACTCACGTAGCCAATCGCACTCTCAATCGCACTAGAATTAGATTTGGAAGAACATGATTGAAGGTATAAGTTATTTCTCTGATCCAATAGCTATATATGCGAAATAAAAATAATGCTCTCATGTTATGTTATGTTTATGTTTTTATATTATTATGCGATCGAAACAATTTCGTTATTGGTAGATATATTTTTCAAGAAATTAATAAAGATGCACGCCAGTCAAATTCATTAAAATAGCATTATCTCTGAGGTTAATTCATATTGAGTAAGGGTTAATTATCAAGCCTTTCAATTCAAAGTAAAGAGACATCTGAAACACTGACTTTATTTAAAGAAATTGCTTGCAGTAATTTAAGAAAACATCTTACATAAACATTTATATACTCATAACGAACTCATTATAGAATTTTCCTGAAAAAGATTCACTACTTCTCTTTTACTTGAGGAACTCCATGGAATTCCTTATCTTCCTCACCTTGTTTATCTTTCTTTTCTTTTGAAGCTGCCTCATAAGCCTGAACTATTGCTGCCTCAAGTACCATCGATGAATGAGAAGTTCGAGGAGGAATACACCAAACGCCAACGACAGTGACTGCACGAAGTCCACCCAGATCCAGGTTAAGTCCTTCATCGACCTGAACGAGTTCTGTGCACTCAGATCCTTCAGTGAGAGCTTCCCACTGGCTACCATGTTGAAGAAGGTCGAAGCGAACCAGTACTGCAAAGGCTCTTCCAGAGTTGGGAGAACTCTTCGTAGGTCTCCATAACGATAAAATGATGCCGATAACTCTCCCAGAATTCTTCGCCCTTCATTAAGAGCAATTTGCTTCTTTGGAATTAATATTTTCAGTATCGAGGTTTGGAGGTCGAAGAAACTGCTGATCGACACAGACGACGGCTAATAATCCTTTGATTTGAAACTCTCATCACGTCTTCCCAGTTCGAACTGTTCATTCTCAGGATCTGAATGTTCTTTACTTGATCAGAAAAGATTTTAAGGAAGACATTAATACGAAAGATTCATATTTTCATTAACCGATATTCTTTCAAAATCTTCGCCGACTATGACAAATATCATTAATCATAGTGTTTTTTATTTTTTATTTTTTTCGTGAGAATTAAATATCAAGCGAGTACCATTCAACTGAGTCGAGTGCTGAAATTATCTATATAAGAAAATATTCAACATATTTATCCATTTCCAAAAGAATTCCTTTACTTCATAAAGCACGTTTTTATTTATAATACATTAAAGGAAACAGCGAAAGTATGGAAAACTCTAGTCTGGTATAATCTGCTTCACCTCGTGTGCCGTTTAATTGATGTTCCTCTATCTCCAAGTAATACATATATATAAGTACCACCAACAGCATAATTTTTGCCATCAAAATATGATATTGCAGTTAAGTATTTTGTTGTTTTTGTTTTTGTTCTAAAATAGTATAATGGCATTAGGTAAGAAAAGAAATAGGAAAGAAAATAATTCGTGAAGCGTCCAACCCTGTTTTTTTAACAAAGCTGAAATGCTTGTTTAGAAGTTTGTTTCCTATATTATCAGAACCATCACGTTCATGTAGTGGTTAACAATTAATTTAACTACTTAATTAACAAGGTCGCACATAGCGACGGAAAACTGAATACCATGAAAGGACACTCAAACTACATGATGCCTTTTATGACAAAGCTCTACAAAGGCTTTAATAACGTACTATTCAAAACTATGCAGCTAAAATAATTTTTGTTCGCCCAGACATGCGATTGACAAACATCAGGGTATCGCGCTTATTATCCTTCGTCCTTCTATTTAGTCTATTGCGGACGAGTGAACGAAATGGAACATATTTCAAATATCACGGTACTGATATTTCTAGTGGCAGGAGTTCGTGGAGACTCGTACTGGTCATCGAATATAACAGGCATAAATACTATAGATTATCCACTTGGACATCTAATAACGGATATCTTTAGACAGAGGAGCTTCGAGACAATTTTAGTTGTGAAAATACTACATAATTCTTGTGCCATTGACATACTTGGGGAAGAACTTTCTCAACTACCGAAACTCTATTTAACTGGAAGCTACATTTTCAACATAAAAGAAATGTTCAACAAGAACATGATGGTTCTCTATTGCATAGAAGCTATGGAGGATTTAGTAATGCTAGACAATCTAGCGGAGAGCCTGCAGCATATGCGATCCACAAGAGTCATCGTGGTCATCCGCAATAACGCCGAGAATCAGGAACTTTTGGAAACACTCTTTCGCAGATGTGAACACTACCGAATGTTGAATGTTCTGGCCGTATTTGAAAATTTCTACAGCAGCCAACGTATTTATCGATACTCAAAATTTCCAAAATTTCGCGTGGAGAAACGAACTATAGACGAAGCCCGTAAGGACTACTTTCCCAATCACCTTCTGAATATGCAGGGGCACGATCTCATAACGATATCCTCCCAGAACATCCCGTACTCAATAGTATTCATCAACAAACAAAAACAGCATGAAGTAATCGGCTACATGTTCCAGCTGATCAAAAACTACGCTGCGTTGAGGAACGCCACACTTCAGTATAAATATGATATACGTACGCAGAAGGCGATTGAGCCACTAAAAGTTGCCAACATCACACTCAACAACGAGATCGACATGCCAATTTGTCTAGTACCACCGGTGCTCAACAATACCATCAACACTTTTTCTCACATCATGGAGATCAGTAAGTGGGTCCCAACGCTGCCGGTGATTCCCAACATGCCCATAAACGAGATATTTCCACAGATCGTTAGCATCCCATTTGTGGTCCTCGACATATTCTTGTTCTTCTGCTTTGCGTTGTTGCTCCAGCTGATCGCCCGACCACTGGTCGCCGGATTCCATCGGCTATTCGATCCCTGGCTGGACATCTTTACAGATGATCGGGTGTTGCGGGGTCTTCTCGGACTCCCTGTAAATTTGGAGGGCGAACGAAGTCAAGAGCGCTTCATCTATCTATTGATCTTCATTCACGGTCTCATGTTCAACATCCTGTTCAACGCGTACATGAACACGTTCCTCACCCAGCCACCTGCCCAGCGACAGATCGATAGTTTCGACGATCTTAAGTCATCCGGAGTCGAGATACTAATTACGAAAACAGAGTTGGATGTGCTCAAATCAATGTTTGCGCCAGAGTTCATGAACCAATACATGTCCATATTCCGAACCGTGGAGACGAGGCATGAGTTCGAAACAATCTGCAAGGCACTTACCAACCCCTGTTCCTTCCGATCCCCAGGATTGCGCCTCCTCGATTTCCAACAACGGTTCTATGCACGCAAACTTTTTCGAACGTCCCCAAACGTCTATTTCTATAACTTCATGATTATGGCGGTGCCTTTGGCCGAGAACAGCATCTATCGTGAGTCATTCAACGAGTACGTTCTGGAGGTGCAAGCCTCGGGCCTATGGTCACATTGGCTAGCATTCAGCTTCTTCGACATGGTCACCAGTGGGTATCTAAACTTCACAGACATCAGCGACCCTCCACAATCACTTCGAGCCCTCACCGCAGAGGACTTCTATTGGATTTGGTTGGAGTACGTGGCCGCGGTGGGAATTTCCGTAGTCGTCCTGTTGTTGGAAATCCTTCATCGTCGCTATTGGAGAAAGAAGGTGCTTAACGAGAGAGCCCAGGAAGTCAATTTGAAAGGAAATGACAACAAGTATGAGTTCCTTCTCTGATCCGATGTGAAATGTATGATGAGATTTCGAAATAAAACTCCTGTATAAAACACTTTATGTCCATGTTCTCTTCAATTAAGACATTCTGTCATCTCACGTATCGTGTCACATGCAACTTTGTCATGTGTTAAATCCAAGCTAAGTCCTCCCAAGCCAACCACTACTATCCTAGCAAAAAGTAATTAATTCCAATTTACACCGTTTAGTTCAAAAATTTTCTGTCCACGCGAGAGAACCGGTCTCTGCACGAAATAGTTTCCACATGAACGTGCAACGGTTCTGTTGTTGGCTGCTTCTGTTCTCAGCCAGACAGAAAGTGGCGGCAAGTATCGTAGTCAGTCATTTCACTAATCCGATAATTAATTCCTTTGGAAGCAAAGAGAATCTGTATCGTTTGATCGGGTTCATCAGAGAAGAACAAGCTTTCGCTACAATCCTGCTGTTGGGTGAGATTCCAACCGGAGACAACGTCGTCACCGAGTTAACCGCCCGGTTCGAGGAACCTCTAATGTTGCTACCTACAATCCGACAAGGGTATCACTACAGAACACTACACAACAGTGAGATCCTGATACTTATCTTCCACTATGGAGGTGACGAGAAGATCTTGGAGGCCGCTGCCGAAATGCTAGACAACATGCGATCCGCTAGGGTAATACCCGAGACCTCGATTATCATTCCTATCCATATGAGACCGCCGAGTATTGCCTAATGATGCCGGTGCCTCGGCGAGTTCCAGTAAATAACATTTACCTTATGATCATTGACCTACGAATTCTTCTGTCAGTACTACTTATGCTCAACGTCTACTCGTTGCTCCTTAACCTGAATACAGCCATGAGACGTTGCCACATCGCTTGATACCAATAGTTTTACAACATCACCGTATGGCGCGCAGTCCTAGGCGATACCTTGACGATACCTGCCACACTGACGAGCAGTACAAAATTCATGCTTGCAATATCCTGACATAGTGCATTTGGTATTGTTCGACGATTTTCTGGAGCAACGCCTGAAACTCAACCAGAACTTTGCCTATCAGGCGGCCAAAGAAATGTTGCTAAGTGTTCCACTTCAGAGAAACTCCATCTACCGTGAGTCGTTGGAGCGATTGATCCTTCAAGTGTACGACGGAGGCTTGTTTTCATACTGGTTATCATTGAATTTCTATGACATGGTTCGCCTCAGTCGCACGTCTTTACACAATTTTGGCGGAAGTCTTAAGCTGGAAGATTTTCTTTTGATCTGGTGTTTTCTACTCCTTAGGTTAATGGCGAGTTGTCTTGTCTTCTGCTGCGAGAAGTTGTTGTGGTACCGAAGGAAGATCCAGAACGATAAAGCACCTTTGAAAGAAGGGACATTGCGCTAAAGAATGAAACCAATCACGTAGCATGTGGATTTTGAGCAGAAAAAACATAATAAATTGAGCACATAGAAAATCACACCAGTGTTTCATTGTTTATAATGTTCGTCAAAATTACTAGTGTTTTGCCATTTAAACATAATTGTAAATATTAGAAATGCAACTAAGATTTCTTTGTACAACATGCACTAGGTTTGCCATGTCTCGATAATTATTTTGCGAACAACAATTATACATATTTTACACATATTTATCCACACTGTTATCTTCTAGATTTACAAATAGATTAGAAAGCATGGCCCTTGCATGCACATTACTGAAGGTGGAAAAATCAGTCTATTGTTCACAAGGAAAGGGCATACTATAAAAACATTTTTGATTTTCTTTCCATTCTTACATACAATTTGCTGTAGTGAAATCAATCTAAAACCACCAAAACAAAATTACAATCGGATCCAACTGCGGGTGAAACTATCCGCATTTTATGGGAAGTACAGGCGAAGAAGAGATAACCGTGTTGGATGGTTTACTCCAAGAGTCGAATATGCCAGTAGTGTTGATAAATGGGAATACATCGTATCAGTATCGAAAGAAGTTCAACCATGAGATCCTACTGGTGCGTTGCATATCGTCAGATGAAGGATACTTTGTGGAGTCTCGAGCCTTTCCTATTTGGACCAGTTTTCGAGAACTCTTGGTATTAATCACCAATAGAGACAGATGAGATACCAGATCATAAACATGGTCGCTGTAACTGACGAATTCAGCTTCTTACACGTCTTCTTATCCTGTAAGAACATCACTTCAGGAGGCATCGAATACAAGCAATTTGGAAGAAACATTACAATTTATGAAGATCGCCTGCGGGTCTTGAATGGAACCCAAATTCGGACGCTACCAGATCTTCTACCCCCGCGTACCATGTGGTATCGAGGGAAAGATGATACATTTCATCTCACAGGATATATGGGAAAGTTGATACAAGCATTTGGACATAAACACAGAGCAATTATATAAATGGAATGGGTGGAAATAAAACTCTACATCATAAAGTGATTTATACTACATCACGTGAGGGAAAGATCGATATTGCTGCCGGGAGGACAACAATAGTTGGGTTGTCGAATTGGAATGATCTAACCTATCCGATCGAGACACTGAGCTTATGTTATATGATACCAATAAATGAAATTTTTGCACATATAATAAATATTAACATAATGGTAATTTTGATAGTTCTGATGTTCATATTTGCCGGTTTGCTGACGAAGGTCTTAAAAGGACATATGACCATCAGTAATATTCTGCTCAATGACAAAATAATGCGTGGATTGCTGGGACAATCGTTTCCCGTGCCGAGACGACTATCAGGAAGGTTGAAATATATTCTAATGTTGATCGGCTTCACCAGCATCCTGGTTAACACCATGTACACTGCTTTCCTACAAACCTACTTGACGCATCCGCCTTCCCTTCCGAAGATTCAAACTTTAGATGACATCGAAAGGGCCGGTCTAAAAATCCTCATGCCAATGAGTGAGTTCAATGCGGTCAAGTACAAATCTAGTGACAGTACAAATCTTCGAGTTGATCGATGACATACCGCATTTTATACGGACACGCGAACTGTTCAACACGAACTACGTATATCCTGTGGTGAAAAGTAGATGGTTTGTATTCAACGAACAACAGCAACTGTTCTCGCGAAAGCTGTTCTACTACAACGAAGATTATGGCGTAGTACGAAATTTGGTTCTCAGCATTCCCATATTAAATAATTCCCGATACCGTGATGCTTTCGAATGCGTCATGTTACAAATGCGGGAATCTGGCCTTTATGAGCTCTGGATTTCGTGGAGTTTTTATGACATGATAAGACTCAACCTTACTAGTCTTACGGATCTTAGCACACCAATGAACTCCTGGATGATTTCTACTGTATTTGGGTCATGTAATTGGTAGTAGTCACGTGTTCAATTTGCGTGTTTGTCTGGGAGAGATTCGATTGGCAGAAGCTAATACGCAAGGACGCGAAAGAAACGAACGAACTTCATTTGGATGGATTAGAATTTTAAATATTAAAATAATCATAAGACATTTGTAAACTTTCAATTAACACAAAGAATGTCACATAAAAATATTAATGTAGAACCGAAAACATGATTTATCAACGATACCCCCGATATGTTTGTACCAATATGTATCTCGGTCAGTAGGATTCGACTTTTTGAAGAACATTTAATATACATATATTGGTAATAGAGTAGCCCAGATGGCACTTAAATCGTTAAAGCTTTCAGGCCTTAGGAGACCATCTCATAGAAAGTTATTACACGAAGTAATAATAACTAATTAAGGATGATGCCGCATTTTTTCGCCGCTTTATGATTAACTCATAACCAAGTCATAATTTAGGAATGCACCAGAAACAAGCTAATCAAAGTGGCTACGTGATATTCACGCTATTATCTCTACACACACAAACTACATTTGATTATTCAATTAATGCCTCTCATTTACTCAATACAAAAACAGACTTCTCCATTAAAAGCAACTAATATACAATTAATGGTCGTATAAACGATTGTAAATCCAGGGGTTGACTGCTCCAACCATAGTGTGATAAATAAATGGTGTACAGGGGTGCTTTATGAATATAAGTCATTTATGGACGGAAGGGACAGTGACGAGATGTTACTTCAGCTGGTAGGTGCAGTGATCGTGAGAGCGACATTTGTTTGGTGTCAAATTAGTAATAAAACAACCCATTATGGCTTAATGCAACTCGCAAAGAACACAACAGATGATATTCCACATGAACTTGTGATCTTACTGAAACGTATCAGACAGCAAGGTGACTTCGAAACGGTGGTGGTTCAGAGTAGAAAAGCCAGCGAGTGTCTGGGAGAGAACTTGATACAGAAAGTCGATGCACCCGTCATACTCCTAGATCCCAATAACGGGTTCTACATAAAGGATAAATTCAGCAACAACTTGATTACGATAGCTTGTCTAGCCAACAATTCGAGCATAAGCCTACTAGACCTCGAGTCGTTGGCCCAAAGTCTCCAGCACATGCGACAGACCCGGGTGATCCTATGGATCCCCAGACTGAATAAGCAGGACCTACAAGGACTCTTCGAAACTTGCCGGAGGCTGAAGATGATCAACGTCTTAGCTATTATCGGGGGAATCCACGAAGAACAACACTTGTATACCATTGAGCTCTTTCCCGAATTCAAGGTGGTAAGGCTGTTAACGACGGCTACCCGGATATTTGCGAACATTCAGCTGAATCTTCACCGAGCTAAATTTCGTACCCTACCCGACCAGAACGAACCGCGGGCCATGATGCTGCCCGACAAGCATGGCCGGCTCGTCCTCAGCGGCTATATCGGAAAGTTACTGCACGCCTACACGGAGCGACTGAACGGCACCCTGGAGATACCGTTGCCGGTAGATCTGAACAAGGTCGCCTACCTCGGTGACTACTACAATTTGACTTCCAGTAGCATCATAGACGTCGCAGCCAGTTTGGCTTCGCCGGTGGTCGACATACCGCGGAGGCAGATGTACTTGTATCCGATCGAGTTGGCCCAATGGTTGCCAATGATGCCAGTAGCCCCGTTCATCGAGACACAAAACATATTCTTCTACATTCTCAACTGGCCATTTCTCGTTCTGCTGCTGATGGTGTTCTACGCCATGTCCGGCTATTTTTTCATCCTACAGCGTCTGCAGCGATCTAAGGCTGACTGTAGTTACCTGAACTTTATTTTTAATGACAAAATATTGCGAGGACTTCTTGGCCAATCCTTCGACCTGCCACACCATGGGACGTTGACCACGAGACTGATACTGATGCTGCTCTTCGTCACCGGGCTCTTGTGCGTGACCTTCTACACGGCCTTCCTGAACACCTATTTGACCAGTGTGCCACGGTATCGAGAGATCAACAGCTTTCCGGAACTGAAGAAGTCAAAGATGAGAATTCTTATAGCAAAGGCGGAAATGCCATCGCTCCTAGTGTTGAATGGCGAGAGCTTCTGGCAAACATACTCGGATTCCTTCGAGATCACCGACAGTTTCACGGACTTCGCACAGCGCCGCATGAGTTTCAACAACTCCGTGGGCTACATGATCACCACATCACTCTGGCCCATCCTCAACAAGCAACAGAGCTTCTTTCAGAAACCTGTGTTTCGCCTACCGAAGGACATGATGCTCCATCCGTTCATCCTGTTCACGGTTTATGCGGACGAGAACTCGATATACAAGGAGTCCCTGAATAGCTTCATCTTCGACGTTCATGAATTTGGTCTAATGCCCTACTGGATCACCATGACCTTCTACGATATGGTTTCTGCAGGCAAGCTGATCCTAAAGGACTCCAGTGAGCGCCATGAAGTAACTCCGTTGAACGTCCTCGATTTTCTGTGGATTTTTTTAATCTGGATATGCATGTGTTCATTAAGTGTTGTTGTTTTTCTTCTGGAACTTGCTGTACCTTCAGCCTGGATTCGACTGTTCGACCGATATTTCTAAAGAATTCACACATGCATTTTCGAAAAAACTGCTGTTATCCAACACTGCTTTTAAATTAGTATAAAATAAAAACATTTCTGTGTTTCATTACCTCACATTCGAATAAATATTCACAAATTATACCTTTTTAACTATATAAATATATTTTTCCCCAAACATCTTCATATCAAATACCTCAAAGAAATCAGAAATTTGAATATTTTGCCTAATTTTGTGTGTATCTGAAAACTATATCGGATATGGTTGTTGCAGACGAACCTAATGATTTCGCCGAGATATTGATATATGATGTCAGATGGACAAGTAATTATAACCTTTGTGGGCGAAAATTATAGTGAGGTCGTCCGTCATTAATTCAGGCTCGATGATGGCGAACTCTCGATATCTCAGACTGAAAGTAACAGTATTGCTCGCTTCGAGACTTTTGACCAATTTTTGGAAGTTGACCTCGTTGAGAAGATCCCTATTGACTCCAAGCTGGTTCCCACGATCCCCTGGGCTTCTGCTAACCTCACCTGCAGCTCAACATTAAGGTCAGTTCCGAGACAATCGCCGGAGCAACGACTGCAATTTTCAATTATCGATGCATAATTAGGAAATTATATATAGAGACAGAAATAATAATTTGAAAGATCCACCAAGACCGGTGGACCATCGGCCGGCGGTGACAAAGATAAAGGTGAAATCGATACCTCGGACAATAAAACTCCATTAAAATCGTTCGGAATCCGAAACCGAATAAAAAATCAATATAGACGAAGCAAATGGTTCAATTTCGATACGCATTTTGTAAATCATGAAAACGAAAAAAAACATCAAACACAACACGGCGATGTGGATTTGAATGAGGCGCGTGGAAGATGCGGTGCTGCTAGGCGTTTTCGACTTTCCGCCGGTGTGAGAGCGAGAAGGTGTCTGAGCGCGAAATTATGTTAATCATCTCGTCAATGGATAGGCCTCCAATAACTTGATTAATGATGCCCATGCAGACATTTAATTGGAGGTAATTACAGAAAATGAAGTTTAATAAAACAAAAAAAGAAAATGAAGTCTAAAAAGATCAAGTCTAAGACAATGAAGTGTAAAAATAAAACAAGTTACAAAGTCTAAAAAATGCAAGTCCCAAAAATTTAAAAGCAAAGGTTATTCGAAACCAAAAATATTTAAGCATAAAAATGAATAGAAAAAATCCGTCTGCTCGAATTTGTATTATTGGTTTTTCTATTATTTATTTTTTTTTGTGAAAAATTGCTTCAAATGTGAATCGTGGGGTTTCGTAATTTATAATTAAAGGCTTCCGCGGTGTAAAACATTTGTCAAATCAACTTTAAATGATGTAAAATACATCGTTATTCGATACGATACGGCATTATATAATATCTCGCGAACAATAGAATATATAATTGTCATCGATACGCCGCGGACATTCCACGAAGACCAAAGACCGCAGATCGTTTTTCAAACCCGAATACCTGTTGTAAGTTAATGGCCATTAATTAAGTTAGAGAATTATGAAAATTATGAAGATATGCTCTTGACTGAATTCCAAATTTAAATCCAGCGATCGTGCGATGTCGTGCAGCGGGTGGCAGGTGGCGGGGTTGCCACCTGTCGGTGAAAATGCAACGAAATACTCGAAACCCGAAACTCGGCGTGAGAGGTCTTGTGCAAACCATTTAATTGGTGGCCACAAATATAATTAATTTTTGATAAAATTTCTTGATTTGCGGCAAATTTAAAATTTCACGCTCAACCATAGATAAAAACAACACAACAACAACAACAATAGAAAAACGCCGCAACGAACAAACCAAATTAAAAATTAAACAATACGAACTTTTGGAGAAAACCATCTTACAAAATATTTTTACTGAATCGCCGAAAAGTTAATTTCATTTAAATTGCAACACCAACGGAGAAGAAATTAAATCAACTATAAACAAAAGGAAAAAGAAAAAAAGCAACAACACAAAGAGATACGTTAAAATGCGGATATAGACGAAGTTGTGGGTGGGTTTTTTATTTGAATGTTTGTGTTTTGTTGTTGTCGTAGTTGGTGTTGTTGTTGTTGTTACAGCCGTTTTATGGCGTGTGTGGCAACCGTGTGGCTTTTGTTTTAAGCGTTGAAAAGTCAGCAGCTTTACGACTTTTTTTCTCGCTTGATGACACTGTTGTTGGTGATGGCACTATCGCTGGTGTTGTTGTTGTTTTCGCGTCCACAGAACGATTTGCATAAATATGTCGCCTGCGATTATGCAATTTCCCATCTTCTCGACTCGCTCTCGTTCGCCTTTAATGAGTTCAGCCGCGTCCCAGACGTGGCGACGAGTGTTCAATGTCGCGACCTTCTTCCTCTGCCCCATCAACATCATCATCGTCGTCGTCAGCGCCGTCTCATCGTCGTCATCATCATCATCGGCAGAAGCAACACCGTCATCGTGCTATCAACCTCCTCCTTTTACTCCTCCGCCTCTTCTGCCCCATCACCATAATTTCGCTTATTTCGGCAACGTTGTTCGACCGATGTTTGGCGATCGAAATCGATGCGGGATCGCAAATTAGTCATAGATTTTTCGTCATATGCTCGCGGGCCGACGAATGCCGATATGGTATTAGGAGGACACGCTTCCAACTTTGAAATTAAGGAATGTTTTCCGGTTATTTCCGTGAGATTCTATTCATTAATTTTCTTTCTGTGCTCTTTTGCTTCCTGCACCTGAAATTGGTCATCGTCCAGCTGACCACTCCAGGGCTCCCTCTTAAGCCTCTCATTCTCCCACCATTCCTCAAACTCTCCCTCACAATACCTTTTCTTCTCCATCTCCCTCTCTTCACCATCACCTTTCTTCACCGTCGCCTCTCGCCAATCCTCACTCTCTCCTCTTGATCTCGATCGCAACGCCCCGAAACTTCCTCACTTACGTAAGCTGCATGCCACGCCTTCGTCTGCTCTGCCTGGGGCTGCCCGCGCGCCACCGCCATTGATTGAGGTCATTAATCGATGATTAATCGATTTTAACTGTAAGTTATCGCTGATCCATTGAAATGGATCCAACTCTGACTGTGGTCATTTCAAGTCAGATCCAAAGTCAGTGAGCGATTTTATTTACATCTCGGTAGAAATGGAAGCACAATCAAACAAATAATGAAAATATAAAAGAAAAAATATATGTATCAAAAAAAAAATATAAAAAAGTTCGTAGCAATAACAATGGAAACATAAAAGTAGCAACAAACACAAATAATTTAGAAAAAAAATCAAACCGTGCAAAAAAATTTGACAAACATTAAAAAAGCAACCCTAAAAAACAACTAATAAAAAATAAATGAAAAAATAATAAAAATTAAAAATAAAACAGTTTGTTAAAAAAATTAAGAAAAGTATATTCACAACTTTTAAATACTAAAGAAAACAGCATTTGCAGTAGTTTTTTACAATCTGCTAAAACCCCGTCACAATGGATGTTTTTTAAGCCACTGTCAATGAAATGAATACAGTGTGTGCCAAAAACCAAAACCAAAAGGCTTTTGTTTTATTTTCACCTCTACTTCGGGTGTTCGATTAAAGCCAACAACTCGTGCTTTCACTTTCGACACCGGACGCCCTTTCGATACTCGCTCGGAGCTTGAGCTGAATGCAACGTCTTTATTAAGCAAAGCAATGATAATGGCCGGCCGATAATAGGTAATAGATGATGGCTGAATAATGGACAGCAGGCGACAATATTTTCTAGTCGCCGGACAATGGCATTGGGAATGTTTATTTTGGGGATATTTCTTGAAACAAACGTTGAATGAATGGTCTGTATTGGGTTTCATTCAATACGAATTGGTATTGTGGAAGGTTCGGAAAGGTTTAAAAAATCGACTGTCAAATTATTCGGACTGATTTAACATATTGATGGATTAGATGTTTCCCAAATGATATTTCTATTTAATTTAATCACTCAATATGTATAAATAATCTGAGTTTTCTTAATTAAACTTGACTAAAATTATCACAATTTCTTTTTAAATCTCTCTAGGTAAAAACAAACTTAGAAAAATATATAAAAACACTTCATTGTATCAAAAATAAAAAAATATTTCAGATAAATACAAAATTATGAAAAATTAGTGAAAATCAACCAATTCATATGCAAATATTGTTGTTATATACCAAAGTCAACAGTAAATCTTTCTCTCTCGCATGGAGCAAATAGTAATGAAAGGCGTTTTCTTTGGAAAAAAATATTTTGAATACTTTCCTCAAAATAATTTACACTCGAATGAAATATTGCACAAAAGTCGGGCTGGGAACCGCCTTCGTCGACACGTGAATTTCAACGCCGCCATGGCAACAACATCAGCAATAACAACAACACTAGCAATAACAATTGGAACTACAAAAATAACAACAACAACAATATGGTAATTATTTGAAAACATCTGAAATTGTAAGTTGTAAACCGTGGCCGTTACAACATCATCAGTCAGAGGGCACCGAAGACCGAGGCAGAGGGAGCGGCAGAGGCGACGAAGGCAGCAACAGGGGGAGTAACCTCAGCAACAACAACAACGACAACAAAAATACGGAATCCGAGAAAGGGGAAAAATTATGATGTCCACCGAGACCATCCACGATTCACCACATCGCCGGCAACATCAACAACAATAAGAAGTAATGGTACCAGCAACAGAAACAACAACAATAAGAAGTAATGGTAACAGCTACAACAACAATAACAATAACCGTAACAGCAACAACGAGAGCAAATGCCGAATGGACTGATGGAAACTGTTACAAAACTGCTGAAAACTCGTCGTCGTTGCGCATGCGCGTCGCCTGCGTCGGTCCGAGCGACGGGCGGACGGACGACAGAATCGCAAATTGGCTGAGAAGCTGAGGAGGTGGGATGAGGAGGCGGAGGAGGTCGTTCACGACTTCTTCATTAAGCCTGCTGCACGTCGGCGACCGAGAGCGAGCGAGTGAGGAGGACAAACGGAAAAGTCGATGCGAAAATGAAATTAAAACGAAAACGAAGCGCGATGCAAGTGAAGGCGAAAATTGAGCGCGCACAAGTGTGTGTGCGGATCACGTGACGCCCTCCGCAGCAGCGGCTGGGCTGATCCTCCTCGTTCTTCTGGTTTCCTCCTCCTGGTCCTCCTCTTTCTTCTCCAGCCTCCGCCCCCACAATCCGCATGACGCAATTGATCTGGATCGAAAAGTGGAACATTTTTTGGAACGAATAATTATTTCGTCAGAGCTGGAAAATTAAAAATTAAATTTTCGGATTGTCTTTCGCAAATGGCAAAAATTCAAACGTGTATAAATCTGGAAATTTAAAAAGTATTTGCTAATCAAAAACAATAAAAATTTTAGAAAATTTGTAAAAATATTTAAATATAAAATGCATGAAATATTGCATACTTTTTTTTCGATTTTTTAATTTTTTTTTTTTATTATTCTCAAAATATTGTTTTTTTTGTGTTTTTCCACACAATTATTCAACTTTCAATTTTTCATGCAGGTCGATTTGGAAACGAGACGTCATTTGTTTGGTCACGAGGTCTTCGGCCATTCGAGTTTGGCTTCCTGCGGTGCGGGTTCTTTTGACGGCGATCACCGCACAGTGGGACGCATCGGCCCCTCCACATGGCCGTTAATTAATCAATCGATCATTTGACACACTCACGGGGAAAACTAGTACACATGTCTCGAGTGCATAAAAGAAAAGATTTAATCAAAATCAATATAATTCAATACAAAATATGAAGAAATAATAATGTTTTATAATAGTTTATAATAAAAATTGTTTTTATACTGAAAACATTATTGTTGGTATTTAAATGATCAACCGAAATTTTCTCAGCCTAAAAAATTAATTCCATTATTCTTTTTTTATATCTTTAAAAACTGCTCGCCATTCAAATGTAAATCGTGTCGATTTTTCAAACGTCCGGCTCCGGTCATAAATTAAATGGCCTTTTCAAAATCAGATTTCTTCTCGCCTCTCTCTCTCACACACTCGTGCTCTGTCTCTGTCTCTCTTTCGCCATGCATTCCTCCCACTCATTAGACAATTGTTCGCCGCGATCGAGACCTTCGGAGGGCTTCGGAAGATCCCAGCATGAGGTTCAATTGGAACGCATTAAGGCCCAGTTTTTTCTTTTCTTTTCCTGTCCCTGATCTCGCCGTCAACGCGATCACGATTCGCGTTTTCTGGAAATCTCGAAACCATAAAATGTTATTGTTTTCTTAACCCTCGATGCTGTTGCAATGTTTCAGCAGACTTTGATTCGAACTAGATTTTATTTTTTGATAGTATTTATTTAATTTTTGCCAACGACTCGCTCGTCTTCACCCACATTTTTCTCCACCGTCACCATCATCTCCAGTTATTGTGTAAATATTTTCTTATCATCTTTGCCGAGGGTTGCTTCATGTGTTTCGCGGTTGTTCATGTTGTTGTTGCTGCTAGTATTATTACCAATTTTCACGGTCATGTGCTTCACATTTCGGCTCTAACGTTTTCGACTTGATATCCGGCGCGATGTGAATTTTAATTATTGTTAAAATTTTTGATTTTTTCACCTAATTTTTTTTACCCAATTTACATACTTGGGTATCAGGTCCATTTATTGTCTGGCATTATCTGCCAGATCGGCTTTTTGGATGACAGAAAGCACTTTTCGCCCCTCTGTCCGAAACAGAGATGTCAAGCAATTAAACCAATTATTTTTAATTAAAATCCACACTTTCTGACACGGTTTTTATCTTTTAAATTATTTCAAATTTGTCATCTCTAATTATTTGCATTCGCTTGGTGTTTTTACGTACGGCTTTGTCAACGGCGTTGGCACGGTTTCGGCCGCCTCCCCCCGAAACCCGCACCCTGCACCTCGCACCAGGCGACACGACCCACTTTCGCGTACTGAAAGCTGTCAAGGCTCCGGCCAAGAGAATAGGAGACTTAATAGAAGTCCATAAACTTTTATTTAATTTCCAAAACTCATGCCGGCCGACCGCAGGGCTCGCTTAAGGGAGTCTTTTTCGGCCACTTTTCGGCTGTTGCCGCCGTGATTGACGACCTCAGCCCGCTCCGGCTTTTATCGCTCACTGCTTAATTTGTCGCATAAGAGGCACGATAAATTAACAGACAATGGAGGGCGATGGCGTCTGCGACAACTTCAGCAGCCTTTCGAATTTTTCCCAAAGACCTTCTTCGTGTCGGCGGATGGTTTTTTTTTTTTGTTTGTTTGTCGGCGGGTGACAAACGTCGTCCATTACGACGGTGACAGCGAGTCGTTTGTCATCTACCGCCACGCCCCCCGCCGCCCACCTCCCTCTGTCGCCACTCAAGCCAGCGACATAATTACGAGCGATTTTGGCAATCGAGTTCGCGACACGATCATGACTTGTTCAAGTGAAAAATAACCCATGGTTATAAAATAATAATAGCGGAGTTAGAGGATGAGGGCGAAGGAGAGTAAGAGGGTGTTGAAGTGGTTGGGAGGCGTTTCCAGGGAGCTTCGAGAGGTCGTCAAGGGCCATTGAAAACTCCTCCGTCGAGTCTTTGAAGAGTTTCAGAAATGCGTTAAAGGGACTTCGTAGAGTTGACAAAGAGACTTCGAAGTTTGACAAAGGGGTCCAAAGAGTTGTCAAAGGGATCCAAAGAATTGACAAAGGGATCCAAAGAGTTAACAAAGGGACTTCAGACAGTGGTCACAAAACCGTCATACAATGTTCAAATCGTCTTCAGACTGTGGTCAAAACGTCTTCAGACAGTGGCCCAAACGTCTTTATACAGTGGTCCAAGCGTATTCAGCGAGTTATCAAAGACTTGTCGCAGTGACTTCGCGAGATCGCTGGGAATTCCCCGAGGGACTGATCATCATCAAAGCCCAAGTGATGTCAACAAAAGCCCAACTGGAGGACTATCCACGGCAGATGTGTTGACAACGTGTCCTAAGGCAGTCGACGGTCGTTAAATCAAAAGATCGTGGCAAAGTGAACCAAGGGAAGATGGAGCGATGATCGTTGTGACAGTCGATGCTGCTCATGGAACCCGAAATTTCCCTGACTAATACGAAATTCAATCCGAATTTGAATGCAATTTCGAACGCATTTGCGATTACGAAACCGAATTCCTTTTGTTGTACATACTATTGTTATTGTTGTTGCGGTGGATGTGGAGTGGGTGGAAGTGCGGCGGGTGGCGAAAGAAAGAGCAGGAAGCGAAGGGAGAAAATGAAGCTGTGAACCGCGCTCGTCATGGGAAGCAATTTTCAGTTACTTCGGGAGCTTTTCACAATTGCTCCCGCGCTCTCTTCCTCCCCCTCTCTCGCTCTAGCCACGCTTTTACGGTCGTCATTTTCACGGTCGCTCGCTTCATCCACTCGAAATTAGTTCAACTTCTTCGCTCTTCTCTCTTCGCATTGATTAACATTTTTTTATCCGGCTCTTTCAATACAAGTAGTTTCTTCAACCTTTCTTCATGCCTTGTGTTTGATATTTTTTGTTTTTTTTTACCCTTTTTTGAATATTTATTTTCTTAATTTGCTCATGTTTTCAGCTCGCTATTTTACTCGGATTTTATTTTTACTGCTTTGCCATTTTTTCTATTTGCACTTTTTACGTATTTTTTGTGGAGCGATTTGTTGTGGTTGTTGTAATACACCATGATGGATCGGCTGGCCATTGTTGGCGGAGGGCGCTGACGGCTCGATCCATCGGTTGCTGCCACCGACCGACGTCGTAATCTTGGCGTAATCGTTAATCAGCATTTATCTTCATTTCAGGGAGGTTGTTGTTGCTGTTGTGGTCTTTTGCTCTTCGAGTGGCGTCGTGTAAAAATGGAAAGCAAAATTGGAAAATATCCTCTAAAGGATGGCAATTGATTTGACCGCAAACTGTGGCAACATCCTCCAACCTCTTCCCCTTCGCTCATTCGGGGTTTCTGCTGCCCTCCTGCTCTCCACAATATCTATCTCACTCCCACTCTTTTCTCTTCTCCCCGCCCTCGCTCCTCTCTCGACCCAACTCAACGATCCATTTGCGGTCGTCGGCGGAAGGAAGTCTAACGATAGCCTAGTTTGCGTTATGGCAGCATCGTGCGCCGATCGTTTGGAAGCGTTTTTCGATATTTAGAAAATACAAAAAAAAAGACAGTATAACTAAAACTGAAATCCTCTCATTGTCCTCCTTGGAAGCCTTGAAAGGCGAGTTGAGGACGTTTGCAGAACCTCTGAAAATCCAAACGAATCCATTTAATCCAATTTGCGGTGCTCGAATGGACGAAGAACCACCTGACAGAACTTTAAAAAACATCTGCCACGATCCGTGGGAACCTTTCGTTGACCTTCCACGATTGAAACCATACCAACGGCCGCGAGCGTTTAATTAAAATATTTCGCAAGCCAACGAAACCGCTCGCCAATTGAAGACGTGGAGTTTTTTTGTGCTCACCTGACGAGTCGGAGCGACGGCCTCAGAAAAGCCTCCGCGAAGAAGCTTCGCAAGAGGCTCTCGATGCGACGACGCACCGAAACGAGAGGCTTCGGTCATGAGCCGCCGTCTTGGGGCCGGCCATCAACGGACTTCGGGCCTAGGATAGAGGCGGGCGAGCGAGCGTCGGCCACGGAGGTGAGAAAGAGCCAGAAACAAATCGAAACCGACTTTGCATAGAGAGCCTCGAGCTCGAGCGAAGGAAGGAAAAGGTTTTTGGCGATTTTTTTAAGGTGAATTTTCGCCCGAACACACCAGAATCGCCGGCGACCGACTTAAAGAGGTTTCAGGGAGAAGCTACAAACGACAAAAAGAAGCTTCGAACGAGTGGAAAAAACAGAAAAAAAGAGATGGACAAAAATCACCGACTCATGGTTGGGACCGAGCGACGACGACGGCGACGCGGACAAAGTTTAAAGTTGAGATGAGTGGAAATCGACACGAGTCGAGACGGGACGAAGCCATTCACTTCCACATCAACAACAAGAGTAATTACAACAACAACACTAACGACTAAAATAACACCAACAACAAGATCTGCACGATCATCATCGCTGATGCTGACAACAACAACAACAACAAGAGCAACTGGTGCGTTGCCAAGTGGTCCACCGTCATTTGTCGTTCGTCTCGCCGTCTCCTTCTCTCGCACCTCTGGGGGCTTCTGTCGGCTTGGGCTTCGCCTACACCTCCCTCTCCTCCTCCCTCTCACCATTTGCTGTCTGCTCTTCTAAATCATTGCGATCTTCGGATGACACGAATTGCAAGCAACCAACGACCGATCGGACGCACACACGGACGATTGATGGGCGATTGAAACCAAGGTGAACGCAATTCGCGACGGTCGATCGCCAACAGCAACAACAATTGCTTCAACGAAAAATTGTAAGTCACCGCAACAACAGATTTTCAATAACAACAATTTTTCAACAACAACACCACCAACTTCAGTAATAATTACATGACTTTCGGTATGAGTGAGGAAAGAAACAAAACTAGAGTCGATAGATTTATATCGAAATGAAGCTGGAAGAGTGAGATGCAAGCAATTGTGAAAGAGATGGACGATTGCATTTTCTCTGCATTTCGACAAAAGCAATTTGTTGCGGTCGTTGTTGTTGTTCGTTCGATATCTAACAGTATGAGCTGCAATAAAAATAGGAACAACAACAACAGCTGCAACAATAACAACAATTGCAGACAACTGCGTCGACCACGACAACAACGGTAATGACAAAACAACAACAAGACCTAGTATTTCTAACAAGAAAAATTAGTTTTTCAGACAAAACCAATGAGTACAGAGACAACAACAATGAATGCAATGAGTATTTCTAACAACAACAATGATTGTTTCTAACAATAGAAATGAGTATTTCAAACAACCACCACGGCATCATCAACAACAACATCAATAATGAAGATCAAAATGAAAACGAAATTGAATTGAAAATTGAAAGTTGCAGCTGCAGTCGAGTCTGATCGTTAACGATGATGACGGTGATGGCGATGATGATGATGCTGAAGTGATGATGATGACGAAGTGATGACGATGTTGAAGTCGATTGAGCCTGGAGCCAAGGAGCACGGTGCGGTTGCCGGGCAGCGAGGTAGGCTTGGAGAACGGAGAATGGGAAGAATCGATCGATGGATGGATGGATGGCGGCACGAATAGAAAGGAAGATAAGAAGCCTATCGTGAGGAGACGAGCGAATGGCGAATAAATAAAAGTGAAAGGATGAATCGAAGGCATGAAGAAGACGGTGCAGAACAAATTGTAAACGACTTATTTTTTTACAAGATCAAAAAACAAAAAAATATAGGTAAAGTTCAGAGAAAAAAATCAGTTGAAAAACTTAAATATCACTTGGGATATAAAATTGGCAAAAAAATATTTATATGAAATAAAAAATATATCTCTTTTTAAAAAATTAGGCAATAATGTTGTAAAAAAATAGAAAATTTAAATTACAAAATTTAAAGCTTGAATCCCTGTTTCTTCTCTGATTTTATCTCTTTTAATTTTCATTATCCTTCCCACTTTTTTAAGGCAATTCCTTTTCACTCCATCTTCTCATCGTCTTTCCTACCCTACCATTTCGTTCAATGTGCAAAGACTCCTTCTCTTTCTCTTTCTCACCTTCCCATCCCTACACATCGTCTTCCTCTTCTTCCTCGACGATCGCGCCTCGGATTAGTGAGAGGCGTTCGAGCTGAAGATGCCGTTATTTTTGGAGTCTGGCTTAAAGTGCATCATCCACCACCACAACAACAGCAACAGCAACAATAACAGCAAAGTAATAACAATAACATCGACTAGGAAAAAATATCGATTGTGGTCGGTCGCCAAGCGGATTACGTAAGAAGCCATCGGTGCAACAACAACAGCGCCGTAAACAAGAAAGAGAAACAACATCATTATTTACGAAAACCACATCATTATTTAAAGGAACAACAATAATAGAAAAACAAAAAATTTAGTAGTCAAATTCGCGGTAGTAAACATTTAATAGATCGTCATAATATTATTTTAAGTACAATTGGTTTTATTCCTCTTCGGGATTCTTGCATTGTTTTTTCCTATATATTTTTTAATTTTAATAATTATTTTCTAATGTTTTCTAATTTGCAAAAGAAAAATTCTAAGAATTTTGTATTCAAAATTTTATTTAGAGGATTTTTATACTAACAATTAAATTTGATATGTGAGATAAAGTTATCAAAAGAACATTCTTATTTAGAGTTCGAATAAAGTGGACATTTTTCTGAGTGTATTTGATATCGATCCTCGGGGACTGACTTATAACTCTTTTTATTTATAATGGACAAATTGTGGGAATTTTTACCACTATTAAGGAGTAAAAGCGATATCCCAAAAGTCTGCCTTTTTGGGGAGATTGGGGAGCAAGTAAAAGTCGGCCCCAACAGATGAAGTTGTTACTGCAACAGTGGCGGTTGTTGATGTGTCATCGAAAATGATGTTGTTGGTGGAGCGTCTTCTTCTTCTTCCTACCTTCACTCATGGCGCTTGCAGGAAATTGCGGTGTGTGTTTTTGTTGGTTTTCGGTTCGTATTTTTGACAAAAATTGCGAAACATTCGGCAACGTTGCCAGATCGACACGCAATTCTTTCGTTTAGTTTGTTTTTTTTTTTCAACGCATGTTCGCTAACTAATCATCGTTTAGTGTTTGTTGTTGTTTTTGGTAACCGTTTTCACAAAACCTTAGATTGTATTTTGTCGTTGCTGTTGTTGTAGCGATTGCAATTGTTAAAGTTGAACATGCGATTAATTGTTGTTTTTGGTTTTTTGAAGTGAAGGCGAAAGAAAATCATAAGTTGGCAACGCGACAGCTTTTGTGTTGTTGTGGTGTTTGTACTAATTTTTTTTCGTTTTTTGATGAAATTTATGTTGTTGTAGGTGAAGTAATTACTTTCTAGCGAATTTCGTTGTTGTTGTATTGTACTTCAACTTGTTTTTAACTTGTTGCAATTATGTCGTTGTTGTTGGTTTTGTTGTTTTTGTTTTTGTCATTGTTATTGTTTTTGCTATCTCCAAAACGTCGCTGATTCGCTGCTCGCCCGATTTCTTTGCCGGAAATTGGTTTTTGCATCGTAATTTGGCATCGCTGGACGCTGTTAATTCGATCGAACGCGCCTAGGATTGCACAACAACAACAACCACAAATCACTCCCCTCAAATTAATTGGGACACGGGAGGGATTACATAACGACGGATTTTCCCATTAATGATAGAGCAAGAGTGGAAGAGAAAGAGCGAGGGAGAAAAACAGGAAGAAGGATGTGAGGAAATTCGAATCAATTCCAAGGCGTTCAAAGTTGATAGCTTTTAAAATAAATGAAAAAAAAAATTGTGGATCCAAAAAAATAAATCACACATTAAAAATGCAAAATTGCCATAGTAACAAAAATAACAATTAGCACAACACTTAAAATAGAAACTGCGAGCATTCATTTGCAAATAACTCCGAATCTACAACACAATTGCCACAAATGCCGTCACCACACTACCAGCAATAATTCTTTCCCCTCAACAAAACATTAGCAGAAATAACAAATCACTACAACAACAACAATATTTTTGTCAACCTCCATCATGTGTGAAGTAAAAGCAAAAACAACAAGAGAAATACGAAGCAGTCACAAGGCAGGTTCGGGAGAAGAAGAAGAAAACCGACACTTCCCGAAACGGAAAATTTATTTCCTTCCGCCAAAAAAGAGAGAAAGGGGAAAATAGCGCAAAAAGTGGCACCACTGAATTAATTTTTTTAATTATCTCTATTTCTTTTTGTTTTCATTTCTATCTCTTTTAATTTTTTACTGTCATGTTAAAATATATAAATTATTTTTTTTTTGTCACTTTTATATTTTTTTTAAATTTTTACCCTTTTTGCCATTTTTTCACTTGTTTTGAGATTGTTATTGTTTTCCGCACGACGTAACGTTTTAATCATGCATCGCACGGTCTGGCAACACCGCCAACCCCCACCGGCGGTCTGTCACACTATTTCGGGATGGAGAGATCGTGAAGGAGTTGGATAAACCGTGGAACGGAGAGAGGGGAAATCTAAACGAACGAAGAAGAAAATCGAAGAGGAGAAGAAAGAGTAGAGTGGAAAGAGAGGATGAAAGAAAAGGAAGAGCGTAGTGGGTGCCGGAGGAGGTCAAGACGAAGGAAACACAAAACGGGAAGAGCCAAAGAGGGCCATGGCGAGGGGGACGAGAGGGACGATGGGGACAAGGGGAGGCGGAGGAGACGCTAATGATCGTCATCAATCATTTTGGCGAAAAGTCTGCGAAAAGCGTCCTCGCGGCATCGCGACTTTGTTGGTGTGACTTCTATGTTGTTGTTGTTGAGTCTCTTGTTATGGTGGTTTTTCGTGTCTCGTTGTCTCTTGTGGTTGTGTCTGTCTTTAAAATTGTTGTTGTGTCTGAAAATGTTGTTGTTGTTTTCCCCACTTGTTTTTTTGCTGTTTTATATCTTCAGGTCAGGTCGTTGCTGTCAAGCTGTTGTTATCATGTTGTTGTTTTTGTTACTGTTTCTTTTTGTTATTGTTGCTTTTATTGCTATTGTTGTTTGTTATTGCTGTTTTTCCATTTGTTGAAGTTGCTGTCTAAATATTTGCAAAATATGTTTTCTTTTCTCGACATCCTTCTCTCTTTCACACACATACGCTCTTATCAGTCACCTTTATCTTACACTTTTCTCACACTCCGCACGCTCCACAATTAAGTCGTCGTTCCCTTCCTTGAACTCGTGGCGTCCCACTCTTTCGTCTGTCTGCCCTTCAGGCATCGTTCGCGCTCCTCCTCTGGTTACCGCATACTGTCCTCCTTCTTCTTCGCCTTGTCCTCTTCACCACCTTGTCTTCTTCTCCACTTTGTCTCCTTCACCATCTTGCCTTTTGCTCTGCCTTGGCTCGCCTCCTCGCTCGCCCTCTCCACCGGCCACTTTTGTAGCCCCGACGACGCCAACTGCGAACCTGATTCCGCTGCCTGTTGCCTCTCATTTTTTCACATCGTCTGCATGAAATGGGAAGTTTTTCACCGCCTCTTCTCTCCTTTTCTTTCCCACTGCTCCGCCGCCGTCGCCGACCCCCGCCGTTGTGACTTCGCCGTGAGTTGCATCATTTTTAAAAATTCCCATTCAAAGTGTTTTACTTTCGATTCTCGAGCCTAAGTGAATCCTAATTAAGTTTCACACTTAGACTGACTCAGAGCTGCTCTCTCTCTCTCTCTCTCTATTTCCAACTCCCGTTTGACCCCTCGTAACCTCATTCATCTCCCTTTCTCTGTCTCTCTGGGCGAGATCGCCACGCTCCTCCAATGATTATGTGTTTTAATTATTTCGGGTGGAATGGATTTTTATAGTAGTTGTTATTGTTGTAGCTGTTGCAGCTGTGATTGTTGTTGTTGTAGTTGTTGTTATTGTACTCCTTGTACTCTTTGTTTGTAACGAAGTCGCAAATGTTCAAAATTGCAGATCATTACAACAATTGATGTTGTTTGTTGTAATGAGATCTGTTATTCACATTATAATGAGAATTTTGTTGTTGGTGTTGATGTTGTTGTAATGAAAGTGGTTATTGTAATGAATATCATGGTTGTTATTATTGTTGTAATGATAGGTGTTGTTTTTGCTGATATTATTATTACTGTGATATTATTATTTTAATGAGAGGGATTGTTTAAGTTATTGTTGTTGTGGTTGTTGATTTCATTTCTATTTAAATAGTTGTAATGCTAGTTGTTGCTGTCGATGTGGTAGTATAATAGTGTTGTTGTTGTTTTTGTTGTAAAATAGTTAACAACTACTTAAGCGAATATTAAAGTAATCGTCGAAATGAAAGTGAGTATTCATTATTCGCTTTTCATCTCCTTCCTCAATTTTCTCATCATTCGTCATTCTTACCGACTTCTCCCACTCTCTCTCAGTCTCGCTCTCTATCTCACTCGCTCACTCTCTTTCACTTCCAACTGTCTCAACGACGTCTTCAGCTTCAACTTCCGCTTCTCGTTTAATTTTTGTGAAATTTTCCCGCTCGTTAAAAATAGTTTTTCTTATCGTGGAAGATCGATCTTGGAAAATATTTTCGCAATCGGTTTTTAATCGTTTCGGAGGAGGAATTTTTATGTAGTTTGTCACGGAATTTTATAATTTGTCTCTGGAATTTTCGATGCATTATTTATTAGAAATTAAAGACCATTTTGCTTTTTTGTTCATTTTTAATTTCTCATTTGAAATAATTTAAAACATTCCCTTATTTCTTATTGTAATTTTTAAATAATTATTATGACTTTCAATTTACGAAGTTTTAATTAATTTTCCCATTTATCACTGGAGTAAAGAATGTAATAAATTGGAACAGGGTTCGTGGTTCGTTACCTAAGTGCGGTTACCCACACGACAGAGCGATTACTCTTCTCGGAAACCGAATCCCGTAATTTTCTCCCGAACTACTCGCGAATTAGTCATTCGCAAAATAAAATATGAACAGATTATTACATTCATATGTTGCATAAATGCGGTTACTCGCACGACAGCTTGACTACTCTTCCCCGAATACGACTACTTCAACGATATATTTAGATAACTTTTCAATTAATCATCGAGTCATTTTCAGAGTTCAAATTTATTTAAACATTTTTTTTTTTTGTTGTTGTTTTACTTCGAGGAGTTTTGAAAATTGAAGGCAAAACCTTCAAAACAGCCCCAGGAAGACCCACAAAATCACCAACTACACAAACATAATATCCGCTTAATATCATATCCGCTAATGAGTAAACACGATGTTGTTTTTGTTGTTATTTTGCTGCTCCACAAACGCTCCACACTTCATTAAGAAGAAGCTCAATCAAATCGTCCCCACGAAGGCTCCTCACGTGAGCCCCCCCTCTCTGCCTCTCATGCCGTCCCTCTCTGGCCCTCAGGTCATGGCTTGCTCAATGAGAGGCCTTAAAATCTACATTGTTGTTGTCGCCCCACACTATTGAATGATGCGTTTGAACATCTACTTCTTCTTATACGGTTTCTTCTCTTCGCGTCACAAAAATGTGAAAAATGTGACTTGGGTTTTTGGTGTTGCAGTGGTTGATGTTGTTGTTGTCGGCCCACCACACGTTACATAACTTTCCGACCACTTTTAATGATGATGGACAAACGGACGGACAGACGACTGGACACAGACAGACAGGCAGATCGAGCGCGTGTTAATTAACGTTTTCCAGCGGCCGACTTAAAAAGGCTTTTATTTCTGTTTTTAATTTTGTTTTTTGGGCTAACTAGAAACGCATGCCAATAACAACAGGCATGAAAACAAAAACAACAGCCATTCGACTAGTAAAAAGAGGGCATTTTGATGTCGCTCTAAAGGTTTTATGTTTTCTTCTTTTTCGTTAGATTTTCAATTTTTTCTTTTTTTTTTTATAAAAGCTCTGAACCATTTTTGATATATTTATTACAACAATTTCAGATGAAAAATATTTTTGCACATCATCGTCAACAATTCAACGTGAACCAGTTATCGGCATCATCTACGATATTGCCAAATTCGGTACGAGCAAAATGATCATGATCATGAACCTTGGACATGACACCAATGCTTTTATTCAGAAAGTTAAAAACCAGGATAAACCAAAGGAAAAAACACTCATCGAAAACAAACTATAAAGAAACAAGGAAGATCAAGAGAATTGTATTTGTTGGTTTCTTCGCAAATTGGAAATCATTTTCAAAACAAAGGATATAATAACGATGTACGCGATCAAGAGATGGTATTTTAAAGAATGTCTGTTTATTTTCGCTTAAAAATATTCGACTAAAAAGGCTAAAAAGGTTGAATAAAACGCCATTTTGTCAATGAATTAAAAATATTGCATTGCTCTTTAATTTTGATGTTTTTATTTAAATTAGCAAAAAGAAATCTAAAGGTGAATTGGAACATTAATTCTCTAAATGCACCGCATCTTAATAACAGGTGTCGCCTCACTGTCGTTGTTGTCTTCACTTAAACTAACATCTGCTTCAATTTGAAATGTACCATCCTCCGTTGGCATTGCACCCTTAAGACAGACTTTGCTCACTTCATCTCCGACTTTAACATGGAATATGTCATTGTTATCCTCAGTCGTCACAGCATTTACTTTCACGGTTACAACACTAGGCAACACGGTACCTTTGTGTAGAACAACTTTTGCGTTAGCTTCATCTGTTCCGTGCCATATCAATAGTTCGCTTTTGGATAAAATTAATTCTTCTTTTGCTTGTAGGTCTTGCCCTTCTGGGTTCGGGAGGAAGGTAGCTTGCCGTGCACAACCAACGGCTACAACTTCATCTGTTGATATTGAAGTATTTAATTTTGCCTCTGGATAACGTGCACTAATGGCCGATTGTAGTTTGGGAATTTGCATGGTGCCTCCAAGTAATACAATTTCATCTATTTTTTGTACCTCTGAGTTTTGTTGGAGCATTTTTTCAACCGTTTCACTCAAAGTTTGCATAAAATTATTGATGACGGGTTGTATCAGACTTTCGAAACGAGCTCGAGACAATTGCATGTTGAAGTCAACGCCATCCATTAACGAGTCGATGTAGATTTGAGTTGAGGGTATTGTTGTTAGAACATGCTTGCAGTTAGCAGCCACCGTACGTATTTTTGCCATCGAACGACGACTCTCATTGGGGTCTAATTTAAACTTCTTAAAAAATTCTTGGCAAATAAATTGAACTAACGCTTCTGTGTATTGTTTGCCTCCAATGGAAAACGGCCCCTTGCAGTCCAACAATCTATACAAACCATTTGTGACCTCGTACAGAGCTAAATGACTGTAAAGTCCACCGCATTTCACGGTTAATACATGTTTTGTGGACGGGACACTCTCATCATTCGCAGCAGCTTCTCCAATGTCGTATGCGAGAACAGCGGCTGTTGGTTCCGTTATGATTTGAGCAACGTGGAAGCCAGCTTCTTCAGCAGATTGGGCCAATTGCGGCCAGGACGAAATTGAGTAGTAACTGGGGATGGACAAAACGACGATTGGTTTTTGGTCGCTGCCACTACTCAGAAACTGACGTGCTAGTTCAAATTCCGATTTGAGGAGATTCACGTGAACATTGTACGGTGAAATTTTCTTCGTCGGAGGCTCGTCAGCATCAGAGTTTGCCACTTTTAATACAAATTGATGGCTATCGGCATCGTAATCACATGTTATTTCTTTAGTTGCGACAGCAATTTTATCCTCCGTCAGCTCTTCACTAGGCACAAAGAATTGGAAGCTGTTTGATACGGCCTGCGTGGGTCGAGAAGACATCTTCTGCTTTGCGGTGAGACCACATTCTATTTCATCGCTATCCCACAGCAGGCATGCTTGTGACACACGATCTCCCTGTTTGTTGGCAATTACTTCCACCTTACCGTCCGCCTTTACTGATGCAATGCACAATGTGCTGTTGCCAATTTTAATGCCAAAACGGGGCCACATTTTCTATTGATTGAACCACTAAGTCACAGAATTGATTTTAATAAAAATTAGTCAAAGTTCTGCAATGGTAATTCAGCGGACAGCAAGCAACAAATATTATAATCTTTGGCTAGAAACACATAACATTGCGTGCGGTGCTTTTGACAACTGCCGAGCGGGAACGTGCACAAAATCTTGACAGCTGTAAGTGTTGCCAGGTTCTACCAAGCCCTCTGACGATTCTAAAGAGAATCGAAGAAAACTATGAAAAATAATTTGTTCTCAGAATTCCAGAGTGGTTCGAAAACGAAAAATCTCGAAAACTATTAAAAATGAGATGGTTTTTTTATGAAACAAATTTTAAAATAAATCAAGCAAATATTTTAAAATTATAATAAAACGTGTTTAGTTCGGAAAGTTCCAAATACTTCTTCATATTCAAATGTTTAAAATTAATATCAAAGGGATCTTCCACAAACACTCTGTTCAACGTTGACGTCAGTAAATTATTCTAGGAATAGTTTGTTTGTCCTCCACTTGATTTGGTTTCCGATCTTTGATATTGTACTGTGATAATATACTTTTTGTTCTGATCCACAGACACAGCTCCCCCAAACACCCCCTACTACATTGCCCCTACGGCTTCATACTACACTAACGGTATCACACTTCATCAACGGCACCACACTAGTTATTGTGGTTGCTATATGTATACACGTCAAGAGGATTTAACGAGGGCTTCATATCATTTAACTTTTCGAAGGTTCTATTTTTGTGAAGACTTCCTTCTCAGAAGTTTTAAGCAGAGCTTTACCATGACCTGAGTTTTCATGCAGACAGACAGACAGAGGCTGGGTAGAAACCTCTGACTTCGGTGGTTGTTAGGGAGCCTAATCTCATAGGGTCCCAGTTATCTGAAAATCGATGTTGAAAATCGATGATCGAAAT
The DNA here is from genome assembly GCA_947389925.1 of Coelopa pilipes. Classification (NCBI taxonomy): domain Eukaryota; kingdom Metazoa; phylum Arthropoda; class Insecta; order Diptera; family Coelopidae; genus Coelopa; species Coelopa pilipes. The sequence continues at coordinate 42,506,452 of OX376698.1, forward strand.
TATTACAAAGCTACAAAGCGAAGCAATATTGCAGATGAAATTTTGCAATTTTGAAGGCTCCCTTTAGACATGCGGTGGCAGCATGAGTTGGCAACTCTATTTTGCCTTTTTCTCACTCATTTAATATTCTCGTGAATTTAATGCAATGATTTTGTCCGCACTTATTGACCTCGAAGTGAACGAAATTGAGTGTTGCCAATGAGATTAGCTGCTCTTTTATCAATAAATTTATTGCAGACGTTGCAAATCATCAATCATCTTAAATAAATAAATTTATTCAAATTAAATTTATTTTCTGAATCACTCTCCCTACTTTGCTTATTTTCGCGTGCACCTTGTGCCTCACCCCTGAAGGTATGCAATAGGTTTTTGTGGCGAAGTTCTTACTCCCCACATCTCAACAATGACATTACAAAATTGTGCTCAAAATGCGTCTTCCCACAGTTGGCAGCACTGCGTGCACTCACCATTGACTCACCGCCAAACGACAGCGACCGTCGGCTACGAAGGGGAAAATTTGTGCTTCGTTTGTTCGTTCGTTCTTGCGTTCATTGAAACTGAACGTTGTTGCGGAGAGAATAATCTACAGATTTATAGAATTATTAATAAAGTTGTAAACGAAATTTTTGCAATTTCTCAAGTGTGATATTTGTGTGTTGAACTACAAGAAATGGCCGACTCGAAAAGGTGAGTGCTGTGTAAAGAAAATCGTTGAACAATCGCAACATAGGGAAAAAAGCCGACAAGCATTGCAGCGAGCGCCGCTGCTGCTGCGACGAGACTCCGCTGCCACCTTCAAATTTCGCTTGTCATTCACTCGGGGAGACTTCGATTTGCTCTTCGATGCGAAAACCTCCGGATGAGAATCGCTGCATGTGAAATGCGCTGGAAGGCTACGCTGCGAAATGACGTGGATACTCTGACCACATGAAGTTTTCACAAATCCAATATTATTCATTCAGGAAATGAGGCCAGAAAATGGCAGCCGCTCCGGGGATGCGTAATTATCTCTGTTCGTACATAATTACTCTTACGACAGACAGACAGATCCATGTCAGACAAAAGACTTCTAACCTTGCTGATGTGTTCAATTAAATTATATACTTCTCGTTCGAAGAGAATTTTGAAAAAAAAAGAAATTTATTTCATTTGGGCTCACAATTCGTTTGAAATTTCCCTCAAAATCAAATCCAATTTTTGTACACATTTTTCACTTCATCACAAAAACACAATTCTTTGGCCTGTGTGTTTCTCGTCTCGAGTAACGAACCCGCGCAGCACAAAGAGGAAGAAGAATTGTTAAAGCAGCTACAGACAGCAGCGACTACAAAAATATAAAATGGCGAGCGGCAGTGGCAACAGCAGCGGTGGTGGTGGTGGTGGTGCTGATGGCAGCGGTGGGCCAGGTGGACATCGACTCTACGTGCCCTTCCAGTGGGCCGACGACCCCGAAAACAATGACGACAACAACGTCTACGATGACGACTTGATGGGCCAGGACGACCAGGAGAACGCCAATGATCCGGACTTCGTGACGAACTACGTCCACAAATATCGCCAGGATCAGCAACAGATGAAGAAACCCCAAAACCCAATCTACATTCCTAAAGAAGTGGGTGGCCCTGTGTCGTCGGGGACAAAGGGCACAGAACCAGTGCCTGTGGAAAAGCGGTATACCTCGGCAAAAGTCTTCATGCGTTCTTAATTGCATATCTCCAGAATAATCAACATAGTGATTTTTGTATATTTAATTTGACCTTGTTTCTTTGTTTCAGCGATGATCTCTCTACCGCCATCCTCAAGCGCAAGGATCGTCCCAATCGTTTGATTGTCGAAGAGGCCATCAACGATGACAACTCCGTGGTCTCGCTCTCGCAGGTTCGTGTGAATCACTGTTTAAAATATCGTTTAGTATAAATTTCTCTTTTATGCATTACAATTTTGTGTTTGTTGACCCTATTTTTTGATTCCCTTTTGTTTATCGCTCGGGTTCAGAAACTTGTTTTCTTACTCGATTTTTTAAACAAACACATCAGCCAATTACGAATTATTGCGTATTTGCTTTAGACATTTCTTATCTACTAATTTCGTCATTATCTTATTTTTTTTTTTTTTATAAACTGTGTTTTTCCAAATGTTACTTTTTCTTTAATATTGAATTTGCTCTATTTATTTCTTAGGCAAAGATGGACGAATTGCAATTGTTCCGCGGTGACACCGTCATCCTGAAGGGCAAGCGCCGCAAGGAGACTGTGTGCATTGTGCTCTCGGACGACAATTGTCCCGACGAGAAGATCCGCATGAATCGAGTGGTGCGTAACAATTTGTGCGTCCACTTGTCCGATGTGGTTTCCATCCAATCCTGCACTGACGTGAAGTACGGCAAGCGCGTTCGCATTCTGCCCATCGATGATACGACCGAAGGTATTACAGGCAATCTCTTCGAGATTTACTTGAAACCGTATTTCCTCGAGGCCTACCGACCCATCCACATGGGCGACAACTTCATTGTGCGCGCTGCATTGCGTCCCATTGAGTTCAAAGTCGTGCTGACCGATCCCGAGCCCTATTGCATTGTGGCGCCTGAGACGGTCATCTTCTGTGATGGTGATCCGATCAAACGGGAGGTAGGTTTTGCTGATAACTTTAAAGGAATTTTCATCTAACGTTGAAGAAATCTCATATCTTGACTTTTTGCAGGAGGAAGAGGAGTCTTTGAATGCCGTCGGTTATGACGACATTGGCGGTTGCAGGAAACAACTTGCTCAAATCAAGGAGATGGTAGAACTGCCCTTGCGTCATCCCTCGCTCTTCAAGGCCATTGGTGTGAAACCACCACGTGGCATCCTTATGTACGGTCCCCCCGGTACGGGCAAGACGCTCATTGCGAGAGCCGTTGCCAACGAGACGGGCGCTTTCTTCTTCCTCATCAACGGCCCCGAAATTATGTCAAAATTAGCCGGTGAATCCGAATCGAACTTGCGTAAGGCTTTCGAGGAGGCCGAAAAGAATTCGCCTGCAATTATTTTCATCGACGAAATCGATGCGATTGCACCTAAGCGTGACAAGACCCACGGCGAGGTGGAGCGTCGTATTGTGTCGCAGCTTCTCACCTTGATGGATGGCATGAAGAAGAGCTCACATTTAATTGTTATGGCCGCTACCAATCGGCCCAATTCCATTGACCCTGCTCTGAGGCGTTTCGGACGTTTCGATCGTGAAATCGATATTGGCATTCCCGATGCCACCGGACGTCTAGAGGTGTTGCGCATCCACACCAAGAACATGAAGTTGCACGATGATGTCGATCTGGAACAGATTGCCGCCGAGTCTCATGGTCACGTGGGTGCCGATTTGGCCTCGTTGTGCTCGGAGGCTGCACTTCAGCAAATCCGTGAGAAGATGGATTTGATCGATTTGGAGGACGATAAGATTGATGCCGAAGTCTTGGCATCGCTGGCTGTGACAATGGAAAATTTCCGTTACGCCATGACCAAGTCGAGCCCATCGGCTCTGCGCGAAACTGTTGTCGAGGTGCCCAACACCACATGGACAGACATTGGCGGCTTGGAGAACGTGAAAAAGGAATTGCAGGAATTGGTGCAGTACCCAGTGGAGCATCCCGACAAGTTCTTGAAGTTTGGCATGCAACCAAGCCGAGGTGTTTTGTTCTACGGACCACCTGGTTGTGGTAAGTATTGCACGAGAAATCGCAGAGGGTTTTTTCTAATGGTTGCCATTTAAATTGACCAGGTAAAACTTTACTTGCCAAGGCAATTGCTAATGAATGCCAGGCAAACTTCATCTCCGTTAAGGGTCCAGAATTGTTGACTATGTGGTTCGGAGAGTCCGAGGCTAATGTTCGGGATATATTTGACAAGGCCCGATCGGCTGCACCATGTGTGCTCTTCTTCGACGAGTTGGACTCAATTGCCAAGGCCCGTGGCGGAAATGTTGGTGATGCTGGCGGCGCTGCCGATCGTGTTATTAATCAAATTCTGACTGAAATGGATGGCATGGGTGCCAAGAAGAACGTGTTCATCATTGGTGCTACCAATCGTCCCGACATCATCGATCCAGCCATCCTGCGTCCAGGTCGCTTGGATCAGCTCATTTATATTCCACTTCCCGATGATAAGTCGCGTGAGGCAATCCTGAAGGCGAACTTACGCAAGTCGCCCTTGGCTAAGGAAGTTGATCTTGCCTACATTGCCAAGGTGACACAGGGTTTCTCTGGTGCTGATCTGACTGAGATTTGCCAGCGTGCCTGCAAGTTGGCTATCCGACAGGCCATTGAGGCTGAGATTCGTCGCGAGAAGGACCGTGCTGAGAATCTGAACTCAGCTATGGACGTGAGTCGATTTTGATCGGTTGTAAACTAACATTTTGTTCATTGCTATTGATCGTTTAGATGGACGAAGACGATCCAGTTCCAGAAATTACACGGGCTCACTTCGAGGAGGCCATGAAGTTTGCTCGCCGCTCGGTATCGGACAACGACATCAGAAAATATGAAATGTTTGCACAGACATTGCAGCAATCGCGTGGTTTCGGCCAGAACTTTAGGTAGGATTCAAACAACTGTTTACATTTGGGATATGACTTATTTGTGAATTTTTGCAGATTCCCTGCTGGTTCCAGCAACACACAAGGCTCTGGACCCAACGTACCAGCGAATCCGCCAGGTGACAACGGTGACGATGATCTTTACAGTTAGATTCTTAGTTTTAAATTAAATTTTATTTAACAAATTTAAAATTGAAGTATGCAAAAAACAACAAAACCTAAATTTGTATTTCAATAATTATGTAAAGTGCATTTCGGTGGAGGTCTAAAAACGAAAAAAACGCGATAAAAAAAACAGAGAGGTGCCTCGTCGCATGGTTGGAAGCCACCTTCCTTCCTTCCTTCCCGAACATGTTGCCGTCAAACTTATTACGATTTAATATTCAATAGAAGCACGAACAAAGAACTGTGAAACGAAATAATTGTAGGCGACTCTAAACACCTCCATCACTTGCATATATTACAGAAAAACATACATACTACATACATATATATGCTAAATAATCGTAATATAAAAGAGAAAAAATACACGTTTTTAAGAAAAATAAACATACAAATTTAAAAACCTTTGTTTTCTACATAGACGTAATAGGTAACCTTATATTCGAAAAGGGAGGATTGTGAAATCGTTTCAATGGTATTTAATTTTCCATGTGGAATTTTCTCAGAAGACCTCTGGAAAAAAACACTCTACAAAACCTACAAATGTTTTTGCTATGTAGTAAATAATTTAAAGCATAATAAATAGTTTATTTGCAGAAAAAATATCTATGAATTCGAGTGAAAACCTATGGAACTACAAACCTTTCAATATTCGGAGAAATAAAACATTTGAATTGTTTACTTTTTTAAATAATTTTTCATTTATTTTTGAATTCAGGGCCGCAGCATTCTCAATACGACAGATTTTTCTCATCTGCTATTTAAACTATTCTTATGTTTCTGTTAATGTTAATTTTGATTCAACATCAAATATGGTTGTTTCATCATTAATATTTTATTTACGAACTGCTGCGATTCTTGCTTTCAACTAAACAATTAAATTTATATGGCAAAAATTAAGAACAACATAATAAAGTTAAAACTATTTATTATAAAGCCATTTCAACCAAATATAAATCAAATCGAAACTTGTTGTCAGTTTTTAATGTCAATTTAATAACTTTATTTCTTATTCATTAATTTGCTTAGTTTTTCATTGAACGATATATTTCTTACATTAAAAATTTTGCTGCTTCATACAGTTATTTCATTATATAACTTTCTGTTTGCTTTCTGCAGTGTCCACACTTGTTTTCTTGTTAGTTTTATTTGCTGCTTCTCTTAATATTAAGTTAGTTTAAACTAATGTATGCTTTTTAGCTTCTTCTTATTATTAAACTCTTGTTTTTTCTGTTTTTTTTATTATTATTTTGTTTTATTTATAAATACAACACAACAATAATATGTATATTTTATTTCACATTTTGAAATTTTATTTTACTTTGCTTTTCAACCAATATATATTTGTCTGTGTTAATGCGTTTTCCTGTATGCGTCTATATGCTATTCTGTATGTGGATGTGTGTGTGTGTGTGTGTGATTTAGTAGTCTCTGTATGGGTATGCGTGTGTGTTTGTGTTGCGTCTAAAGAAAATGTCCAGCATCTTCACATTTTTATAACTCCCCATGTAACTTTGCATTACTCTTCTATTTCAACTAAACTGCGTGCAAGTTTAATTTTCTCTTAACCCTGCATGACACTTATTTTGAAACTTCATTTACTTGGTTGTTGTATTATGTTTTTTTAGATTTTTGTTTATGTTCTTAAGGTCTTAAAAAAGACTAGACACCGATTTCTCGAATTTCTTGTATTTTCTGTGAATTTTATAAAAATCTGCCACATCGTTTTCATTATTTTCATATTTTGCTTAAAAACATATATTTATTTATTTATTTGTTTATTTAGTTTTTTGTTACACAAATAATAAATTCCATCGATAGTTCTCTAGTATTTAATACATAGCTTTAAGTTATCTTTAAAATTAATTTAGTTCTTTAGTTCTATCATTAGACTTAGGTTTTTTCTTTTTGTTTAGATTAAATTTTAAGCTCATAGTTGTTGTTGGTTCAGAGGAGAGTGTTTGACCGAAGGGCGGTTGGAGGCGTGTCTCGCGTGGCTGTTGTTGTTGCTGTTTCTGCTGCTTCAGAAAATTTGGCAACAAGTGTAGGCGGCAGTTGTGAATCAGAAACTAATGCTAGTCTTGAGGAAACGTTTTTACCGAATTTCTTTTACGAAATTTCAGAAGAACCCAGAAGCCAAATCTTAAAGTTCCTAACAAGTATTGCTTTCGAGTGACTTTGAATGTAGTCATTTTATTTTTGTTTTTTTCTTTTCTTTTTTTTAACTAGAAAACTATACCACATAGGCATAGACATAAAAACGGAAATAAAGGCTCCAACCTCCTGATAGTTTGGAAAATACGCACAAATTCAAGGAAGATTTATAATAGGATATTATAAAAAAAATTTAAATAAAAAACCGAGTCGAGAAATAATATTTAAAAACGACGAGTGGAGCAACTGTAAATTTGCCGGGAATAATATTCTTATGTCCTTAATTAAAAATTTAACAAGATTATTATCTATAGCTGTATCATGGTGTGTTATCAGACTCAGACTGATTATTATTTTTCGTATTATTTGTTCTTCTTCTTGTTGTTTCTGTTGTTGTTGTCCTTGTCATTTGTGATAAAATGTTGCTTTTGCATTGCTTTTAAAAATATCAAATGTTGATTATTTTTAAAAATGTTCATTAAAGGTTTCTTACAAATTCATAATGCTATTTGTTTTCTTTGTTTGTATGTTTGTTTATTTGTTTGTGCATAATTCTAATAGACATCTAGTACTTTTTATTTTGCCGTCTCCTTATTAATGCTATCTCTCTCTTTGCCGTTCGCGCATACGAAATGAAAACCATTTCTCAAAAGCTGTCATCGGCCTGGCATTTGGGGCGTCTAAAGAAATCTATGGGTGTGTCTGCGTTTGTGTGTGTGGATAAACAGGATGGCCTCAAGATTGAGAGATCTTCCCAAAAAAATATATAAATTAACTATTTGCTGGCATTTCGTTGAATGGTTTCGTGGAAATTAAGCATACGGCAATTCTATGGCTGTTGAAGGAAAATGTTGCATATTTCGAAAAAGTTATCGAGAGGACGAACTGTCGAAGGCTTCGGCAAGAATCGACTAAGAACATCATCCACTCCCTTCATTCTCCTCTCCTTTATTCTCCCCCTCTCGTCTTTCCTCCTACTCCTCTCTTGTCGCGACCGACTTCCGCTCATTCATTATTTAGATGATTGTTTCATGCAGCTGAGTTCGAGTTCGAGTTTGTGTTGGTGCGTGTGGCGAGCGCGAAGTGGGTCTCTTACATGTACCTGTGTGTGTGTGTGTGTGTGTTACTTCTATAAACAACTAACTATCTATTATTTTACCTCTGTGCACCTCTTCTATTATGGTTTCTTATTTTCCTCTTGTGGTCACCTAGCCTACGTTTTAATCTGCTCCTCATTTCAGCTCGCATAGGGTTTTATTCTCACATTTTAGTCATATTTTATTTTCTTTCACATTTTATTCTGATATTTTATTATCATATTTTATTCTCTAGATTTATTTTCACATTATTTTTTCTCACTTTAATTGAAGCAAATTGCGTGATTTTTTTTGTTTGTTTTGCAAGCTACGGTTGATCCCTTTCAACATTTTTAAAGTTTTATCAGTGATTGTTCCCAATCCACATCTCTCGCCAGCAACAGCTCGGAGCGGAAGAAGCGATTTTTCCTCGGACGAAGGATTTTCTTGCGTCCTTCGTCCTCGCCGTCCTCGTCGTCGTCGTCGAAAGCCTTCGTCCGCCCGTCGTCCTGCTGCAGCTCGTGCGACGAAAACGAGGCAAGAATGCAACGCAATTAAAAGAGAATTAAAACACCTTTAGCAACAAAGGTGAAGGAAATCGTGCTCTCCGAAGGCGTGTCTGTCGGCATATCTTTCGATCCACCGCCTGTCCGTCTATATATTTGTCCTTATATTTGTCTTTGCCGTTTCAACCTATTTTTCGGGTTTTCTGTTCTCATATTTTCATTTTTTAGTCAGCTGTATTGTGTTGATATTTGCTTGTGTTGGGGATGTGATTGTTGTTTGTTGTTCTTATTATTGTTTTTGTTATTATTGTTTCTCTTGTTGTTGTTGTTGTTGTAATCTATACATCTATTACTAAAGCTATATAAACGCTATCGCTGATGTGTTTTCATTACTGTTCATTGATATTTTTATTGATATTTATCTTTTGTTGTATTTGTTTATTTATATTCCTGTTATTATCATAAATATTTGGGGTTTCCTTTTTTCTACTTTATGCTCATATTTTCTTTGCAAAATATTAACAAATTTCATAATTATAGGTAACTAAAAAATGTATATAATTAATTAGTTATTGAACTAAAAAAATTTACTAATTTTTTTTACTTTTGAATTTGAAATATTTGGCAAATAATAATAATAATAATATTAATATAAACGATTTTGGTCTTTAGATGATTTTCCTTCTAATTTGGATTTTGTTCTGCAATTTTTTCATTCTTCATTCATTTCATCTTCTCTACTTCTACTAGCTGATTTTTTTATAATAATGATTCCTTTAGTTTTGTTCAACATTTAACTTAATTAAAAAAAAAATAATAATAAAACAAAAATCAGAGACATTGTAAAATAATGTACATGCTCGCTTAAAGTATTAATTAACATAATGGATTAATAGCTGCAGCAAGTGCTCTCGCATTTCTCTCTCTATCGCACTCTACCTGTCTCGCATGCGAGATGTGTTTGTTTCTTTCTTTTACAGTAAGCTTGAGGTCGATTTCACGTGTAAAGTATTTCATCCATTCATCCATTCCGCTCATCCTCTTTCTCATAATGTCCCGTCCTCCTCAAGCAGACTCGAGCCTCGCTCTTGCTGTGCCTCGCGCTCTCGCTCTCTCTGTACGTCCGTCTGTCTCTCTGATTGCTCTCGGCTGGTGTCGTCGTCTCCGCGGCATGCTCGGCGCTCTCTCGCATGATAGTTTTCCCGCATGCTAGTTTTCTTTTTGGTTACATTTGTTTGTTTGTTGTTGTTGTTTCTGTTTTTGTTTTGTTTTCATTGTTTCTGGTTATAATGTGCATGTTTTTATTGTAATTGTTATTGTGGTTTTCATATGTTAATTTAATTGTTTTTGTTGTTGAGTTGTTTTTGTTTTGTTGAGTTGTTTTTGTTGTTGTTGATGTTGTTTGTAGTATTATAGTTGTTGTTTATAGTATCATAGTTGCTGGTTTTCTTTTTGTTGTTTGTTGGTTGTTGTTATTGCTCAGACTTTTTATCGCGTGTCGGTGATGTTATTTTTGCTGCCGAAGATCTTTATCAACTGCGTCTCGTAGTCGTCAATGTTGCGCTTCATGATCTCCATGCACGGGCCCAGCAGGCGCTCGAAGGCGTGGACCTCCAGGACTGCGCCCAGGACAATCGGGAAAAATTCGCGAAACAAAAAACAAACGAAAAAATCAACATCCGTGGGAAGAGAGAAAGAAGAAAAATTGAAAATGGTATGTTAGTCAATGCCTCCAGGCCTTTTCTATCGCAGACATGCATGAGAAGGATTTTACTTTTCCATTTTTTTTTTATTTTCTTACAGCTAAACATGTACTAAACAGGACATTACACACAGACACGAAAGGCATCCAAACGTATTTACAGCATTCACATACACATATATATAGTATATATTTACATTACATCTTCATAGACATACACAGATGTTTGAGAGAGAGAATGACAGAAGCCCAAGAACGAACGAGGGACGGGAACGTGTTGAGGAACATGCAAGAATTCGTCTGGAGCAGAGGGACGTCGTCGGCAATGGAGTGGCTCCAGTTCGCGTGGGCGCCGGTGGGGCTCGAGCGGTGGCGCTGACGAAACTTCAAATACTTCGAGACGTGGAAAACACGTCAATCGTTTGTCCACGGGAGCCTTTGAAAGACTCTTAAAGAAGGCCAACGGAGATTTAGACAAGAGAAAATGAGGTTTTTCGGGGACGAGGACCTCCTTCGAATATTACAAGAGAAGGAGGGTTTTTGAGGACCCTCCTGGAACACCTTGAGGAACTTCTCACAGTTTCCTCTCTTCCTAGCCAGGTTCTAGGGCGATGCAGCCCATTTGGGTGAGCGTGAGATGTGGATGGAACCTCTCCCTCTCTCTCACCATCTCGACCCCCTGCGGCCGAGCGAGAGCTCGAAACACTCTCAGAAATCACGCCGCCAATAAGTTGGACAAACACGCGCCGAACGAACGATCGATGAACACACGGACCACTCAACAAGTAGGTGAGCGAATGGAGCGATGGAGCCGAAAAAGTGGCGGAAAGTAGCGATAAAAATAGTGACAATAGCAGTGTTAATAACAATTTTGTCTAATCTGTTAGCATGCAGGTGGATGCAGGGCGCAAATCAGAGGTTAAACAACATCAATATAAATGAAGAATAAAATATAAACACAATAATTGTTAACTAATGGTCAAACACAAAATCGGGAAGGTACGAAATCAGAGCAAAAACTTCAGGGGTGTTTTCGCTAGGGGCGCGTGTGTGTTGTTGCTTGGGCGGATGGATGGATGGATGGATGGATGGCTGGTGTGTGAGAAAGACAGAGAGATAGAGCGTGTGGGGCCGGGAACCAGCATGCCGGGAGGGTGTCCGAGGATGTGTGTGGGCGTGTGAGTGAGTGTGTGGGGGGGGGGGGGGCGGAAACTTGAACCTGAACCCGTGTGCTTGGTGCGGAAACTCAATGCGACGGAGTCAACAGAGAATGAAAGAAGTTGGTGAAAGTTGTAAGTGGAAAGTTGACAGGAACGAAAGAAACACTAAACAAGCTGCCGATCTCTTGGCACTTGCTCTCTCTCTCTATCGCTCACTCTTTGTCTGACACCTTTAACTCGATGCGATTATTTACGTCGTAGCGTGGTTTTCTGCATTGGCTTAGGTCACTATTTATAAATATATTCTTAGTTTAAAATGGTTGGTTGTGTTTTAATTTGGCGCTGGAAGTCGGGAGCCGATTTACCACGGTTACGCATGCGGTTTAAGGACATTTACAAGCTTGCTCTTGGCCTTGGATATGTTTTATTTACGTCTATTGCTTTTGTTTTGTTTTGCTTTATTTTGTTTTCTATATACTTTTGCTATATAACTTGGTATAGGTTTTAGAGAGACAAAAAGACAGTAATCAAGGAGAACAAAAGAAAAACTTTGTTTACTTCAGCTTACCGAGGAAATCGAGGAATCGATTGCAAAAGATTTGCCTACTTTCGGGCGCTCCGAGAGGGTTCGTTTTCTAGGTTTTTGAATTGCTTGCGTACGGGGGCGGGGCGGGGGCGGAGTCGGAGTCGGGGCTGCTGGCTGGGGTTGAGTTTGCGCAAGAGGCGGGTGCTAGAGGGGGGCGTGGCGTGTCGATGCCGATCGCTGTGTCGAGCCAATCGATTCGGTCGCGGATCCTCTCGATTGCACACTTTGAGGCGGCGACCCGACCAAAGTTCGCGGCTTTCGGGTCTGTGGTCGCGTTTAAATTCGTCTTCTCTTTGGTTTGTTTGTTTTTAGTGTCTTTTTGGGTTTTTTGTTTCGTTTTTATTAAGTTTTTCGTTCTCTCACAAACACAAACCGGTTCATAACAACATGAGGGGGAGGGAGAGGGAGAGGGACAGGAGCAGGAGCAGGGGCGATGGTCGGTGGGGGGCGCAGGGCGGCCGCGAGGCCTTCAGGTGTGCGACCCCTGGCGGGCGATCAACGTCAACTCCTCCTCGTAGCGGTCGACGTTGCGCTTGAGGATGTCCGTCAGGAAGCCGAGGATGCGCTCGAAGGCGTCCGTCAGGAGGACTGGGTGAGGGATGGGTGGAGGCGAGAGATGAGTAAAGAGATAAATGAACGATTGGACGACGGATTTGTGGTTGATTGGTGAAGGCGGTGGAGGCCAACAACAGGCGATCGATTCGTTGTTCAGTTCAGTTGATGGATGAGCCGTCGTTGGATGAAGGCGACATGAATGGCGATGGTTTTGATTGGTGGGTCGATGGATGGATGGTGGCATGGATGGGTCGATGGTTTGATTGGAGAATTGATGGTATGATTTGGATGCGATTTGCATTGGTAGATGCAGCGATCGTCGGCAGTCGGCCAAGTCGAGGCATCGTGTCAGCGATTGTCGTCCATTGAATTGACGAAGGTATTCGTTGATGAGTTGATGGATTAACCAATTGATTGATTGATTGATTGATTGAGAGGTTTATTGATTAGTGCATATATTGTTCGATTGGTGCATTTATTGTTCGATTGATGATGGATCGGAAACAGAGAAGAGAGAGAGAGAGAAAGAGATGGTTTAGTTGTGGAGTGGAAGCTGCCGAAAGGTAGAAGAGGGTTTGTTGCTGTTGTTGTTGTTGTGTTTGTGTCGCGTCTACATCTGAATGGCGTCGAAGTAGACGCGCAGGTCCTCGTCCAAGTAACGGTAGTCGCGAATCGCGCGCCGCAGGATGTTCGAGCACTTGCCGAGGAGTCGCTCGAAGCAATCGGTGTCCAGGACTAAACGAGATTCTCGAATGGCGTGGATTCGATTCGATTTTGATTTATATTTTTCCGATTTGATTTTGAACATTTTTTTCGATTTTAGGTTCAATCATTTTTTTCGATTTTGTCGAGTGCATTTAATTTTTATAATTGTTGTGGGTGGTGTTGATTTTAATTGTGTTTTTCAAGCAAATCACGGAGAGGATCCGGGAGACGGACGGAAAAGAAGGAGTGGGGGAAGAAGGAGAACATTTTCACATCGAATTCACATCGGATGCAGTGGAGAAGATGCAGAGGAGGAGGGAAGTTGGAGGAAGAAATTCGGATGAAACAGGAAAGGTTAAAGGAATCCCGGAGTGGGGATTTCAGAAGGGAAGGGGAATACAGAATAGAAGGGAAACGAAAATGGAAATGGAAATGTTTGGGGGCACATGGGAGAGAGAAGGAACGATGTCGGGAGGGAGCACGGAATCAGTGGGAGTCGGACCGTGGCCCACGTCACAATGGCACGGAACAGATTGGCATGGAATGGGATGGAAATAGATCAGAAGCATGGTTCAGTGCACATGGGAAAGAAGAAGAGAAAATAAAAAAGGAAACATGTTAATACATATAGGAAGGGAACGAAAACGATAACGTAAAATAACTAAAACGAAAATAAAAACTACTAAAATAAATACAACTAAATGAAGATCGAAATAAAAAATAGGAAAAAATATTAAGAGAATTGTTTGTTTTTGTCAATTCGAACTAAATGAAAAATAAATCAAATGCGAAGTTTCAAAAATGCACAATTCAGAAGAAAAAACAATCAAACAATTGAAATCAAACGAAATTCGAAACATGAAACTAAAAACAATCGACGGTTGCATTTCAATGGAACGGAACGAGGTGGAAGGGAATACGATCCACATGATCCACACGATCCACATGATCCACACGGTCCACATGCTGCAACCATCGATCCAAACTACAAACTATCAACAAAGCAGTGGAAAATCGAATCGAAAGTGGAACAAAAAACTCGGCTCGAAAACTTGACGCTAATCACAACCAATTGTTGTTGTTGCTGTTGCTGTGGCTCTTGTTGCTGTTGCACAGCCGGGTTCTTGTCTGGAATAGAGGAGCGTGGATGGCAACACTTACATGCAACTTTCACGTCGCCCTCGGCGTAGACGGAGGCCGCCCGTGGCCGGTGTGTGACGAGGGCCAGCTCGCCGAAGTACGCGCCCTTGCCGAGCTTCGAGATCTCGACCTCGCCGCCCTCCTGCTCCATCTTCACCGACACCTTGCCCTCCTCGATGAAGTACATGCCGTCGGCGACGTCACCTGCAGAGAGAACGACGAGAAAAGGTCGAATTAGTACAGCGCCCGGAATGTGGGTTCGGAGAGGGAACCAAAACTGTCCACTAAATCAATCGAATTCGACAATCGATACAATCAAAAAACGTTTTTGTTCGAAAAAAATTTAAATATCAGCAAGATTTGATTTTGCTTTGATTCAAAACAACTGCTTTGAGATTAAAAAAATAAATTTCGCTTAAAAATTTTCGAATATTGGCATTTTATCGGAATACAAAGTAAAAGTATTGGAAAGTTTTGATTTTCAATTTAATTCAAACAATTCCAGATTTTTTTCGACGATTTCAAGATCTCAATATATATTTTAATAATAGTAACAATAATAGTGTGATCTTTGTTTTTGAAGGTTTTTTTTTTAAGTTGATTTCAAAGAATTTCCTTATAATCGTGAGAATATTCGAATTTGTTGGCATATATTTCTTGTACTATGAACTTCGAAATCAAAATAATAATTTTATAATTTTTTTTTTTTCAAATTTTCCAACCGACTGTGAAGATCAAAAGACAAAAGTCAATGGCAATAATAATAGTGAATTTTTTGGGTTTGATTTTAATTTGGTCTCAGTTCTTTATAATTTAATAGAATGCCATTTTCCCAAATTTTCGATTTTTTTCAACCCACTTCGAAGATAGTGAGATGATCGTACGTACCCTGTTTGATAATCCTTTCGTTCTGCTTGAAGCGCTTCGTGATCAGGGCATCCGCCAGATTCATGCGCTCGTAGTTCTGTCGGCAAGAGAGAGTGAGAGAGAGAGGGACAGAATCAGCAAGTGGAAGCGGGGGCGGGAGCGAGTGGGTGGGGAAAAAAACGGGGGTCTACCAACCTGCAGGGCCTTCAGCATGGGCACACTGTCCAGCAGCGACTCGTACATTTTTCGCTTCTTGAACGCCGACTTGAGCAGGATGCGTCGGAAGGTCTGGCGATCCATGGCCCACAGCTGGCCCTCCGACACGGCCTGGATGGTGGCGGCTCTGGGGGTGGGGGTGAGGGTGGTTGGTGTAGATGGAAAACGAAAGCGAAAGGGAAGAGACGGAAAAGAAACAAATTAGAAAAATGCAAACGAAGACAATGCAAATCGAAGAGGAGGAAAAACCGTGCTCAACGGATTTTCCATCGCGAGTTTTTCCCGTGGAACGCAGGAGTGATGGAGTGATTTCGAGAGGACGCGAAAATAGACGCGTGCAGGAGGCGGCGACGAGTGGAGAGGAGGCGAGTCGGAGCCGTGGTGGGGGTCGTCGGTCGTATTTTTAGCCGCTATTGAAGCGCGTCATTCGAGCGCCCCCGGCCACCGCCCCCCGTGGTCCCGGAGCCACGAGGAGGCCACCGAGGCCCCGCCCACGGCCGGCCCGACGAAGGCTTCAAAGAGACTTCCACGTGAATGCACATGAGTAGCAGCGGAAATAATAGTGTTTCCAACAACAACCACAACAGCCGCAAGAACAACAACACCTAGAGAACAACAACAATAAGAACAAAAACAACTACAACAACAACACGAAACCCTCTCAGGTACATTAGCAACAGCATCCCGGCATCAGCGACCACCATCGACCGCTCGCCCCGACCACCGACCACGGACGGACGGACGGACGGTCGGACGAGCCCGGCCAAGCGACGGACAACTTTACGGATTGACGGATGGATGACCGGACAGACGGATGAACGAATCGAATCGCCACCATCCACCGCCCACCGCCCACAACCCAAGATCCACAACCGCCTCGCGCCCTCCCTTCGCAGGTGGAAACTCAATTTAGCGACTGAGATATCGCAGCGTTGTTCTCATTGTTGTTGGGCATTGTTGTTGGAGTCGTTGCAATTGTAATTTATGTTGCTATTGTGTTGCCTGTTGTTGTAGTTGTCGATTGTTATTGTCCATTGTAATTGTTTGCATATGGTTTTTGCTGCTATAATTAGTCTTGTAGTTGATAATATTGGAATTTTCGTCTGACTCCATTGCTGTTGTTCTCTTTGATATTGTTGCTTTTGTTCTTATTGCCATTGTTATTCTTATTATTATTCTTATTGTTCTTGCTAATTTTGTAATGGAATGACTGTTGTGAAGTCTGGAACTTTTGTTGTTGCCGTCTTTATCACTCACCTCGGCATATTGTAGAGCAGAGCCAGTTCACCGAATATTCCGCTGTTGTTGTAGGTGTGGATGTGATTGTCATTAACGATTACCTTGTAGACGCCACTGGAAGAGCGAGACGGAGAGAAAGAGGGAGAAACGTGAGAAATGCAGAGAATGATTAAGGCAATTGGCAAAGGTGTGAGAAGAGGTGAGGTTAAGAGCGCGAGTGAGAAAAGTTAATGAAAGGAGAAATGAGCAGATCATTAAGAATGGTGAAAAACTCAATTATTGTCTGAAATTAATATTTTCAGAACAAACATTTTTAGCAAACCGACAGGGAAGAAATATTAACCAGAGGTTCCCACGCGGCGTATGCGTGACATTTTATACAATTCAAATAAAATTGAAATATTAGATTAAACATTTATTACTAAATTAAACTTATATTAAAAACTCAAAAAAGCGCGAAGGTTTAAAATAATGAATAGATAAAAATTAAATTTTTTTCTTATGGGCAAATATGAGAAAAAATCAAATGGCTGAAGAGGCGGAAAGTTCCACACGGCGTATGAGTGATAATTAATGATTCAATGGACATTAACAAAAGTAGAGGAATGAGAGGTAAAAGGAAAATTCAACACTCACGATTCAATGACGTAGAAATTGTCGCCGTCGTCGCCCTGGCGGATGATGTACTCGCCGGGCTGGACGCGCTTCTCGAACATGGCATCCAGGACTTGATTCATCTGCGGCGGATCGCGGCGGAGGAGAAAATTCAATTAGAAACAAACGCACGTGTCGTTGAGTGGGACTGACCTGTTCCTTCTCTAGGGAGCGGAAGAGCAACACATTTTTCACCGACTCGACCAGACGCGTCCGCTGCTCGTCTGTCTTCGGGAACACGGCGGTGGCGCCCTCGTCCTCGTCCACGTCGTTCTCCGGGTCGTAGGCCTCGGCGAAGACGGATTTGCGGCGTCCGGAGAAGCGCTGGACGACGGGTTCTGCGAGAGAGAGAGAGAGAGAAGGCCACGAAAAATTTATGAATAAATAAGTTGCGAAATTAATAAATAAACTGGTAAGTTCAAAATAAATTGGGACATTGAAAATAGACTTCATTTCACAAGGAACAGTTTTGCAGTTGATGTGGGGCTTCAAGGTTAGTAATTTGTTACAGGAGGCCGGAAGACGAGAATAGAAATTTAAGACATTGAAATCTCGCTTAAAAGGTGAACCCGGGAGAGCTGGCATTCCAGATTCACACGACAGCTGAGGCTTCAGAGGAAAGAAGAGGACTTTCAAATTTTATTTTTGTTCAGAATATTTCCAATGGACAAGATTTATGGCAGAGTCGCTTGAAATGACCTAGAAAGAGAGAGAACGAGACAGAGAGAGGGGGCGGCCATCGATCAACAGATGGCGCTCATCCGGAGGCCAGCGTTTTCTGCCGAATTCCGCCCCGAGCGCTGGCGTTGAGAAATCGCAGCTGTCGAGGGCTTAAGGGAAGTCGACTTGCAAGCGAGCAGGCAGAGCGAGGGAGATGGACAGAGCAGAGGCAGAGAGAGGGGGAGAGAGGGAGGGAGGCTGCAAGGGAAAAAACGGTTCCTCGCTGAAGCGCGACCACTTCGCAGGGATCCGCGGGCGAGCGTCGAATGCGATCGGAAGGCACGGGGAATTCAAACTTTGTCTGCAGACCGAACGCAGAGGGTCAGAGAGAGAGAGAGAGAGAGAGGGGGAGAGGGAGACAGAAAAACCGACAGACTCCAACGGCCATAGACAGATATGCAAAACGACATCTACCGCAGCAAGAACGACTTCAACAACAACTCACAGACAAGGTGATCCAATTATACAAACTCCAAGGGCATCAGATCGAACTGGGTCTTGTCGTTGTCACTTTCAAATAAGAAAAAAAGAACAGTAAAAAACATCGAAAAAAACTGAAGTGAAAAGCGATAAAATGGAGCAGCCGCGCAGAGGTGGGCGGGGGGAGCGGGCGCAAGAGCGAGATAAAACAATGTTGCCAGATTCGGCGGCCGACCATTTGGAGAAGCGGGAAAAAACCACGGGTAAAAAACATCATTTGATTTGGTGCTTTTTGCAGCCATGGAAAGACACGTTGCAGCGACGTTTAGATTTGATTTCCAAGCTCAATTTTTTTATTAACTGGAAGCAGGGTTTTTGTACACTTTTAGCGACAAATAATACAGTTTCCACAGCCTTTTAGCAATTAGAACATGGGACTTTGTGGGACGAAATTCATGCGAAGTTCTCTGATCCATTTTCAACATGGGTTGTAAACTTTCATACCAAATTTTCCAGGTTTTAGTAATTAGAGCAGGTGCCTTTATGAATGAAAATTTGTGCGAAGTTTTTTGATCCTGTCCTTTGGTCAGAATTTTTATCAATTTTCGCAGCTTTTAAGCAATTAGAACATGACGCTTTCTGCAATAAAATGCATGCGAAGTTCTCTGAGCAAATTCCAGTGTCCTTTTGTCAGCATTTTTACCAATTTCCGCACTGTCCTTTGGCAGTTCAATTCAATTCAATAGAAACCTCTTTCGATACATTCTAAAAATAGTATGATTTTTAAGCAAATGCCCAGGGCCCGAGTACCCTCAAAGTAGTTTAGAAAATTAATGAAAAATAACAAGTCAAAAGCTTAAACCACTACCAAAACATTTGGCAGCTTCCGTCTGTACGCAAGCCCTCGGGAGCCCAAGCCCTTTAAAGGTCCCACGCTAAAAATAGTTGAAGGGGTCGACGTCTTACCGATGCACAGCGTGACTGAGGCGGCGCCAGACGCGGCGGAGACCTGTGACGTCATCGCGGGACGCGCCCACGGCTGTTCGTTCGAGACGCCGTCGACTCCGGGATGCAGCACGGGACGCACGCACGCACGCACGCACGCACACAGAGACACGCGGAGGACGCGACGCGGGACGAACTCGTTCACTACTTTATCTGCTCCCTTCCACTTGTTTGTGATAATTTACTTCTGTCTGGCGCTCTAATTAAGACTACTTGCTGTAATCCAGTGTTGTTTTTCTATTATTGTCATTGAGTTTTTTCTATTTTTTTGAAATCACTTTTTTTGTGTTGTTGTTGTTGTTGTCCTCCACAGACAATTGTTGCAACAATTGACTATTGTGGCGATAGACAAAGTTGCACTAGTTAAGTATGTTTAAGTCAAGTTTCCAGCTAGTTTAATTCTTTGGGGAAAAGGCATTTAATCGAGGAATTGCAGTGGTCGAGTGCAACAACAACAACAACAAGAAGAAGAAGAGTAATAAGAACAGAGCAACAAAATGATAAAAACAACAACAACAACAAAAAGAAGAACCCCAGCCGTAACAACGATAACAAGTGCAAACGTGAAAAATTGCAATCTCTTACTTGTTCAAGGACAACGGCAAGAGGCGGGATAGAGTGAGAGAGAGAGAGAGAGAGAGAGAGAGAGAGAGGGAGAGGAAGAGAGACAGAGCGAGAAATGTGCTGGGAGGAATTAGAGGGAAAGAGACGAAGGAACGTGGGAAAAAGCAATTGCGACGGGCGACGTTTCCTTTGAAATCTTAATGAGAAAACCAAACCAGGAGCAAGAGAGAAAGAGTGAAAGATAGAGGAAGAGCGACGGAGCGAGAGCGACAGAGAGATAAGAGGAAGACTCTGCAAGGATGCTGGAGATTTTCAGGAAACCGAAGTGCGAGCGAGACGGAAGACGCTGGTGCATCCGACATTAGGCGGAAGTGCGGGATTCGAAATCAACTGGTGGCGCGAGGAAATTCGAGGAAATGATCGAGACACACAGATGGAATGAGAGGGAAAATAAGAAAATTTTATCAGGAAATGAAGAATTTGCCTTTTCATAATATTCCCGATATTTGTGGAAAATAAAGCGAATTAGACGACTTTCAGCGAAGGCCGAGGTCGAAAAAAATACGAATCGATTTGTGGGTGCACGGTGGAAACAAGCAGATGAAATGAAAAAAATTAAATAAAAAGAACGTAGGATGAAATTAAGTGAAAAAATAAAGTTAGTCCCAGGTTAATGGTGAAACTTTTCACAGTTTGTTCCGAACAATTATTCCCAGAAATTCTCACGACCATGCCATGAGGTCACAAAAAGCCAACTGAAACTTTTCAGGGTAAAAAGCGTGGACCCGGTTCATAAAATTGAATTAAACTGCTGGAAATGCTGGACTACGGGGGGCGGGGGAGGGAGAGGAAGCACTAAAAGGGGGAGGGAAGCAGGTGGAGGGCAAAGGCGTGGTCGTCGTCACTACTTTTTCACATTTCGTTAATTAACCGCCAGCCAGAGCCACGAATTTGCGAGCCGCGGACTTTTCTTCGCTCTCCCAGCGCTCCTCGTCTCAACGAAGGGTTCGTGGGCGGACGAGAACGAGATGGAAATCGAGCCACAGGTCGGTCAGCGCTGGGGCACGAGAGGACGGCACAACAACAAGAAAAATGACAACAACAACTACTACAGCGAAGTAACGACCGACCGGTAACAACCACCAACAAGAGGCCTAAGTAACGAGAACAAGAACAACAATAATAACAACAACAAACAAATAATAAAACTAATTAAACCGGAAACGGAAGGCGGCCGTCAACAGGTGCCCGAAATGGTGGAGTGACTGAAGGGATGGCCGACGGAGCGAGGGACTGAGGGTCGCCACCAGGGGAGCTGACAGAGGGGGAGAGCGGGAGGGAGGGAGGAAGGTAGAGAGGGGAGAGGGCAAGCAAAAAGCGTGCCGCGGAAGGACGAGAAGCGCGAGCTGGGAAATAAAAATTACACCGTGACACACGTGAGCGCCTCGCACTGCTGTTGTTGCTGTCTTTGTTGCTGGCAATTTTATTGTTATTGCAGCCGATGTTGTTGTTGTTGTTGTATTTGTTGTTACAATAGCCGTCCGGCCCTTGTTACGAATTTTCATGAACCGTGGATTGTGTCGAAATTTTCTACTTTTCTTGCTTTGTTGCTTTTTTCCGCACCTCGATAATTTTTAGAACGTTTTTGAACGCGTGTTCGGGGGTTTTTGTTGTTGTTGCGTTTTATTATTTTTTTTTTTTTGCTCTTGTCTTTTACTTATTTTTTACTCTATTTTTCACTTCTACTTTTTGGTTCCTTGACTTTTATAATTCCTAGTCGGGTTTTTGTTTTTTGTTTTTACTTTTCTTATTTTCCGCAGACTACTGTGGGTTTATCTTGTTGCTGTAGTTGCTGTTGTGGACGTTGTCGCTGCCGGTGTCGGCGACGCGGCGACGGATTGTCGGAGGCAGCCAAAGCGCCAGGAGTGTCGAACGGAGACTAGTTCGGTGACAGACGGCTGACGGTCGACTAAGCCGGGAAGAAAACCACAAAAAACACACGAGGAGAGCAAAAAGAAGTCCAACAACAAATTACAGGAATAGCCAAAGCAACAACAACAACGACAACGACAACGGCAGCCACATGTATAAAAACGCCAACCACAGCAACACCAACAGCAGCAGCAGCAGCAACAACAATAGGAGTGAACACCGAGCGAATGAGCAGCAAAAACAACTCAGTTGGAAGAAAACAGGATGTGAAAGTGAAAACCATCCGACAGGGGAGGGCGCTGGAGCGAGCGAGAGAGAGAGAGAGAGAGGGGGGGGACCTGTAGGGGGAAGACGAGGGGCGTTAGAGAGAGAGCGAGATGGGGCGTCGGCACAAAAATAGAGGACGATTAAAGGCAAGCCAGGGCGACTCTTCTTCAAATCCGGCCTGGTCTCGGTCGTCGCTGCGCCTGGGCGTGCGAAGAGAGAGAGAGAGAGAGAGGGAGAGTGAGAGCGAGAGCGAGAGGGAGAGAACAGGAAGAGCGAGAAGAATGTGGAATGTGCCATCATGTCCTCGAATCATTTCCTACTCGGCTTCCTTCCTTCCTCGACCCCCTCTCGCACCTGAAGCCCGACAATTAATTGAGTTTAGCCAGAGACACGACGTGCGGCGGGAGTGAGAGACAGGGAAAGGGAGAGGGGGAGAGGGCGTGAGATCACGCCCCGCTCGTCCCACTGCGACCGAGTCGTCGTCACCGCCCGTCCCGACCCGAGCGGCCTCGCACGACCCTTGCCCTGGTTTTTATGACTCTGAATTTCGTGCTCTCGTCATTTCAGATGACGTCGTTGTTGTTGTTGTTGTTGTTGTTGTTGTTGTGTCGGTTCCGATGTCGCTCTCGGAGGATGGAACAAAACGTGAGGCTATGACAAGAAATAAATGCTCCAACTATCGAGATAGAAGGAGAAATAGAGAGAGAGAGAGAGAGAGAGAGAGAGAGAGAGCGAGAGAGAGCATCAAGACAAGTCGCTCATTAGACTAGCGATAATCTTTTATGTCTTTTATTTTCCTGTGCTTCTTCGGTGGAGGAAGCGCGCGGTTTTTACGAGAAAAATAAAGTTCTTTCTGTCCTTGTCGCGGACAATAAATATTCCGTCGCTTTCTCAGGACGTCGCGACGACCCCCAACCGCCCTCCTCCTCCGACCTCCTCTCATTCTTCTACAGCTCCAGCTCCTCCACCCCTCCTCCTGCCTCGTTATGAATTCCTTCGCAGATCCTCCTCGCTATCGACGGCATCTCCTCGCTGGCATCGAGTTGCCGCCGTCCCTCATTATCTTGCTCTAACTCATTCCCAATCCTGCTCTCTCTTCTGCTCTCCATTCCAGCTTTCCGGCACGTCCTCCATCTATCACTATCGCTATCACCATCGCTCTTTCCCTATTCACCTCTCCATCAAGGCTGCGTCCTTCGCCTCTTCCACCGCCATCTCCCTCTCCTCCCCTCTCTCTTCATCACCTGCCGCTGACCCCGCCCGCCACAGCTGCTCTGGAGGTCCACGACTCTCGCCTCCCACCCCATTGGCCGCAGTCGTTCTTCCAGCCGAGCGAGCGACCGAGCGACCGACCGACCGGCAGGCAGGCAGGTGGGTCAATAACGTGGCTATTAAAATGCCAGCACCGTGGATTTATCGCACGCTGAGCAGCGACAGAGACAACAACACGAACTGCAACAATGGAAACAACACGAGCTACAACAATGACAACAACAGAAACTACGACAGCCACAGCAATATTGACAATAGCGAAAATTATCTATGTATATCGACCTATATGTCCATGATGTAATGAGTGGGCGAGGGGCGGAGGAGGAGGACAAGGGGAGTTCGGTTTAGTGAACAGACGGAAATATTTATCAGCGCCTCACAGCCGACCGTACCAGAGTCGCCGTGTCGAGCCGCATCTCGACCAGCCGCCACCCACCGACCAATCTCTCCAATCTCGATTAACCTTAGCACAATTTCCACTGTGTGAAGCTCACGCATTCGCCTCCAACCCCGCGCCTTGCCGTCGCCTTGGCTGCCAGGCCATCCCTCGACGACGTCGCTCAATCCGCCACCCATCGCCATCACCACAGCCCGATCTCCTCCAGCCGGGTCACCCCATCAACCTGGCCGCAAACACTCCCGTCCCTTCTTCCCTTTTTCCTCGACACAACCTCGGCCCTCACTCCGGCCCAGGGCAAATCCCTACCTGGCCACAGGCGTCGCCCAGATTCCCAGCTCGACCGCCACCACCCGGCCGCAACTCACCACAATCGCCAGCGCCGCCTCCACCTGCACCGCTGTCGACCACTCATCGGTTGACATCGACATCGGCCTCGTCCGCTTCTCCTCGTTCTCCTCCTGAACTCACTTCACTGACCACTTCATGCTCTCTCACTCTCGCACTTCTTCCATCCTCCTTGCTCCACCATGCTCGCACTTTCTCCCTCGCCCCCAATCTGTCAAACCGTCCACCGACCCATCTCGAGGCGGCCGACCTGTCGTCGGTCGAACGAGGACGGACTCTGTTTATAAAACACTCAATACTGATGGATAATTAATAGTTATTTAATGAGAAGAGGAAGAAGGGCACGCAGCACGAGGACGAGGCGAGGCGAGACTGAGACAAGGAGGAGCAGACTGGCACTGAAGAAGAGGAAGAAAGTCACTCGCTCAAGCCGGGATGTCGAGGGCGAGGGCGAGGGCGAGAGCGAGGCCGGGGACGAGGGCCGGAATGAGTGGCCATCGAGCAGTCTGACAGAGGTCGGTCGGTCGAGGACAGATTGAAAGTTGGAGGAGGTGGACGGTTGAAGGAGAGGAAGTCCTAGTTATGTGTGTGTGAGTCGATGGAAGCGAGGGAAATGGAGAGCCTGAGAGAGAAAGACAGGAAATAAAAAGGTGTAGAGCGAAGTGGAAGCGGCGGCAAATGCGAACGCAAAGAAATCGTTGACCTAAAAATGCATTTTACAAAGACCTTTATTTTTAGTAGTACGGGTCGTCCTGCAAGTGTGGGTTTTACCAGGATTTATAGAGGAGAGAAAGCCTTATTTCAGTAAACAGGAAGATGTTTACGTAGTCCTCAAAGACTCTGGTTAGTCGGCAATTAAAATATTAAAATGTATTATAGTACAGGATAATAGAGACCAGCATTCGATAGCAGAAATAGGAAATAAAAGCGTTTATTTATGCATTGATTTGAGTTTCTCTCGAAAAGGTAAAAACGGAAATAATTCGATGTTTCCTGAATTTGACAAGTAGAAAATCGTTGCTATTTTCCGACCCTTGAAGACTTCCGTCCTCCTCCCATCCTCTTCCGATCGACCTACCGAAAGGTCAATAGACGACGACCTCTATCGGAAAAAGTTGGTCCTCTGGCAATATTCGTGCGTTTGCTGGATTAAATTGAGCTCCTTAAAGGCGCACTTTGCGAGGACGGCGGGCGACCGGTGCGGCCGCAGAGCTCAACTGGGGACGATTTGCAGGAACCGAGGAGGGGGTAGGGGGAGGGGGGAAGTATAGGGGAACAGTAGGAGAAATAATAAGAACAACAAAAAAACATAAATAAATAAATAAACGACTACCACAACAAGAACTACAATAATTCCTACGGCCACGTAATAATGACAGCAACGAAGAGAAAAACAACAATAACACCGACGAAGGCGACAACAACAAAAACAACAACAATCATCAGCATACACATCGCCGACCCACGACCCTGACATTTCGTGCGAACGAATTTCCCTGGACCGGAAAACTAAACCGAGAAGGCGGCGAGATCCGGAAGATAGCGAGAGCGACGGAGACAGAGACAGAGACAGAGAGAGAGAGAGAGAGAGAGAGAGACAGCGATGGGGGAGAAAAGCGAGTGGGAAAAGAGGAGAGAAAGGCGAGCGAGAGATTGAGTCCTGAGAGAAACTAAAAATAGCAGCTGCCAACAACAGTCGTTGTTGTGTTGTTGTGTTGTTATTATTGTTGTTGTTGTAGCTGTACCGCACGCATGAAGATTGCAACAAAATATGGAAAAAGGTTGTGGGAGCAGGATCGGGACAGAAGCAGGATAAGGGAGAGGTGAGGCAAAGGGCAAATGGCGAGGGAGCGAGCGGGCGAGGGCTTAATGGACGCCATTAAAGTTTTTAATAACTGCCCATTGTTGGTGTTGTTGTTGTTGTTGTTAGTCACCGGTGTTTTTGTCTTTGTTGTTTTTAATTCTTTATTTTTATCCCTACTTCGCACCAACAGCAACAACAACAGCGCCATCGACAGCGCCATCGACATCGACGATTGCAACGCAACTGTACCAAGCGATGTAACCTGTTACACACCATCAAGATGTTGTTGTTGTTGCGGTTATTGGTGTAGCTGTTGACGTGGTGGTTTTTGTTGTTGTTGTTGTTGTCAAAGTGGTTATTATTGTTGTTGTTCTGATTGTTATGCTCCGGCACGTGCTGGAGGAATACAGATCCTTAATCGAAAATTCCCATCAGGTCGTCGTAATTGCAGGGACGTCGTTGTTGCCGTTGTCGGTCGTCGTCATTGTTGTTGTTGAGTTGTTGTTGTTGGCTTTGTTATATCTGCAGATGTTCTCACCAGCTCTGTTGTTGTTGCTGGCCCGACCGTCGTCCTCCGGTGGAAATCGAAGCCCGTTTTTATAAATAGCCATTCCGAGATTGGAAATGAAAAACGAAATTATTGAGGTTTCATGTTGCCAGAACTGCAACAATCGAGGCTGCAACAAACGCAACAACAACACGAACAGCTACAACAAGAACAAGAACCAACCCACACGCCGTCCGCACAGGGAGAAAACAACAAAAACGTGAGCCTGAGAAACAGCAGCAGGATCGAGTGAAGTTGCTGGAACTACAACAACAATTTAACAACAGCAGCACAGCAACAGATTGCGAAATTAATTTGAAACCGTTAACGGCTGTTGGCCGCAGGTCCCTCGGCTCCTGTTGCTGACAAAGGTGTTGTTGTTGTTGCCTCAGGTGTTGCTGTCGGTGGTCGTGTCTGCTGCTGTTTAAGCCGGAAAATTACGAGAGCGAAGGCGTCGAGATGCAGCCGAGATTGCCAGAAGGACGTGGGAGGCTTCGGCACGAGCGAAAGGACTCCGCCCACCAATTGCAGGGAGTCCGAACAGGTGGAAGGTGTTTTTGTCGCCGGACGAACGAGGGACGGATGGCAGGCAACGC
Source organism: Coelopa pilipes (assembly GCA_947389925.1). Lineage (NCBI taxonomy): Eukaryota > Metazoa > Arthropoda > Insecta > Diptera > Coelopidae > Coelopa > Coelopa pilipes. The sequence goes on from OX376698.1 coordinate 42,533,612, forward strand.
AGAAACGAAGGCAAAGGACTCGAGCTAACGTAGCGGAGGAGGAGGAGGATTTTGTGATGAATCAGAAGGACGACGGCTGATTGTCAAAGACTCTGCGGGGCTAATTCAGGAACGCCAGACAACGTTGTCCTTAGAGTAATCCATCGTCATTAGGCGGTTGGGATTCAAAGGGTTGGAAACTGTGAGAATGATCAGCAAATGTTGAAGAAGCAATGGGAAGAAAAGTGAGAAGCCGTGAATAAATTCAATAGCAATTTCTTCAAGATCGTTCCTAATGATGCATCTCCGAAATTCCCCATCGATCGAGCTCGAGGGTCGCCGCAGAAGGCAGTGAAGGGTGCTCGGGCAATTGCGAAGCCTTCTCGAGGCCACTCGGACGGCTTTCGGGGGACGTTCGGCAGACTTTTGGGCTTCCACTCGGGGAGCTGATTGACTGACGGACTCCCGGAGCCCCTCGACGACTCGACCCAACTCTCCGACCCCTCTCCTGGCCAAGAATCGCAATCAACATGAGGTTTTCTTGCCTCGTGGTTGTTGGGGTGTGTTTTTGTTGTACAAATTGTTGTTCTAAGTGTTGCTATATTTGGACTTCATGCCGAAATTACAACAACCACAGCAACAACAACAAAGAATTCGAGTGTCTTGTAGTCGTCAGTCATTCCTAACGAAAGACCGACGAATAGACGGAGCGACCGACTGTGCTGGGATAGAGGGACAGACAGGCCGTCCGATAGACAGACATACAGACAGACAGACAGACAGACGGATAGACAGACATTAATTCGTTGACCAAGGAATTTCGGTTCGCTATTCGGAACAAGTTTTATTGGTTTAATGCTGGAATTCGTGGCACATCGAACGGCGTCAACGGACAACTTCCATCTGGCCAGAATTCACACATACATATATGTATATATGCATTTAGCTATGTCGATACTTGACTAACTATTGTTAAACACACAAACGCACACACACACACGTACATATATCTACGGTTAGACAGACGGAAAACTCATTTCTCGTCGTGCCATGAGCCTCGAGCCTAAAAATGTTCCGCCAATGGAATTCGTTCGTTATCGATTGCTTTATTCGGAATATTCACACGAGGCAAGAGACCAAGATAAATATGGAGGGGATGTGGGGGGAGATAAAGAAGAGCGAGTGAGAGAGAGAGGGGGGGGGGCTGGAGGGAATTGGTGGAGCAAGGAAGCCGTATTTATTGCCTACAGATATCGATAGATAGACGAGGACGACGACAAGCGCGACGATGACAGCCACAGGAACCAGAGACAACAACAATGACAATGAATGAGCAACAACCACAATTGGAACAACAACAACGAGAACACCGAGAACAACACAAACAACAAGAGCAACCTCAGCAACAACAGCCGAACCGAAGCAAGTAATCAATTAAAAACCAAATATTTACTTTAAAATCATTCTCAAGTTGTTTACACGAGCCGCGGCGAGCGCTATCTATCTATCTGACTATCTGTCTGTCTGTCCGTCTGTCTGTTGGTCTGTCCGTCTCGGGTAAGACATCGCTCTGTTGTGGCCAGAGGGAGGCGGATGGTGCTTGGATTGGGGGAGGTGGGCTGGGGCGACGTGGGCCGGGGCGTGTCGAGGATTGGTCGGGGTTTGGTTCAAGTGTCTGTGGAATCGATTCGAGGAGGAGACCGAGGAAGCGCGGAGAGAGTGGGCAGGGAAGAACACCGAGAGTGTAGGGGGGGGAAAAAGAGAATAAAACTAAATCGAAAGGAGAGCAACGAAGGGAAATCGAAAGGGTTAACCATGATTAGCACATTAGAAAAGGACTAAAAGTTGAGGGGAAAAACGCAGGAAAAAATTGTGGAGAAAACAGCGAGGGAAAAATCGAAAAAAATGTGTAATAATAAATAAATAAAATACCAGTGGAGGCGGCAAAGGTTGGCCCGCGTCTGAGTCAGTGACGCACGAAAATTTGTGAATTTGATTGATTCGGTAATTGATTCGTGGTGTTGGGCACGGCTCGCATGCAACTGTTGCACGCCACGATGGCAGCGACAGCAATGAAAACGGGAACACAGAAGAGAAAAGAGAACGGCAAAAGGTAATCAATACAACAACAACAACAGAATTAACTAGAGCAACAACAACAAATACACCTTCATGTTCGGAACTATTTGGAGCGATGAGAAAAGTTCAATTATGGTTTTGTTCTCGTCGTCGTATTTTCACGACTGGAAATGGTTTCCGTTATTATTCCATTCTAATTATTATTATTAATATTATTGTTGTGTTTTCATCGCTGGAAAATTCCCGCAACGAGTGGGGCAAAAGGGGAACGAGGTGGAGAAGGGGAAGGAGAAGAAAACACCATATGTTGAGAATGAATACGAATTGAGGAAAAATTCTAAGAATGGAGGTTGCTGAAAAATCTCCGGATATGTTGACGAAGTACTTGGGGAGGATCATGGAGAAGAATTTGGAGAATAACCTGGAGAAGAAGATCTTGCAGAGAAGACTTCAGTCGAATTCGTCGAAAACTTTGATTGAATATTTAATTAAAATTTAACAAATTGAAGAAGATTTCGAAACAAAGAGAAAATTCGGAGAAAATTCGGAAAATAACTGAAGTCGAAGAAGACCTGGAGGAAGATTTTCAGAAGAATTTGAAGTAAAAATGAAGTTGAGGAAGATTTTGGCGAAGAGTTTGATGAAGAATTTAAGTCGAATAAGATCTCGCTGAATAATTCGGGGAGAAATTGAAGTCGAAGTCGAAGGAGATCTTGCAGGGGACGACGGACAGTAATTGAGGTTGAAAAATAATTTAAGGACGATCTTCGAATCGCGAATTCGGACTCACCGTCCTCCTGTGATATGACGCTCTCGTCGGGGGAGCCCAGGTCGGTGCTCAGGTTCGAGGTGAGGGCGGCGGTGGTCCGGCGGCTCTCCTGCAGCTTGGTGAAGAACTCGACGGCGTAGTCGACGACATCGCCCGGCTGCTCCAGCAGATAGGCGATCGAGAATTCCAGCAGGACTTCGCGGAGGGCGTCGGGAACCTGGATGCGTTGCTTGTGATCGCTCGACATGTTTTGGACAATTCTGCAAGTGGAAGAGAGGCGAAAGAATTCAGTTAAACAAAGTCCAAAAAGTCCGGGGGATTCGATTGGAATGGAGAGAATTTTTGATCCAGATGTGAAAACGAAACCTTAGTTTTACACAAAAAATCAGAACTATCAGAAGAAAAATGTCGAAAGCAAGATATAAATCAACATAAATCGGAAATATTCTGAGAAAATGCAAATAAATAATTCACGCTCCGAAGACATAAAACAGGGCCAACAACAGGGCGAACAATTGGTTGAGAAGAGAACCAATAAAACTACATGATAAAGTCGAAACATCAACACAAATAGTCGAGTCAAAAACGAGACACCCTCGAGCTGGAAGTGGGTCGGTTGCAGTAGGTTGGCAACACTCGACAACTGATTGAGGACCATAAAAAGTCAAGCCCCGCGATAAAGCCAACCGGCACTTGAACGACGAGAGGAGCAGAGTGAAAAAAATAAAATCGAAAAAAAATCACTCTCGTAAATCGGATAAAAATAGGAGAAATTCAGGAGAACCAAATGTTTCATTTCGGTGACAAAAGGACAGGAGTGGTCGGTGAATTTTCACCTAGAAATAGACAGAGACCAAATAGATTAGTTTATATTTTCCTATATTTATTAATGCATTCCCCGTTGTTCTTAAACCTAATCATCCTTTGTCATTAGTCATCATTTTCTCTTGAAGTTCCATAATTGTGTCTTATTCATCGATTACTTCTCGACTTCGCCACTCGAATGGACTCCGATTGGACTCCTGAATGGTCGACGTTTAATTAGAGCCAAGCACAGCGATCCATTAAGGCCGTCACCCGACCACCCCGCGATGGTGACGGCATAACGTGATAAAAGTACGTTAAGCCTAATAAATGATGTCGATCTACTCAAAATATCCCCATTTCTCTTCATCGAAATTATTCCAATTTCTCTTCATCTACTTGTTCATTGTTCTTGTCGTTGCTATTGTTGTTGTTGTGGTTGTGACTACTGTACTTGTACTAGTACTTGTACTTGTTGTGCTTGTGATTGTGGTTGTTGTTATTTTTCTCTCCGCTGCAGTGGGAAATTTTGATTGATTGTTTATTCGGGCTAAAAATACCACGAAGTTCGCTCAAAATAGCCTCGTATTAAGCTCGGTCGCAGATCGATCGCTTACGGCCACTCGCCGATTTCGACAGCTCGAAGCTTTTATATACATTCATTTTATTTTTTATTTTTTATATTATTTGCATTGCACCCATGGTGGAGGGGGTGGAATTCAGAGGAGTCTCATGACCCGTGCTATGAATAATGGAATGACGAATGACTCGGGGACGCAAAAACAACACTGAAGTCATGGGGTTTCCATCGAAGTTCAAAATTCGAGGGACGAATTCAATGGACTCGCGACCCTCCCGCCCCCTGCCCTCTTCACCTTCTCAGAGTTCGAAAAACTCCACTGATTCCGATGAATCAACTCGCAAATTAATCGTGTAATCAAGACCCTCGGCTCTTAATGGACTCCCATCAGCTGGACTCCCTGGACTCTCGTCCAAGGCTCATCGTCAAGGATTACAATTCGACCGAATGGACAGTGGTGGGACGGGGACGAGGACGGGGAGTGGGCGTGGCCATGGCTGTGGCTCCCACACAATCGCCAGATGCTGATGATTGCGGTTCCCTGACCTTCTCGCCAGCTCCTCCGGGCCTTAAGGTCGACGCAGCTTATGCGCAGCTCCGCGGCGACCGCGTGTCGCCCACCTCGTTAATTAAAGTTATCTCGACTGACTGGAAGCTCTTACGCCTTCTCCCTCACTCCCGTTCGGCCCCTCGAGCGATTTTGGGAAATAAGAAGGGAAGACAAAACTTCTCGCACTGACTTCGCTCCCGCCCACTGTCCACTGTCCGCTGTCCACCTGTCCACGTTGCGGACATTTAAATCCAGAGAAATCAACGTGAGAAAAAGGGAGGAGCAAAATTACAGGAGCGGAGCAGGAGCGATGGAGCGATGGAGCGACACAAATTGGCAGTGAAAGGGAGGAAGAGCGAACGAGACGCCTGTGTGCGAAACGGAAGCGAAGGAAAATCCACGAGCGGAAAGAGATCGGGGATCGAGGGATCGAAGCCAGCAATCAGTTGAAAAATTCGCATTAAATCGAGAGGGAAAAGGGAGAGAGCGAGAGAAAAATCCTGCCCCGAGGGAGCGAAGAAGCCACAGTGTAGAGAGAGTGGCGAAGGAGGGGAGAGTCAGAGAGAGAGAGAGAGAGAGAGCGCGCGAGAAAACGCATTAAAAATGCAGCGCGCGGATGTCGCACGTGCCGACGGTCGCGTGTGACTGCGATCGAAGCAGAGCAGCCAACGGCGGAGGGCGCGAGGGAGCGAGAGGGGGAGTGAGGAAGAGGGGGACGAGGAAGAGCGAGGGCGAGAGGGACGGAGAGCGACTGCAAGTGACACTGAATGCCATATTTGATTGCTCTCTTTTGTCGTGTTGTTCTTGTGGCTCTCGTTGGCGTCGTCGCCGCTGTCGTCGTCGCTGTCGTCGTCGCTGTCGTCGTCGCTGCTCGGTGAATATTTCACGTGAAATTTCCCTGCTGTTGCTGTTGGTGTTCTTTTCGCTGTTGTTGCATTCGCCGTTGTAATTTATTTATTTTTAATGTTTATTTAATTCGTTCGCCGAAAGCGTGGAACGTGAGACTCTCGCCGTAAAATTCAGTGTTTTTCGCACGCGTCTCGACTGCATTTTCTGTCTCCTCTCTCTCTCTCTCTCTCTCTCTTTATCTCTCTCTCTGTCCATGTGTCCATTTGCATGTCCGTCCCCGGCGTCTGTCGCCCGGCGTCTGTTGTCAGTTAATTAAGTCGAAATACATTTTTAATGCCTGTTACGTGAGATCGGCGAGCGCGAATTTAAATTAGATTTCATTTGCGATTTTTCCAGCCCGTTTGCCTGAATTTTTTCCGGTTTTTATTTTTATTTAGTCCAGTTTTTATTTGCCCCCTAATTTATTACCATTTTCTCGAACACGATCATTTTACGGCTGTGCAAAATTCACTCGGCAAATTTTCTATGTTTCTCTTTTATTGCTTCTCGCAAATTCAGAAATTCCATTTGTTTGGATTTGCTTAGATTTCAGATCACTTTTCAAATTTAGACTAGAAAAACAAGTGTGGAAAAGACAAGGATGAACAAACAACAAAAACAAAAAAATTACAAAAAAAAGGAAAATCAAAAAGTTGTCGATTAAAAATGAAGTGCTCAAATTTGTCATGCAAATAATTTATTTTCATAAGAAAAAACAAAATAATTAACTTGGCATCTGAAATGACAACTTCAGTTATCAGAGCCAATAACAAATAATTGAGTCGAAATTTAAAATTTTGAAACTTTTTATTGGTTCCTCCTGCAACTTGTCAAGTGCCAAAAATTTCAGTTATAAATTTATTTTGGCTAATTATTGCATTTTGGTTTTCGAATGTTTTAATTAAATTTCTGAACTCACTCGGCTCGGATCACAGCGAGACTAAGGGCAGAAGTTGTCGGTCGTAAGTGGTCGTAAATTGGGTTTGAGAGGGCGACGGGTCTCGCAGCAACAACAACAACAACAACAACAAAAACCAGCACGACGACAATAAAAATAACAATTACAGCAACAGCAACAACTGCAAGAGCGACAGCATGAACTAGTACAACAGTAACAACAACAACTACCAGCAGAATCACAACAACAAGAACAACAACAACAACAACAATGTGTCGACCACTGCAGCAACTGTTGCCACCACCCAACTACAGCAATTTCTTCAAATTTAACCACATTTCGCTTGTTCCCCTTGTCTTGTTTTCCTCGTTCACTTTCTACGAAGCGATTCCTTTGCACTCGTGTTGTTGTTGTTGTTGTTGTTGCAATGTGGGTGAAATGAGGGAGAAACAAGCAAACAAATAAAGAAGAAATTGCAAGCAAAAGGGAAGCAAAGAAACAACAAAACTTTTCAAGCGCTTCCAATAACCAGCTACGGGCTGCAACAATAACAACGACAACAACTACTGATGTTGCAACAGCAGCAACTACTGATGCAACTACAACAACAACAACGACAACAACAACGACAACAACAACGACAAGGACAACAACCACAACGACGACGACGACAATCTACAAACAAGTACACTATCGGTGACAAATATGGAGGCGACGAACGCCCATAAGACATTCAAAATGTGGAACGAACACACACAAACACACGCACACGTACACAAGTACAAATGACGACAACATAACAGCAGCAACAACAATTATTGAAGTAACAACAGCTGCAACAACAACGTCGACTCCAATAGAACAAGCAGCAACACTTGTGGAAACTACAACAACAATAACTCAAGTAACTACACTGGAAACAACTTCAGAAAAGACTGCAGGAACAACAACAGCAACCATAACAAAAACAACAATAAAAACAAAAACAACAACAAGAGAACCATAACAGGAGGAACAACAACCAAGTGCAACAGCAACAAAACAACAGTAGAGGCAGCAGCAACAAAAAAAAACATCATGAGCGATTCCAACAACTGCAGCAGGAATTCAGACACAACAACAACAACAACAACAACAACTGCTGCTGCAATTCAGTAACAACAACGACAACGACAACAACAACCGCAACAAGCAATCGTAAAAATTGCAACCATAACAAGAGTTGCATTCCTTCTCTTTCCCTCCTCCTCGCGCCTGCTCCCTCTCCTCACGGCGCCTCAATTTTATTGCCCGAGAGAGGAGGGAGGGAGAGGGAAATAGTGGACAACTGAGAGGGGTGAGAGAGAATTGGAGAGAGGGCGGAAAATTCGAAGTAAATTGAAATGTAAAACGGAACGGCAACCGAACCCCGTGGAAGGCCGTGCCGCAGACAGCGAGCGAACGAAGAGGGGAGGACTAAGAAGGGGAAGAAGAAGGGGAGGAGGAGGAGGAGAAGGAGAATCCCGATATGATCCCAGCAGGCCCTGCGCGGTTCTGGAGGCAAACGAATGGTGGATTCGTGGAAAAAACAGTCGTGAGGATTCGACACTGGTTTTGGACCCCACAAAAATTCATTTGGGGTTTCGCCGTGGAACCTCGCAGGCAAACCAGCTGCAAAACCAACAACGACAACAACAACAAGAACCGCGATGGTGGGCAGAAGGGTAGGAGAAGAAGAAGAAGCAGGGCGGCGTCTGGAATTAAATTGGAAATGGATCGACTTACAGAAGGGAAGCGAAATAGAGCGATTGGAAGCAGAGAAGAGGGAATGCGGAGAGAGAGGGAGGGGCGAGAAGTCAGAGGGAGAGAGAGAGACAGAGAGAGAGAGGGAGAGAGGGAGAGAGGGAGAGAGAAGGAGAAAGAGAAAGATGGAGAAAAATATGGAGCGAGAGGGAAAAAGATTCAGACAGAAAAAAGGTCACATGAGGTAGATTTTGAGGGAGAAAAACAACAACAAGAAAATAATTACAATAACCACAACAACAAAAACAACGACGAAAACAATAAAAACGAAAACAACAACAACAATAAAATAATAACAGATGTTGCTAAATAAATGACAGAAGTCGTTAAGAATCACAACAAAAACAATAACAACAGTCCGCACCAAAGCAACAAAAACAACAAAATCAACAGAAGAAAAAAGAAAAACAATCATTTATTTAAACGAGATAACTACAACAACAACAACAACAACAACGACAAGAAAAATACCTACACACGCTTACACATGCCGAGGCGATGATGGAGAACAAAAACAAAAGCAAGAACAGCAATAACAACAATGTAACTAGTAGCGAACACCAGCAACAACAACTACAGCAAAAATAGTTGCCAACAGAAACAACAGTAACAACAACAACAACACAGCAACAATGACAATGACACCAGCGACGACTAAAATAGAAATACAGAAGGAGAAAAAAATAAAATCATTCCTAACATAACGCTTATAGGTCAAGGTTACTAATTGCACAACAACAACAACAACAACACAAATGCAATGCCTACAACAAATGCGACTGCAAAATCAACAAATTACTATTACAACATTCAGAGCAACAACAACAAGTACATTTTACAGGCATTTAATGACATTCGGCGATCGCGATCGCGAGAACGATGGAACTGTTGAAGGATTTGTTCAGGCATTGGAATCGAGAGCTTTTGTAACGAAATTTCCAGCAAAGCCGTAAAATAAATATTTATTTGGCAGAGGATGCTTTGGGCTAGAATTAGAAATGAGAATTTGCAAAAGAGTTGTTGCTGTTATGTGTTGTTAATGTGTAAGTTTGATATGTTCGAAATAGCTTCACATGGTTCAATGAAAACCCCAAAGCGCTCTCTTCAAATCCGAGATTATCAAAGTTAAATTGAAGGTTTAAGGAAAATGAAAATTCAGAATGTCGACGAAAGAAGAATAAGCAAATATATCGAAAGTTCTCGCAAAAGTTCGATAGCAACAGCTGCAGCAATATTTTTATCGACGAGTTTCAATGAGTTTTATCGCCCTCTCTCTCTCGGCTCGAGACAGCTGCCAGGAGCTGTTGTTGGTCACAGTTTGGAGTTCGTTGGGGGAGGGAGTGGGAGTGGGGGAGAGAAAAGGAGAGGAGAGAAATATTTTTAAATCGATCTCCCGTCGCTTTCTCTTCACGTTTCTCATCTCAAGTGAACTTTTGATTTTTCAAATATGTTGCAATCAATTTTTGTGTCTTTTTCAATATATTTTTTATCATAATATTCCATATTTTAAAAATATAAATATAAAATAAACATATATAAATATTCAATGTTACCCATTTGTAAATATATTATTTACATTTTTTCCGATCAAAGTCGTTCCCTTTTTATACAATTTGTAAATTTTTGTCATTATGTTTTTTTTTTTTAAATACGCTTTTTCGATTATTTTTACTCAATTTTTCTCCTCTATTTTCTATCCCCCCCCGCCTCTCCTTCGTCCCTCGTTCGCTCCACGACAACTTCCTTCGTTTGCCTCTCGGTCGTTCGCCCAATTGAGTTCCAGTCATTTTTTATTCCTCCCACCACGGACCGTTTTCGACAGAGCGATTCGTCATTCGGTGACGACAACGACGACCACGTCGACGACAAAAGTGCGTCACTGGCTCCGGTGTCCAGCGCTCGCCACCCCAACCCCACGTCCCCTGCCACCCGCTCCTCCCTCTCGCGCCAACCGCTCGTGAAAATATTATGCAAATATTTCGCTATCCCGACGAGGCGACACCAATTGGAGAGGGTGATAGAGAAGCAGAAAACAATAATATTAAGAAAGGTAAAAAAAAGTCTAAAAAGTTCCAGGAACAAGACGAAAATGAGGAAGGAAATATAAACGAACCGAGAGCAGAGAAGGAGCTGTGGACTAATTTCGAGACCACATCGCGATGACATTTGCGATAGCTCTCTCTCTCTCTCTCTCTTCTCTTCCCTTTGTCTCTGCTTCTGGTTCATGCAAATGTTGTGGGCAGATCCGCCCGCAATGCCATGGTTTGGCCGAGCGACGGGCGAGGGCCGGGGGTTGGGTTGGGATCCAGGGGGTCTCGTAAAAAGCGGATGAACTTAATATTAAAACGAATGCAAATTAAAAGCTCGTGCCGAGAAGCAGACGACGACGACACAGGCGCGGGAAGTGTAATGAGAAGGGAAAAAGGGGGGAAAAAATAGTGGGAAGAAAAAATTAAAAAGCACAAAAGAAGAAGGAACAGAAATGGGAAAAAAGGAAATAAAAGAAAGACGATATTTCGCTGCTATTTACAATTTACAAACATTTACAAGTCATTTTTCTCGCGTTGTCTTCGTTTGCTCTCGATCTTTATCGTTATCAGTTGTTGTTGTTGTTGTCGTTGTCGTTGTTTTTCTGTTTTCTTTTCTTGCCAACAACATCAACATGACAATACGAAACACGAGCGCGAACTCATTCCAAATGAAATGCAGATTTCAGCCGGCGAGAGGAGACGGAGAGAGGGGGGAGTCAGAGAGAGAGAGAGACAGAGAGAGACAGAGAAAGACAGAGATGGACAGAGGGAGAGGTCGATCGGATAATCGATCAATAATGCGATTTAATAGTGGAATAATGAAATCGAAAAACTCATTTGTCGAGATAATTTGGGGATAAAAATGTGGAATCAAGTAAAGCGAAAAAAATTGGACAAAATTTTGGCGAAAAAAATGTATCGAAAAAAATTTGGAATAAAATACTCTGCTTTGTATGGGTAAATAAACAAAACAACAACAATTCACAAAACATTGGCAAAACATTGGCGAAATCCATTTGTGAAATAAATTCCTTCCAATGCCCGCGAAAAACCCAATAATCTGGGTATAAAAACAACAACAACAACAATGCAAAAAAAAAAACAAAAATGTGGGAGCTGAAAAAAGTTGGGGAAAAAAAATTTCATCAACTGCGCTTTCAAAATGAAACGAAATTGAAATTGAAACTCAATTAAAAACGAAAACAATCTGTGGAAACCCAAAACTCGAGATGCGCCGAAGGACGTTCGTAGAGAGAGGGAGAGAAGGGGAGAGGGGAAGAGAGATTGCCGCTCGTCCTCTCTCTGTCGCTGGAAATTTCAGGCAAAAAGTTAACGCGAAATTTTTGAATATTCAACAACCAACAACAAAGGAAAAGTTGTAAAAAACACAAATAATAAAATACAAATGCGGCGAGAGTCCGCGGACAGAGAGAGAGAGAGAGAGAGAGTTCACTCGGCTGGGGGAGCGAACGAGATAGAACTATATTCGGGAAGCCAACGAAGAGAAGGACAAACGCTTGGTTGTTAAACAGCCAGCCGGACGTCCATGGGAGGCGAGGCGAGGCGAGGCGAGGCGAGAGAGGTCGAGAAGTGAGAGCGGATGCGGAGTAGGGGGGGAGGAGGTGAGAACCAGATAACGAAGAGTATGAAGTGAGGAATCGAAGAAAACAACGAAAAACCCCCGTGGATCGTAAAGGAAAATGGAGTCCATAAAAGTGCAAATAATTCAAAGCTAAAAAGCATTAAAAAAATAACCGAAATCGAAGAAAAATAATAAAAAAATGTGGTAATTAATATTTAAGAAAGAAAAATGAGATTAAAAAATGAGAAAAAAATGCCAAACAATATCAAAAAATAAATACTTGAGAGGTAACTGAAAAATTAAAATAGGAAATGCAAAAATTAAGCCAGGAGAAAAAGAAAATGCGGTGGAAATAAATTGAAATTTACAAAAAAATAATATTAACTGGGAAAATAAATAGGATAATTAAAATATTCCATCATGGCTTCCACCATAATCACGAAATTACGATGATGGTGATGGCGACGGCGATGATGATCACTGTCGAGCCAGCGGCGTCATCAGTTGCAAATTGATTAAAATTTGATTGGAAATTCGCACGAGGTTGATTTGCGTGGAATTTCCACTGAGGCCAGTGGCCATTGGGCGTTGGGCGGTGCGAGGCGGATGGGAAACATCTCGGGGGAGGGCGTGAGGTCTTCAAATATAAGATGGTTGATTGCAATCAACCATTTGGCGCCCACAACTCCACAAGTTCGCCCAGCCCTTCTCCAATCGCCTCAATCCCCACTCCAGGCTTCCTCCACGTCCTCCTTCTCCTCCGTTTTCTCCGCCTACTCCTCCCTTGTCACCGCCTACCACAACGAACTTTCAGCTCTTTCAACCTCACACGTCCTTCCCCTGCTCCCTTCATCTCGACGTCGGCGTCTCAACCCCACCGACCCTTGGCCGACTGCTCCATTTGCCCACTTCCCGGCCCACTTCGCCACGCCCACTCGCCCCCCTCCCCCAGCCAACACAGACGACAGTCGCAACCCGCATACGAAGCCCCGATTTGAGCTGAACTCACGTGTGGGCGAAGATGTCATCGTTATTGGTGGTGTTATTGTTATTGCTGCCGCTGTGGTTGTTGTTGCTGCTGCTATTATCGTCATTGTTGTAGATATTGTTGGCATTGTTGTTGTTGTTGTTGGCTTGGATGGCGTTGCCATTATTTTTGTTGTGATTGCTGGCATTGTTATTATTGTTATTTTTGTCATCGCCATCGTTCTCGATCGGTTCCAATTGAAGACCCCGACACGCCATTTTTTATTGTGTTTATTCGATTGTAGTTCTTTGTTGTTGTTGTTGTTATAGTTGCTCTTGCTCTTGCTGTTGTTGTTGTTGTTGTTGCCGTCTTTGGAATTGCTTTCGTTATGCTTGCAACAAATTATTTTCAATTCACGTCGTCCATCGATCGCGACGTGGCCGACGACGACGACGACGAGACGAGACGGGACGAGGAGGAGGCGAAGGAGGGCAAAAACAATTGCAGAGTCGAAATGTACGCTTTTACGATCGGATGAAACGTTTTTTTCCCAATAGTTTCTTTTTAATAATTTTTTGCTAATAGTTTTTTCCCCTTTCCGAAGATCTCTGTTGTCTTGTGAAGTTTATTCGATTTCGATTTATGACTGACATCGCCCGGCTGTCATCGGCGCTCGCTTGCTTTGCATTCGAAACTGCGCCGAGTTTCGGGGGTCCCGGGCCGCAACAGGTGGGCGACGAGGGTTTGTCGGAGCGAGACGACGTTGGAAGCCGGTCGACGTGAATCGGCGCCAAGCCAGGGGGTCCGAAGTGAGGGACGAGATCGCGCCGGAAGTCGCAGAGTCCGAGTACGGGGGAAATTTCGAGTTTGGAACATCGAGTTCGTAGAAGTCCCTTCGGGCGAGGAGAAGTCCTGGCTTCGGGCCTTCGTGGGAAACTCAGTCGATTCTGGGAGGGAGAGCCAGCGTTGCCAGATATCAAATGACAAAATAATGCGAGCCGCATTTCAGGAAAAACACACACAACACACTCTTAAACACACGCCTCGATTCGTGCTAAAAACGGTTTAGCGATTGAAGGACCTTGAAAGCTAAGCCGAGCTTCAGCTGTCAACAGCTGTTGCCAGAAGAAGCAAAACAACAACAACAACAACAACAACGACGACGACGACGACTCCTTCGACAACACTCGACCACACAGCACATCATTCCCGAGAAAAGGCGACGAGGACAAGGAGACGACGAGCGACAGGAAGACGAAGATCCAGGATCGTTAAAGTCGCATTAGAGACAGAGCCACAACACCAACAACAACAACAATAAGAACAACAATAATATCAACAAAACCCCTTCATCTGTAACCAGAACAACAACAATAACAACAACAACACCAAGAACCATGAGATAACCATGATTGAAAACAGAGCGAGAAAGAGAGAAAGAGATGAATGTTAATACCGAGAAATAAAGTCTATCGTCATGACCAGAAGCACCAGCGGCAACAACAAAATCAGGCGTCCTCCAACAACAACAAGAAGTGGGAATGTGGACCCTGTCTCCGTCTCTGTCGCTCTTCTGACTTGCCCACGGCAGCCTTCGACATTTTCGTAAACAACTGTTCGTCAGGAACTTCCGAACGAAAGCCAAGTAGTCAAGGCGAGGGCAGGAGAGGGGGGGAGCGAGAGGGAGAGGGGGGGAGCGAGAGGAAGAGGGAGGCAGAGACAGGTGGCAGACGAGAGAGAGAGAGAGAGAGTGGGACGGGTGATGAGGAAGTCGTGAGTGAAGGAGAGACAACAGGAAGGGCGGGGAAGGCGAACGAGTCGAGGGCTCCACACGGCGTGGTGTTAATAAAGCGCAAGTGGGTTAATGATGGGCAACAACGACAACAACAAGAACAACTAAAGCAACAACAACGTCAGTCCCTGCGACACCAGATGCAACAACAACACTATCTACCGACACCACCAACAATGATAACAGCAATAAAACAACAGCAGCAGCAAGAGCGGCCCATGGCGAAGGACAGGAAGTGCGGGTCTTTTTCGGGTTGGCCAAGGACAGATGGGGGAGGGGGGGAGGGGGTTGGCGGTTTGTTTTGTTGCTGTTGAAGGGCCCTGGCGACGTCGGCTCCTACGGCAAGCTATCAGTATGCAAAGCTACGAATTATTGGCAGCCGAATGAACTGACGACGGAAGGTGGCTGACGGACGAGGAGGGAGGGTCGAGCGAGGGCGTCGGGAGGACAGGGGGAGGGAGAGATGGACGGACGGACTGACGGACGGACGGACGGACGGACAGACTTGACTGATGAGACGGGTGATGGACGGCTGAGGGCATGGCTTTGAAATTAGCATTCAACGAGCGCAGGCCAGCAACAACAAGCACAACGGCAAGTATGAAAAACACAACAACCACTACGGCGAGCACGAGAAATACAACAACAAGTACGACAACCATTACAACAACCGCTCCAACGACGGCCACAACCTTTTCAAAAGCAACTGCTACGACTACAGCAACAGCAACAGCAACAGCAACAACAACAGCAGCAAGAACCACTTAATAAACAACAACTATAAATTTGGTGGCAGCACTCGAAACGCGGTAACGGCAACATCGACAACAACAACAACAACATAACCTCAAAACTGGGTCGCCCGTTGTGGAATAAAATTTAATGCAGGTTAAAAAATAAATAAGGAAAAAATACAGAGAACAGAAAGTGGATAAAAAGGGGGAAAAAGGAGAAAAAAGCACGGAAAAAAGGAAGAAAAACGTAGAAAAACAGGAGTGAAAAAATGAAGAAAAAAGGTCGAACAAAATAGCGAGAACAGGGCAACGATAAAAAAAGGTATCGGGGGGAAAATGAGGTTTTAATTTTCGAGGTTTCGACGCCCGCACCCTTGAAGGCAGTTATGCAAATTTCCAAAAAGTATGGCAACACCACAACAGCACCACCAACTACAACAACAACCTGTTGAGAATAACCAATGAAGCAAGGAAATTACTCAAGCTTAAAAAAGGTGTCGCATTTCACAACAACAACAGCAGGGAGGAAGATGAAGATAAAGGGAAAAAGAGAGATAGATAGAGAGAGAGAGAGAAGGACAATTAAGAAGCAGAGGAAGGCTGAGCAGAAGTGCCGTTGGAGCGATTGGATCGGATCCTAGAAGTTCCAAAGTCCGCTCTCAAATTAAACCGTGAGGGAAAAAAGGAGGTCAAACAAAAACAAAAACAACAACAACAATAAAAATACATACTTGGGAAACAACAATAAATTACGCAACAACAATGCTGAGGGGTTTTTGTAACAACAACAACAACAGTTAGACTTGAGTACTTCAGTGAAACCAATACCAAAATATCGAGACCACAAAAGCCATGGGAGCAACAACAACAACGTGGGTGCGGTGTAATAAAACGTCCAACTAAGCATAAATTAGTGAGGATTTACGTTGTGGTGACAGTGAGGGAGATGAAGGCGTTGCTGTTGCTGTTCCATCCGAACTGGAGACAATTGGAAGGCCAGCGCGACATCGCCAAGGCCTCGACCGCAACGGGCTCAGGAATTCCAATTCCCAGAATTTGAGGCATGTCGAAGCCGAATTCAGAGGCGAGGCATTCCCGGGAAATGCCATGGAATGGGGATCATCCCGAGGGTCCAGGACTCAGGACCAAGACTGGGCTTATCGACGTCGAATTAAATGACGATGATGTCGACTCAACGTGGCCACAAGAACGAGGTCATGGAATAATCTCGCAACTCTCTCGACTTCATGGTGAGTCATCGCCATCGCTCGGACGCCCCTCCAGTACCTGCCCTCATTAGGGGAAAACATTGTAATCCTGTAAACTTGACGTCGTCGGCGTCGGCGTCGTTGTCGATGGCAAACGTCCATGACTCAGCTCCCACTTGGCCACGGCACGAAAAAAACCCCAAACAACCGGCTGTGGTTCTCTCTCCATATATTTATGATCTTTCTGTTCGATTTAAATTAATTGAGGGACCTTTACAAGCGAGCGAGAGAGAGGGAGACAGGGAGAAACACAACTAACATGAGCATTTACATTCAATTACATTTGATTCGATTGGACGATAACGAGATTAGATTGAAGTTCAAAATGAAATGAAATGAAATTATATGAAATGGAAATGTCGAGCCATTCGACATTCACCGCAAATGTAATTATCCTGCTCGGAGAACAGCGGACAGACATGAAGACGAACGAACGAACGGACGGACAGAGGTGCAGACGAATGGACGGATTGACAAAACATTGACAGATTGACAGACATGCCGGTGAAATGAAATTCAAGTCGCGTCGAATTCGCTCCGACGTCGCCACTCGACGTCGTCCCCGGAGCGAACCAACTTTACGTAAATTTTCGACGAATTCCGAGAAGACTCAGAAGCGAAATTCGACCAGGAGAAGGAGGACGGAGAAGGAGGACGGAGGGAGAAAGAAGAGAGTTTTCGACTTCTAGAGCAATGAAACGATCCGAGTTGAGAGCACAAGAAAAACCCAAAAAAATCCTCTCGAATTTCGAGAGTGCAGTAGGAAAAACCGTAGAGCGAACCATGAAGCTAGTCAGATAGATAGAATGATAGACAGATTGATGGTTGGGTGGATGGTTGGATGGCTGGATAAATTGCAGCCACATGGCTGGGCTCCAGTGACGCCGGGGGGCCGTGGGTTGTGGGCGGTTCGTTAAGGGCGGTTGCAAGGCAGCGGCGATCGTTGATTTCGAAATCGCTTCCACCGGTCCACTTGGCCGATACAGGGTGCCGACTGAGAGCCGTTGGCGCAATAGAAAAGCCAATCAGAAAGTATGCATAAATTGAAATTCAGCAGAGGGAGAGAGCGATCTCACATAATTCCGCAGTCCCCGGCTGCCATTGGGCTAATGGCAAAATACCTTCGGTTATCGGATCAAGGGATCAGCTAGGGGGAAAATACCGGTCCGCGAATACAGGGTGCTCGCGCCGCGGGCGTCAATTGATTAATTCAGCCTCCCCCTGCTGCTCCGTCCGCCGACCGGCCATGACCGTGGACGGGCCGAGGGTTGGGTTTCGAGAACTGCAGTCGAACTGCATTCCGCGGATTTGATCGTCCGTCCAAGCATGACGGACAGGCGCAGCGCAACGGCAGCGGCAGCGGCAGCGGAGGGAAGGGCGGCTGGAGGGAGGGCGGTGCAGGGGAGGCGCTGCGGGGGTCGTCGCGGCGACCTCGATTGCAGCTCGTCTCCCCGAGATATCACTCGCAGCATGCGGATTGATTTGCGTTTTTTGCGTTATTTTGTTTTATTTTTGCTGTTATTCTTCTTTTCGGCTTTGTTTTGTTCCTCCTTTGTCCCATCCCCCTGTCACGGATTTCGACAGCATTAATAAATATTTTACGATACACTTTTCACTCCACTTTTCCACCCACTCCGCCCCCGTGAACTGGCGACGAAATTGAATTTAATTCGTTCCGTCGTCGGGCTTCTTATCAATGTAGAATAAATACAAAAGAGATATATTTAATCGAAACGAAACCCGTCGTCGGCGGCGGTTCTTTTGACACGGTTTTCTCCTCGTTTCAATTCGTTTTTTTATCGTCTTTCGCGCTTTGTTGAAGACGAACGACGTTTGCCGCCGACAATTTTTTAATTGCACTCGAATGAGGGTCAATCGAAAAGCACTCGAATTCGAGTTTGTCTTCTTCTTGTTGTTGTCCCTCTCATTTTTGCTAAAAACAACGCTTCACGGCGTTGCCGAAAATATTTCCAAATTGAGAGCTCCCGAATTGAGCTGCGGCCATCGATTTTCATTTGGAGAATTGTTTCATTTTTATTGCATCATCATTTTGGGAACTTTGGGAAAATTTTAAGAAATTTATTTGATCAAGAAGAAAGGGAAACTTTAACAAGAAATTAAAATAATCGTGAAATACAAACTCAAAGTAAGAGTTTATAAAACGATGTTTTTATTTAAATTTCATATACTATTTTCATCATTATTATTTTATTATATTTATTTATTTTTCAGTCATTTCCCAATTTTATTAAATTCCATCCAAGATAAGTAAAAACTTTTCAAATTCGCGATTGTTTCCACTCAAGCGAAGATGGGAAATTAAATTGAATTTTTTAATTTTCACCTCCGAGTCAGGAAGAAGCTGGAGAAGGAGGCAACGGCCCGAAATCAATGGAGAGGGAGGCAGAAAAACGGCCAAAGTCTTCTTCATCTCGAAGGCTCTTCCAATCTCCCCACTTCACGCCAGCTTGACTGGGGAAGCGAGAGAGAGAGAGAGAAAGAGAGAGAGAGAGCGAGAGCGGAATTCAATTTAAAAGTGTTTACATTTCTGCCAGGCACGAATTATTTTCACGGAAATCGTCGGCGGCTTATAGATAGAGAGAGAGAGAGAGAGGAAAGGGGAGGAAATCGGTGCGAGAACAAAGAGGGAGAGCCGAGGGAACGAGAGAGAAAGAGAGAGAGAGACGGGAAGGGATCCCTTTGTGATCGCCCGACAAGACAGGGATGAACTTTTGGAGCTTCACGTCATGGGGAAATCCCTGGCATTTCCTCCCTCGATCCCTCACTCCCTCTTCCCTTTCATCCATCCTCCTTCCTCCACGCCCTCCTTCTAATTTCCTGGGCTTCTGCTTCTGCTGCTCGTCCCTTCTACTCTCCTTCCCTCCTCTCGCGTCCTTCGACGTCTTCCCTTTGTTCGAGCTTCCTTCCTCCAAAAGAGGATATCAGTTATTGATTTCTGAACAAAAAACAAAGGCATCTTTGTCCCGTCGGCTTTCCATCTTGCTCCCTCTCTCGTTCGCTCCCTCAAACTCCATCTCTCCGCCTCTCACTCTCTCTCTCTCTCTCACTCTGTCTATCTGCCTGTGACTCGGTGGCCTCCTTTCTCGAATCGATTCAGTCAGTTCTCGATTAATTCGCCATTGAATATTGCTCTGCGACCATTTTAAATCTCGGTATTCCGCCGTCCTCCCACTCGTCCGCAGACCTCGCCCTCGACCCGTTTGAGGCCCTCGCCATCGACCCCTCGAAGCTCTCGCCATCGACCCCTCGAAGCCCCCGTCGTCTACCCTTCGAAGCCCATTCGAAAGCCCATTTATTCACGTGCCTCTTTCTTTCACCCACATCACTCTCCACCCTTCCTCACGTCCCCTTCCCCACTCCCACTCCCACTCCCTCTTCCTCTTCTTCTCCCCCACTCCCTCGCTCTGGCTCGTCCTATTTACGTGTATGTGTAGAGATAGGAAATGATTCGCTTCCGTTTTGCTCCTCATATTCGAGTTGTTGGCGAAGTTCTTGTGGTCGTTTTTGTTGTCGTTGTTCTTCGTATTGTAGTTGTCGTTGTTGTCCATATTTCCGTCGTTGTTATTGTTGTTGTTGCTGTTGCTGCTCGTTGGTCGTTCATTCTAAAATGATTGAACAGTCACTGGTTTCTGTTTGTTGTTGGCGCTTTCCGCAATTTGATTGAAATGGAAACCAATATGTATGTCGAATCGGCATTCATACGTCAGCCTGCATTTTCCGATATCTGTCCTTTTCCTCTCCCCCTCTCCACCTCTTCACTCCTTTTCCTCCCCTCTACACCCGTTCCGTTCCTCGCCTGCCTCTACCTGGGGGTATTTTTTGAATCAATAAAAATTGGTGATTTTTTCCTTCCTGTTAGTATTGTTTGAAGAGCAGTTCCTGTGGGTTGTTTTTGTGGGCAGTTTTGGTGTTGGTCTTGGTGTTTGTGATGATGGTGTTCGTGTTGGTGTTGGTGTTGGTCTAGCTTTGCTATTTGACTTGTTTCACATTCAATGGAGGGCAAACAAGTGTTTTGTGAGCGGGAGTGAATCGAAGGATAAACATTCAGTATTTTATTGTTGTTGCTGTTCTGTTGTTGTGGAAAATTGAAAACTCTGCCAGCATTTACGAAGACTGTCTTTGCCTGACAGCTCGACGATGGCTGACTAGACGAAGGTGTTGCAGGATGAATTTGAATCCTGACAAAGAGGCCAGTGAAATCATGATTGGTCGATTTCAGAGGTGTTGACACGAGTCATCGGGGTGTTGACAACCATTTCATGAGGCAGATAGAGAGAGAGAGAGGGGGTGCGAGAGAGGGGTGCGAGAAGAGAGAATTATTTTACATCAATATTTCGACAAAGGAATGTGGATTCAGCTCTGAAAAAGTTGTGAAAAACTTCCGGACTCGAAGGAGTTCCAAAGGTCAAAAACATTATTACATTAACATGTTCAACGTCATGGGCTTGTGTCAGAGAGGCAGAAGAGAAGAGAGAAGAGGAGAGGAGAGAGAGGAGGACAGAGGGAGAGGGGGAGAGAGGTAGGACGAGAGCGGCTTAATGGCATTTAAGGCCTTTTCCATCGACCTCAAAGGCGGTTCGGAGCCTTCGTTGTTAACAGCAAGAGTTGCAATAAAAACAACAAACAGCCATAAACAATTCAAACAACATCGATAACTCCAACAACAACAATAGGAATCCTAACAAACAAAAAAATCTAGAACAACAAAAGAATCAACAACAACAAAAACCGACAATAGAATCAACAATGGGGAAAAATTACCAAAAGGCACAAAAAAACATATGCAAAGACAACAACAACAACAACAATCGGAACAGCGAAGCGTGACGGGGCGAAAGGTGAACAAAAACAGCAGCAACAACAACAACAATAGCAAACCGCCCCCCAAAACAACGGCGAGAAGAACAAAAACAACAACAATAACATAAACGCCAACACGCGCAAACGACCGCGGCAAAAAGGAGCGAATCGAAAGGAGCGAGGAGGACGAGGCGGGAGGAGCGAGGAGGACGAGGCGGGAGGAGCGAAAAGGACGCAACGGGAATGGAAAGGAGGGATTTCTTTTGTCAGTGGGTTCTCACGAGGAGCGCGAAATAAATTCGTCCAGGGCACGCAACACGGGGGCTTCTGTGAGTGTGTGTTTGGTTTAGCCCGGTGAGGTGTTGTTGTTGTTGTTGTTGTTGTTATTGTTGTTGTTTTTGTCGTCGTTTTGTTGCTTGTTTCCGTTGCCCTCCCAACCTCTACTCCATTCCCTGCTCCACCCTCGCTCCCTATTTACATCCCAGGCATTCACCAGGCATCGAGGTATAATTTTATTTTTAAGCTATTGATTTATTAAGTTCAACATTTTGGGAGCACGCGTCAGACGCACACAGACACACACAAAGAGCCCTCAACACACACGCAAAGGGAGCCGCAGTCGACAGACAGACGCAACTCGCACATTGCCAAAAACAGAGCCAGCGACAGACAACATTCAAACTCCCACACAAACACACACAGACGCACGAACAGACAGACAGACAGGCCGACAGACGCAACAGACTCAGTGTGAGAGCGAGAGCGAAGCACGTGAAGAATGACTTGGAGACAGAGACGGAGAAGGGGAGAAGTTCAAAAATTCATTTCGTACGAATTCTATTGTTATTGCTATTGCTATTGCTATTGCTATTGCTATGGCCGATGTCGTTCTTCTTCTGCTTGTTCCAAAATACATTTGTCGTTGTTGTTGGTTGTTGTACTTTGCATTACTTATTTCTTCTATTAATATTAATGCTATTTTAATACCCAGTGTACTTGTTGTAGCGTACTTTATTTTTATGCTGATGCCTTCGAGGCTGCTGCTGTAAAGCTCTGTAACCGAGAGTTCAAAGTTCAATACGTTGAGCAAGAAAAACAAACATAATAATAAAAAAATCATGAAGCAAAATAAAAATTGATTTCTTTCCCCGAAGGAGGCGAGGAAAAAAGTCG
The DNA here is from genome assembly GCA_947389925.1 of Coelopa pilipes. NCBI lineage: Eukaryota > Metazoa > Arthropoda > Insecta > Diptera > Coelopidae > Coelopa > Coelopa pilipes. The sequence continues at coordinate 42,556,308 of OX376698.1, forward strand.
AGGACAGAGAGATAAAAAATTCAGTATCAAAAGTAGACGTTTTTATAGAATTTTAGCTAGTGTTTTCGAAAACAAGCAAATAATGGGAACAAATAATAATAACGGAAATTAATTACCTCTCGTCAAAATTACACTTCTAATTAGGACATTAAATTCGCAGTCGATTTTCTGAAGACTTTAAAATCCCCACGAGAACATGGGAAGAGACCACACCAATGTCTAAGGATCGCTGCAGCAACAACACAATTTGACCATAATCGCGGAACTAATTAAACAAAAGCAACAACAACAACCGAAACAACACATTAGCAAAGGCAACACGAAGAAGAACAAGAGCCATAATAGCAACAATAATCATGTGCAGTTGAAAATTTAATAAAAGCCGAGGGAGCGAAGCCGAAGCGAATTCGAAGCGAAAGTGAAGAGAAGACAACAACAACAATTAGCGGAACAGGACGAGGACAACGGGGGTGAACCGGATGCGGAAGAGGGTGGAAGGAATGCCAACAACAACAACAACAACAAGGAGAAGAACAACAAAAGGCTCAACAGCTCGACAGCATTAATGAGGACGGTGGAGTCCAGCACGGTGGAGCCGGACTACACGATGTTGCCACCTGACTGCAGCTACAACTCCCTTGACGCAGAGGGAGATGGCGAGGAGAGGGAGAGAGAAGAGGGAGGGAGAAGAGGGAGGGAGAAAGGGGGGATAAAAGAGACACGCGCTCATTAATTAAGGCGAGTTTAACGAGAAAAATCAGCAGCAAAGGTCGCTTGAGCTGGTGAAGGGACAAAAGGGAGAGTGAGAGAGAGCGCACTAGGAAAGAAAGACACAGGAAGGGGAGACACAGAGAGAAAGAGAGATGCATAGGAACGACAGAGACAAGGGAGGAGGTGGGTGAAATCAATGAGAACGGTGAAATCATCAACAGTGGAAGACGTCGATTGCTGTCGATTTCGCCACTCGATCCTTCAGCCGAGCTTAGGTGGCTGCGCTAAGGATGGGGAAGAGAGAGCGAGAGAGAGAGAGAGAGATAAGGAGAGGGATGGTGGGAGGAAAGAGATAGGGAGACGGCAAGGGATTGAGAGGAGAAAAAATTAGAACGAGCTGCCGTCGCTGCGAACACGAGACGAATAACATGATGAACGGCGGCAATAAACGAAAGAACGAACGAACAAGCGAGAACGAGCGAGAGGAAACGAGACGAAGCGAGACGAGACGAGGCGAGGCGCGGCGAAATGGGATGGAGTGGCTTCGGAGGGTGCGACAGAGAGGGCGTCGCATGGGCACATAAAGAACAACATTGAAACACTCGAAAGGCACGAACGAGCGGCAACGGCAACAACAACAATTACACAGCAGCAGCATCGACAGCAACACCAACGGGAACAACAACAGCAACAACAACGCCAACGCCAACGCCAACGACTAATAAACGCTGGGAACGACCCACGAACAATTCATTACAAAGTAATACATGAGTCATTACAACAGCAATAACAAGAACAACATCATCGGCACCGAAGCCAACTCCACAGCCGCGTCGTCGCTGCCGTTGCCGTTGCCGTCTCTGTCGCCCACACACCTTCCCCAAACTCTCCTTCTCCTTCTCTTCCCCCCCCCCTCGATCTCCAGCGTCGCCCACAGCTCGTTGTGGAAACCACACTTCCATTCGAAGCCGCCACGAGCCTCCGCCGCCGACGAGGCTGGAGCATTGAATTGAAATTGAGGAGAGCGGAAAAGAGAAGGAGGAGGAGGAGGGAAGGCGAGATAAAGAGATCAAGAGGAGATCGGAGAAGGAGGAGGCGCTGGAGCCGCTCGCGTGAGGCCTCTCGATTGGGAACTAATTTTTAAATGTTTCCAAATCGAAGCCGGGCCCCGGGTAAACCAGAGCTCAGCAAGACCAAGTGGAGGAGGAGGAGGAGATCGGGGGCCAACGAGGCAGAGGAAGTGAAGAGTGGAAACGTGTGGGTGTTCGCGAAGTACTTGGCAATGACTGCGATTACCGTGGCCGACAATCAGTAATTAATGGTTCTCTCTACTGGCCCGAGATGCCAAGGGAGAGGCGGAGAAGGGGGACGAGAAGATTTCCATCGAAGGGGGCAGAAAAGAGAGCAGATTGCGTGAGAGGAAAAGAGGGCAGGTGATGGAGCAAGGGCGGAAGAAGAAGAAACTGCCAAATGAATTTGGTCCATGGCTCGTGAATAAGGCGATAGTGGAGGAGACGAGCGAGCTTTTCTGGCAACGGTTTTGATCGCAGAAGATCGGTAATTAAATGTAAATCGACAGGAACGAGACTGGAGGAGGTACAAGTGGAAGATGTGGGAGAAAACACTACGGTGTAGTCGTAAGAAGAGAATCGGGCGAAGACCAGAAACAACGCAGAATGTGTGAAAAAGTCTCGAACTTCGCCAATTGTGCCAGTAAAACGAATAGAAAACCCCACGACTTTCGTTAAATTCCAAGAAAAGACCCCGAAACAAACACAGAAAACGGCACGTGCACCAATCCTTGGGAGGGCAAAGGAAATCCTTTAGAACGACGACGTCCAGATGTACGAAAACAAAATCCCCAGACGAGCGAGAATCAATTAAATTCAGCTCAAGAATGTATGTGTGTGTCGTGGCTGTCTCTGTGCCTTGGAAACGGTGTCGGCTGTTTTGTTGTTGGCTGCTGGAGGCAAAACCCACTTGACGCTGTGTCAAATGTCGAAAATCCACCACGTGTCCACATGTCAACTAGTTCAAGCCCATAGAGCGGGGTCAGGGGAGGGGCGAAGGAGGGAGTCGGGCGCGAGTCGCTCGAGCCCTTCGTGGGTTTCGTCGAAGCCGCAGTTGCATGAAATGAATTGCACACAACACAAACACTTAGTTTGGCCTACGTCGAAAACTCCCCGTGGATCGCGTCGCAAGTGCTTGAGTCGGTGTGTGAGTGAATCCTTCGGCAATGCATATAAATTGAAATGTCCTCAAAGGACGAAGGACGACACAGGAAAACAGCAACAGCAACAGCAACATCAGCAACAAGCGCAAAAAGGTTGCTCCTTATGCAAGGTGGAGACCGAGCGGCCGACGTTCGATGAGGTTGAAAACTACGTCAGACCCCGGCCTCGAGGTGAGCGAAAGGGCCACAGAGAGCGGGGGTGAGAGAGAGAGAGGGAAAGGGAAGGAGACAAAAACAACGAGACGGAAACTAAGTGTTTTCACAAATAGGAGCAAAAACGAAGCACACAAAGCCAGACAGCCAGGCAGGCAGGCGGAGAGGAGAGAATAAAAATTCATGTTTTGAATAAATTTCGTTATTCATGGGGAACGCCATGGGCAGGAACCACGAGCCAGTTGTCTGAGCCAGAGGTCAGGGGTCAACGAGAGGCCCTCCTGCTTTGCCCTAATGGGGTCGGGGGGTCGGGGGGTCTGGGGGACGAATGACAAATGTCGGTGTCTGTCACGAAGCGAGCGGCGGAGGTTTCTATTGAGCGAACGGACTCGAGTCCGGCGCTTCGATCGACTCGAGGGGGTCGCTGGAAGGCGGAAGGGGGAAAACCATGCGCTGGAAGGGGTCCGAAGGACTCTGGAAGGCCAGGCGCCAACGAGGAGAAGGCCAAAGAAAACAATTTATGCTTCTTTCATTTACAAATTCGAAGACTTCTCTGGCTGAAAACATTCGAAAACATTTCAATTTCAATGAAAATTCCACGAAACAAGAACACAAATTGCTAATAAAGTCGATGGGCTGGGGAAGGGGGCGAGGGAGGAAGGAGGACGGAGGACGGAGGAAGACAACAACAACGTTAAAATGCCGATGGTAGAGAGAAAGAGAGAGGTGGGAAAAAGCTGAACTAAGGCTAAAAAAGTCTGAAAAAAGAAGGAAAACATCGAGAGAAATGCAAGGAATTTGCATAAAATTTCCATGAAGGCTGCAGAGGACGGCGGCGAATGGAGGAGGGCGATAGGAAAGGAACTCTCGTTCCTCGAAGCTCGAAGATATGGCTTGAAAAACGTACAACGGGAAGTGGAGTGGCGAGCGAAAGAGCGACAGAGAGAGGGGGCGAGGGAATTAATGGGAGCGGAACACAGAGGGAGGGAGAGAGAGAGAGGGAGAGAGAGAGAGAGAGGAAGCGATAGCGCTGACCTACTCCGAAGGCGGCCTACTTGTTTATCAACGACATGGCTTTAGAGCGCCCCAAGGATTCCGGCGACTCGGGGCCCGACCCGCCACGGCCGACCAACCACCACCAGCACCTGCCGCCATCTCCATATATGACGCAATCGGCATGCGAAGGTGTGCGTGCGTGTGTGTGTATGTGTGAACAACTATAGTCACGTCGCCTCGCACACGAGCTGTGAAGTATTCAATTTTGAAAAATTGTCACCTCAGGAAATCGACGGAGCCTGAAATGGTCGGAACTCGAACTGGAACTCGAAGAGTTTTATTGGTTTTCCAAGGGCCGACACACAGTTAACTGTGAACACGTCCACGTCCACGTCCACCGGTCGACAGTTATGGATGGACATCTGTGTGCGTGTGTTTGTGGATTAATATGCACGGGTGTGGACCTGTAGTCAGGGAGTCAGTGGAGTGTCAAAGTGTTTAAAGGCTACCAGAATCGTCGTCGTCGTCGTCGTCGTCGTCGTCTATGGATCGGCTGACGGACGCCCTCTGCATGCGGAATGAGCTCCTACTCTTTCACGGACCGGGGGCCGAGGGCGAGGCCGCAGGGCGAAGTTGGGAAAGACATTTAGTCGGGCCCCAGTCGGCCGTGGTCGAAGGCGAGGCAGCGGCGGGGGCCGCGGTCGGGAGCGCTGGGCACGTGGGCGAAAGTTGCAGGAGTGATTGCGGGAGGCGGGAGCCAGTAAAGCAGCAACTTATGCAATAAATATGAAGCTCATGTCGTTAAAGGGGAAAGAGTCAAAAATTAAGAAATCATAAGAGAAATATGAATAAAAAACAAATAAAATGATGAATAAAAAAAATACGAAAACTAATAATTCATAACACCAATCATTAGTAAACAGATGTTACATAAAAATAAAAAAAAAGTAATAAAAGTAAAAAAAGTAATAAAATAAAAACAATAATAAAAACAAGAAAAAAGATAAATAAAATAAAATAAATAATAACATTAACATAAATGATCAATTGAAATTGGATAACTATAAATGAAGTTGAGAATAAGACATGATAATGAATAAAATATGGTAATCAATAAGAAAGTGTGGAAGAAATCGTAATAAAATAAAAATAAAATATAGAAAATTAGCTTTTAATGAAAAACAATGCCAATTGAAAATGAGAATGGCTAAAAATGATCACAAAAAAATAATTATAGTGTAAAAACAAATGGGGTGTACAGAAATGATGCCCTAATTAAGTCAAAGTAATTGCAAAAGTCCACGAAAATGACTTCGACGTCGAGAATCTTCGCTCTCGCTCGCACTGATCATCTATCTACCTCTCTCTTTCTCTCACTCTCTCTGCAACTTGGAGACTTGAAGACGTTTGTTCTGGAGTTTCGGAAACCTCAAACTTGGATCATTTGCGGAACTGCAAATGTTCGACAACAAATTTACTATCTAAAACAACAACAAGAAGATCAACAATAACAACAAGATCAAGAACAACATGAAAACCAACAACAACAATGAACTCAACATACATAAAAGCAACAACAACATTGTTTAAATCGAATTATTTTCCAATGTAAATTTGCAGTGCGAGTGCGAGTGAGAGGGAAGATGAAGATGAAGATCTCGAGCGACGTGAAAGAGTAGGGAAGGATGAAAGGAAGACAACGATAGTGCAAATACGGTCGGGTGTGTGTGTGTGTGTTTGCGTGTGTGTGTCTGCGGAAGTTTGCGAGTGTGGCTTTTGTTCGTGGAGTGTTTGTTCCGAGCTCTTGAATGCCAACTGAGAGACACGACTTTATCTTTCTCTCTCCCGCTCTCTGTCTCTCTCACTCTCTCCCTCTTCCTCTTCCTCTCTCTACTACACTCCCCTTTCCTCCTATCCCTCAGAGTCGAATAATATTCTCACATTTATTTCCGCAATACACACAAACCACACACACACACACATGCCGCCCACTTTCTGGCTGCCTCCTGGGGGACCAAGAAAAAGAATAAATAGAAGAAGAAGCAGCGGTAGCAGCTCTCGAGCTGCAGCAAACCGAGCAGAAACTCTCACTATGATTGCGCTTTTCACTCTCTGTCTCCCTCTATACCCACCTCCCTCCCTCGCTGTCTCGCTCTTTCGCTCCCTTGTGATGGCGCCGTCCCGTTCGTCGTCAAGAAGGGAACATTTTTCCAGCCATCTTCCTTCCATCCTTTCAGCTTGTTGTTTTTTGCGAATTTCTTTCTTGGTTTTTATTCTTATGGCAATATTTTTTCTCGTTCTCTTTAGGTTTTTAGTGTGTGTGTTTTTTTTCATCATTTTCCACGTCCTGTTGGCAGCATCCGTGTAACAACATTTCCTCCGCATCCTTCCGTGAACGGCTTTTGTGCGCCCGTTCGTTCCACTTTGTTCTCATCACCTGCTTCTCCACCGCCCTCCGCTCCTTCTCTCTCCACCTCCGTTCTTTTCTCTGCTCCCCCGAGCATCAGGGAAGTTCAGACGCTTTGCATACGCTCCGACGGCGTGTGTCTGTGTTGGTATAGGTGTGTGGGTGCGTGTCGGTGTGCGTTTAAATGTCGTTTAAGTCACTTCCGTTCATCCTGCCATGCTTTTGCATTTCATCTCCACTCAACCTCCTCCTCGGACCCCCGCGTCCCTCGCGTCCATCGGCGACCCCGCTTCCCGGTGATTCTTTTTTAAGTTCGCAATGCTTTTAAGCTCACACAAGCACACCCACACACAGAGAACACAAACACACCAACACACACGCTAGCATAGAAAAGCATTTAAATAAAGTTCGCCATTTTGCACGCAGCCATGGCAGCCATATTGCAAAATAATTCAATTGTTTGCGGTGGAAAACTTTTGCATTCCATGCAGCCCGGCGAGCTTTTTAATAAAGTGCTTCCATCCTCCTTCCTCCTTCACATCCCCGGCCTCCTCTTCCTCTTCCTCTTCCACTTCAACTTTTCCTCTTCCCTTTCCGCCTCTCTCTCTCTCTCTACCAACGCCCACCGTGTCCGTTGCCGATGTTTTTATAGCAATTTCACTGTTGCCGTTGTTATTAGAGCAATAGGTTTTTGTTGCCCTTTCCCTCGCCCTGACACATCCTCATCGTATCGTCGACTCCCTCGACAACACACGTTGGCACAAGAGGACGAAGACGCAGTAGGTGAAGACTTGGCTAGGAAGCGAGACGACACCCAGAGACCCAGGACACAAGGACCAGACCTCAAAGAACAAGGGCTCTCAATTGTTTTCCAGGCAATCAAAAAAGTATACTTAAATGCAAAACGCAAACTCTGAAATTGTGGTAGCTCCGTCCATCAGAGATAATGGTGCAAACTTACCTGAAAGAGAGAAAGAAATAATTGAGTACATTAGCCAGGGATCGATCACAAGAATGATAGCAAGATATTGGGAATTATTGCATGAATGATGGAAGCAATGCCTGAATTATTTAGGTGTCCTTTGATTTGCAACTCCCAGTCATGCTTCGATAGCTCAGGAATGAATTTTCCCAACTTGTAACACCACTTTTCATCATATGCGACTTTCAGAATCACCAGAATCACCACCAAATTATGACATGACATGCCAGAAAAACTGACGTCCAGACCACAGCCCGACTATTGACGACTTGGTTCTGGCGAAACTCTGTCAAGGCTTCGGTTTTTCCCCGTACCACAGACATTCCTCACCGCAGGATCCTCCACTAATCCACCTAGCAACGACTTCGCGCTTCGTTTCGCCTCGCCCAAAAGTCATCTCTCAACGGTGGGTGGAACCACAAAAACAACAACAAGAACCACCACGTAAACGTACGTAATCCTTAACGTCACCGCTCATCCGGCAGTTCATTACGACTTTGCAGAGCCAAGAAAAATATGTCTCAATTTGCACCTTATGTCGGCCATAAATCACCATAAAAACCACATTTGCATGCGACGCATTGTCAGCTGGGACAGAATTGGGGAGGGAGAAAAGGCGAGAGGGACAGACGTAGCCAAACACGCTGAGTCCTGGGGAGTGAAACCGAGAGAGAGGGAGCGAGCGATGGGACGAGATTCCGCACAGAAGGAACGAGAACGAAAGACGGAGTGGGAAGGAGAAGGACGCGGGGAAGGACGAGACGACAGACAGACAGTTTATCGAGTTTGATCAATAGTTTGCTGAAGAGTGGGGATAAACAAAGCCAGTCAGTCTATTATTTTCACAATCACCAGGAGTCAGTCCGTCGTCAGCAGAGTGCATGAGACGGAGCGACGGAAAAGAGTGAGAGAAAAAGAGATGGAGAGAAATTTAACCGACCCCGTTGAAGCGGAAGCCAACTGACATCTGGAAGCTACTGAGGGCGAAGCGTGAAAACTTGAAACATGCGAGAGGAAAACATGAAACTGGAAGGAGATAAAGCTAAAACTAAGAAAAGCAAGAAGAGAAAACTGAACGAAGGAAGTAGGAGAGGATTGTGTGAGAGAGCCAAAGGAAGGGGTGCAAAAAAGGTCATGCGAGAAGTCAGCGGAAGACGAGAAAGTGATTTTCCCAGACACCACAAGAGCAGCTTACGACAGATTAGAAGAGGGAGTGGGAGAGAGCAGAGGGAGGACGAAGGAGTTGAAACGAACTGCAAATTGAATAGGGAGAACAAAGCGACCACAGAATCAACATCGAAATCCACATCAAAATCAAAATCAACATCAAAATCAAAATCAACACCAGCATCCGCAGCATATTTAAATATGAAAGCTTTATCAAGGACGAAAAGTTAGGCGAGCGAAAGACGACCGAACGAACGAACGAACGAACGAACGAAAGATGAGGATTCTTATTCAAGAGCGATTGAGAATATTTTATGTAAATAAAAGGGAGTGAGAGAGATAGCATGGCGAGTATTTGTGCAGTCTGGGCACACACACACGTTCATAATCGTGTGGTGGTGTATGGAGACCGACAGGATCACGGGGTAGTGGGGCAGTGAAAGGAGTCGAGTGGATGAAGCAGCGGGTGCCAGATGGACGAGGAGGACGTCGGAGCCGAAGCTCAGCGGGAGGTGTCGCCACATTGAGCGGGGAGGTCGGCGACGTTATTAAAAGCTCTTATGGCCAAGATTTCGGGTCAAGAGGATGCTGAGCTCGCTTAAACAGAAGAAACGGAGAGGAAAAAGAGAAGTAAAGTGGAAGGGAAGGAATAAATATGGTTTTGACAAGTTTTCACCGATATTTTCAAAGAATTTCAATTAAGCCGTGGAGTGGAAAAAGCCGAGGATGTAAAGGGCGAAGAGACATGGAGAGATAATGAAAGAAAAAGAGAGAGACAAAGAGAGGTGAAGAGAAAGGTAAAGAGGAAGCCAGGAAGAGAGCCAAAAGTCCCAAGAAGAAGCCCAGCTAAGCTCAACGGCAGCCGCAGAGCCTTCAAGGGGTATCCAAATAAAAGGTTGAAGGCCAACGAAAAAGGGCATACGAAAGGAAGGACTTCTCGACTGGGGACTTCCCTGGAAGGCGGACGAGAGGAAAACGGGAAAGTTGGCTAGGGAAAATTAATTAGATTCATGGAAGACGAATATAAACCGGACATGAGAAAGCCGCTAATATGAGAATGAGAGGGCGCGAACAGAACGAAACGAGACGAGACCGCAAAATGCAATTTCCGCTTCCGAGCATTTGAAAAGTTCCACCCATCGCCCGAAGGCGATGAGGAAGGCGTGGGATGTGGTTGAGGGTGGGAAAAGCAGGCGGAGGCTGCGAAAATTAGCCTAATGAGAATAGAGTCAAAGTGAAGGGAAAACATGGGTGAAAATAAGCAAGCGGTATTTCCGCAAAAAGAACACAAACGGGGCGAGGAGGAAGAGAGAGAGAGGGGAATTAGTTGAGGAAATGACTGAGAGAGAACGGGGGAATGTGGGAGGTTGAGCGGGACTTGGCGGAAACACGACAAAGGATAAAGTTGACATTAACACCCAATGTTCAGGCCTACAATAGACAGCCAGAAAAAAGGAAAACAAACACGTACACACACACACACACACACTGAACCCACCCGCACTAACACACTTACTACACTCGCTCTACGTACGTGGCGATGGAGGCGGGACGAACAGTGATTGGGACGGACGACGAAGCTCGATTTCAAAGGATTTCCTCCCACATCGGGGTCGAGAGGCGTGGCTGGACTGCGAAGGGCGGGCGCCCATTCGACGAAGGACGAAGGACGACAACCGACGTCTCACGGCCGACGACCGACGACCGAGGGACGGACGAAGGAGAAAAGCAACAGAAGGTCTTTAGAAAACTCAAGCGTTAGGATTGAAGGATAATTAACTTCTTGACATATTTTCGAGGCAGCCACAACAAGGCGTGGCGGCGGGAGGTGCCGACGACGGCTAGAGAGGGAGGGGGAGCGAGAGAGGTTGAGAAGAGAGAGAGAGAGAGGGTGGACCATGTGAGGTTTGGAGAGTTGTTAATTAGATTTTCATAGAAGCGAATTTATGGCTTGAGAGATTCATTGAATTACATTCAAAAACAGACGGAGGGAGGGCCAGAGCGACAGAGAGACAGAGGAGTGAGGGAGAGCGAACACGAGACAGAGGAGTGAGGGAGAGCGAACACGAGACAGAGGAGTGAGTGAGGGCAAGCGAGCATCAGTTCGAGTGAGTGAAGGAGGGAAACAGAGTAAGGCTGAGCGAGAGAAAATCTATGGCCTGGAGGAGAAGATGAAATTGTCGCAAATGCTGCTGAATTAACTAAAGCGTTTGCTGCTTTTAATTAGTGGACAAAGGAAAATGTGTTTTTAGATAACTGTTGAAAGACGAACGAACGACAGCCAGATACACAGACAGATAGATCGAGAGAGAGAGTGAGAGATAGAGAGACAGAAAAACACAGGGGCAGGCAAGCGATGAAGCCTCCTTCTCTCCCTCCTTGAATTCCCCATAAGAGTGAGCGATAGTGAGTGAGTGAGAGTGAGCGAGAATTCTCTGAGCCAACAAATCAAGTCCAAAAAACACACAGGATTTTCACACGCTCGGTGAAGGGAGGGAAATAGGGGGAGGAAAAGAGAACAGCGTGAAAGAGGGAGAGAGGGATAGAGAGGTTGGCAGGCGCGACGTCGTCCTTGTCGAGGGAATTCGAAAGCGTCTTCAATTGTGTGTGGCGTTGTTGTTGTTTTTTCTCTTGGAGATTTTGTGTTGTTCTTGTTTGATGTTGTTACGTTTTCGTTGTTTTTGTTGTTGCTGCCTTGTCCTTGTCTACGTTTCGTTGTTGTTCTTGCTGCTGTTTATGTTATGGTTGCTAATGTTGTTGCTGTTGTTTTCGTTGTTCTTGTTGTCAGTCACACAGTCATCACCATCAGCATCAGCATCGAGCTCATCGTCATCGTTGTCGTTGTCGCTGTCGCCGTAGCCGTAGCCGCCATTGATATTGATGTCGTCCTTGTTGTTATTGTTCGGCTTAGATGTTGTTTTTGTGGCGATAGTAGTAGTTGTTGTTGGTGTCACTGTCATTCAGCAGTTGTCATTTGCAATTGCTCATTGTTGTTGTTGTAATTTTACTTGTCATTCCTGTTGTTGTAGTATTTGTTGTCATTCTCGTTGTTGCACTTGCTGTTGTCATTGCATTTGTAGTTGTTGTTGCAGCTGTCGCTGCTGCTGTCATTGCCATTGGCTTTGTTGTTGTTGTTGTTGTTGTTGTTGTTGTTGTTGTTATTGTTGCTCTTGTTGTGATTGGTAGTGCCTGAATCTCCGCATAGATGTCGCTGTCTGCTCGATCAACACATTCGCAATCGCGGTTTTCTTCTCTCTCTCTCTCTCGCTCTCTCTCTGTCTCTGTCTCTCCCGTGCGCACCCAGTCACAGGCACCAAATCCATAAATTATGCATGGGAAGAGCACGTGTGTGTGTGTGTGTGTGAGTGGCTGAGTGTGTGTGTGCGTGAGTTAAATTCATGTCGCAGCGACTCAAATGCTGATTAAATAATGCTCCTCATGATTCCCCTCAATCGCCGACAACTTCGGACGGGAAGAATCGAAGTTAATGATCCAACAGTGGGGCAAATCGATGATAAAAAAGGTAAACATTTTAAGAAATAAGATTTTCATTTTCTTTACATGGAGAAAAATGAAAAAAAAAAAAATAAGGTGCAAGAATTCTCTTCGTCCCACTGTCGACAGCTCAGACGTGTTCCAGCGTTTATCAGAAGCATCTTCGGGGCCTCGGCTCGTGTTTGTAGATAAATTTACAGTTACGAGCAAATATTTAGTTAGCTGCTCGAACAACAAAAACAAGGGGGAAAGCCGAAGCGTAAGAAGAAGAAGCAGAAGCAGAAGAAATATCATGTGAATCGCTTGTGTCGCAACCGTCGCTTATCGGGGAAAAACGAGGCAGAAAACTAAAGCCGAAAACACAACAACGCGATAAAGCGAGAAATCAAAGCCAGACGAGGGCCCCGAAGACGACGCGAGGGCGGAAACGAAGACCATGACGAGGTTGACGACGACGTCGACGACGACGATGTGGATGAGGATGACGTTGGAGCGTCTGGATGAGTCGCCGGAAAGCGACAGCGGACACGAGGCCGGGGGAAAATCAATCGGAAAAAACACATTGATAAACAGAACACGGGGGTAAAGTGAATTAAATTTTAAAAAACACATGAAAAAACAACATAAAAAATGAAGAAAAAAAAAATACAAAATAATTACAATAGAATGTACGAACAATAAAAAATAAAATATATCGATAAAAAGTTACAGCAATAAAAAATAATTACAAAACAAAATAGTATAAAAAATAATATTACAAAAAATTACAATAAAAGATAATACCAATAAAAGTAATACCAAAAAAATCAAAGTTATTAATAGTATGAAAATAATTTACATCATAAAGAACAACAATTTTAAAATTATTGCCATAAGAAATAATACTGATACCAATAATAATTGCAATAAAAAGAAAAATGTAAAAAGCAAAAAACAAATTTTAAAACACTATAAAAACCCACGAAAACTAAGGGACATAAAATTATAATAAAAACACTTAAAAAGGCCGTACAAAAACACATAAAAATAATTGAGCAAAAACTCGACCTTAAGTGAATAAAAATCCTTCTGAAAAACCCTCCGTTTCTTTCTTGTCTCCGCTCGAACGCTGAAATCTCGGTGAAGATATATGGATTTGCATGTTTGTTGTTGATGGATTTTCCTTTTTCTTCACCCATGTCAGACGAAAGGACGTCAAAGGACGAAAAGTTCGAGGGTAAAACCAGCAACAACAACCCACCAACCAACCAATCTTTCGACCATGGCTTTGCCACGAGATTTGTGGAAACAAAAACAGAAGAAAGCAAAAAATGTTCATGGAAAAAATCAAAATCAAGAGTTGGAAGACGAGGCTGTAAAGGCAACAAAACAATCGCCTGACATTGACAAATTATGAGAGTGTCTGCGCGTATTTGTGTGAGTGCGAGAGGGAGAGGGAGAGCTCTACAAGATTTCATAGGCGAGGTTGAAAATTCCCAGACAACTTTTTATTCGAGAGTCTGGCCAAGAAATCGAATTAAAGGCCAACTGATGTTGCATTCGAGCTCGAACTCCAGAGTGGACTCCACGTGGACATGGAAGGCTTTAATTAGATTGAAAGTTGAACTCAAATACAGATTGAAAGTTAGTTTGAAAGTTGGATTGAAAGGCAGATGGAGGACTCTGAGGTTCTGAGGTTCCGCATTCTGAGAAATAGTTGAGTAGGCGACGAGAGGGAGTTCAAATAATAGAGTGACGGAAATAGCCCGAGTGTTTGAAACTGGCTTTGGAGACCTTTAATGGAGACAAGCAGATTACTCATACGCTGGAAGGACGAAGAAGAGGGTGGAGAGAAACTAATTAAATTCAACTCTGTGACAACGAAGCTAAGATGGAGCGAATTCTGGGAAGATTGGAAGCGCGATTGGAAGGGACGAAAAATCTCTAGAAAGAGGAAGACGAGGTCAACGGAGCGAAATAAATGTCGCTCATACGCCGCGAGGCCCAAAACTTGTAGGTTTAGAAAGACATTTTCATATTGTAAATTTCGATTGAGTTTCGACCGAGTTTCGCTCGCTTCGATCGTCATGAACTGAAAAAGCGATGAATTCGAATTTTGCTCATCTCTAGATCCTTGCTCGTGATTTCTTTTCGCAGTCGACGGTGAATGGAAAACTTTGCGAAGGTCAGCCGGCCACGTTTGTGAAATCCAAAGAAAATTACATGGAAAATAAAGGAAAAAACGAAACCCGAAGATGAGAAAACTAAGCAGAAAATGCAAAGAAATCAAATCGCCAATGAAATGGGGTGAAAATGAATAGAAAAAGAAATGGAAAATGTGATCGAAAATCAAATGGAAATGGAAATGGAAATTGGAATGGAAAATGCTATGAAAAATAAGGTGCAAAAAGAAATCAAATCAAAGCCGAGCAATGCAAGCAAACAAACAAAGAGAAACAAAGCGAGGCAGGGAGAGGGACGGGGGGGGGGGGGGAGGGGATAGGGAGATAAAGGGAGAGTGAAGTAGAAAGAAAATTCAGTTCGAATAAAAGATGAAAACGCAATGAAGAAACTGGGGAATGGCGATGTTTCTTGTTGTTGTTGTTGTTGTTGTGGTTGCTTTAACAAACAAGTTCAATGGAAATGCAATGCCTTGCAAATTGTTGTTGTTGTTTCAATTCCAATGAAAACCGAATGAGAGGGAGAGAGAGTGAGAAAAAACAATTAATGAAATAGCCTAGAGTAGTTTTTGTTGTTGTTGCAGTTGCTGTTGCTTTTGCTTGCTGCCTAATTAAACATCAAACAGTCGGATTCGCACACGCACATTCACCAACACACACACACACACACACACACACACACACAGACCCTGCAATGCCTGTGCGCTCGCGTGTGTATGAGTGTGTCCGAGTAATGTAGTAGATTGTTGTTGCTTGGCTTGTAGTTGTTGCTGGCGCTTGTGTTTGTTGCCGTCATGCGTAGGCTTTGAAAATGCATTTCAGGAACGTTGCAATTGAAAGTTGTTTTCGTTGCAGCAACTGGTCGGACAGCGACAACAACAACAAATACAACGGCGACAACAACGACAACAACCACTAAACGATGCCAATTAATGGAGATGTTGTTGTGAACAACATCGTCGACGAAGAAGACGAACAAAAATTTGCTGCACTGCGAGCGAAATTGTTTAATTGAAATTGAGATTAAATTGCTTGACAGAGAAATACCAAGGGAAATTTGTTCTTTGAAATATTCCAAATTTGTTTTTTTTTTTTCCAACATCAGCCAGTCGGTAATTTCCACACACTTTTAAGCCAAAAAAAAAAAAACAAAGAAATAAAAGAGAAAAAAACGAGTGTGAAGAAATTTTACAGCAGCGAATTATTAAAAAGCGATCAAGAGGAATTCGAAAGTTATCTCGATTTTCAACTAGGGGAATTTTTCCGTTTGCCCATAGATTAAAACGAAAAAAAAAACAAAAACAAAAACAAAAATAAATAAAACTCACAGGCCGGCAATCAAAGCAATCGAGTATCAAGAATTTAATGATAAAAAATAACCAAAGTCCAACAACAACGAGAAATGAATAAAAAGATTTATTTTATTTGTTTTTTTTTTAAATCTCTTTAAAAATAGAACTTGAGCAACAATAAGAGGAACACAAACACACACGCGCACGCACACACACACACACACACACGCCCAATTAAATTCACACACATTGTAGACATTCGAGCGGATCCACTTCAACATCTCTCAGATACGCAAAGTATCTATAAATTGCAACAACAACAACAGCAGCATTAAAGCCACATACAACAATAACAAAATGTTAATGTGGAAACCAAAGAGGCAGAAAAGTCAGAAGAGGAAGAGGAAGAGGAAGGTGTACAACAATAACAACAACAATAAGAATCAACAACAACATCGCCCGTTCGATCGTATGCGAAACGCTTATAATTAGATAAGAAGAAATATTATTAATCGTGATATAGAAGAACAACGAGACCGACAACAACAACAGCAACAACATCAACATCAACACCAATTACAACAACAACACGAGCTCTACATAAGCAAGTATATGTACATCGTGTGTATATTATATGCATATGTATTTGTATATAGAAGTGCGATTACGAGGTTCTTTCGTTCGTTCGTGATGTTTCAGTTGTGATTGTTGTTGTATTTGAGCTGCAAATATTGTTGTTGTTCTTATTCTTCTTCACCTTGTTGTTGTTCCTCTTCTACTTGTTGTTGTTGCATGCTTTTTTCATGTTTGTTGTTTTTGTTGCTGCCGCCGCCGCCGCTGATACAGAAAAACTCAACGAGACGTGAAAACCGAACGACCGAATGCGTATCTGAAGACGATGAACGAACGACGAGCGCAGCCAGATAAACGGAGAAGGAGAAGGGGGAAGAGGAGGGAGGAGGGAGGAGGACGACGCGATAGTAGGGGAGCAGATTGTGAAAGTGGACGAGGGGACGGCGATTGAATGGGGGAAATGTAGGGCAGTGGGAAACAAGCGAACGGCAGGGAGAGCGAGAAAGAGAGGAAGAGTGACCGAGTGACAAAGAGACAGAGAGACAGAGAGATGAGAGTGAGCGAGGGAGCCCAAGGTCTAATAAGAAATTTAAGGGAGAGGGCGAGCAGCGAGAGAAAATTACAATTGATATTCATTAGCGGAAAGGAAGGCACGCAGGAGATGAGAGCAGAAGCAAGAGATGAGAGCCAAAATAAGAGAGCGAAAGAAAAACGAAAGCCAATGGGGGTGTCAGAGAGGGACAGGAGATGCGTGAGGGGAGGCGTGAGTGGAGAGAATTAAGACAAATTGACCAAGTTTGAGGGCGAGATTTTGAAAATTTCCAACAAAAGAAAGTCTTTAAGTTTAGAAGATCGTTTTTAAAATAAAAAATAAACAAACAGAATCTAAAGCGGGGAAAATCAAAGAACATTTTTCTTTAGAGCGTTGAAAATAAAATGTAAAACAAAAAATTTAAATATTGAAAATATTGCTATAAAATAAATTTATGGGAATTTAAATGAAATGCAAACGTAATGAAAATGAATTTATTCATATGGAAAACACAAGGACGTCGAGGGTGAAGAGGGGAAGGGAAAGAGGAAGAGCTCAAGACGAACGCCAATTTCGGAACCCATGTCAAAGTTCTTCTGCTGGTCACTTCCAGAATCGTCATCAGCGTCTGCGACATCGCCATCAATAACAAATTCTCCATCAACAGCAACAGCAACATCATCAAAGGACTCTTGCTCCATTCACCGGGCGCTCAGTCATGCATTAGTGGCACCGGTGCAAATCCAAGGGAACATTAGCAATAACAACAACTGTAGCAGGAATGGCAACGGCAATAGGAACAACAGCCTAAATCACAACAACAAAAGGAATTTAATTCCAAATTGAATCAAAGCCATGGGAGGAAATCGAAAATGCTGCTCAAAGGAGGAATCAAAAAAGGAAAGGACGACGGACGATGGACGGAGCGAAGGATGAATGGAATGAAAGAAGGCCCGGAGCGGGACAAAGAGGTCGAGTAAGCGTAGAACAATCGAGGGCGCGGCAGGTGAATCGAAGGAGGGTCGGGCCCAGATGGTGGCATCGAGACGTAGGAAGGCAGCAGGAGGACGAAGACAGGAGAAAGGAGGCAGGAGAAAGGAGGCAGAAGAAGGAACAAGCCCTTGCCTTGAATACGCAGGACCTCGGATACACATGGCGTTGCGGTTGCCCGGGGAATCGGGAAGAAAATCTTGGGAAATCACCCAAGCTCAGATGGAGGCGGGGGCGAGGGCGGCCCAAAGACGAAACCAACGCCAGCGATCGGTTTTCAAATGAACGATAATTATTTGGTTTTTGTTCTTTCTGTGGAACGCATTCTTTAATTATCGGTTTAGAATCTCAATTAATTTGGATAATTTTCACAATTTATTCATTTCTAAGGGAGGATTTTTGCCAATTTCTGTGAATATCTAGATCGTTTTGTGCGATTTCTAAAGAGTACGAGAGATAAAATTGCGATTTCCGGCCAAAGCGAGATATTTTTAGAAGTCCTTAATTTCATTTTTCGAAACAACACAAAGGGTTGGGCATGGGAAAACGCGGAAAGGACGGAAGGACCGATGGATGGACGTTATTTTGAAAGCTTTCATTTTGCTCACATTATGCAAATTTCGCCCACTCACTCTCTCTCTCTCTCTCTCTCTCTCTCTCTCTCTCTTCCACTCGCTTGCTAAACATTTTCCCTCCCGCTTCTCCTCTCGCTCTTTCGCGTCCTCGCTCCGTTGCCCAACTATTGAGTACCGGTGCGTTGTTGCTGATGGCGCCTGAATGAGTCATTAATTTTGCGGTTTTCAACATGGACGAGAAGGGCCAGATTGAGGGAGTGAGTGGGGGAGAGACGGTAAAACAAAGTGTACAGGAAGAAGTTCCGGGAGTTGTGGAGGGTGTAAAGGGAAGAGAGAGCGAGGGGGAGAGGGGAGTAATTGGTTGGGGGAGAGCGGGAAATGCTTTCGCATTAATCATTCCCTTGGAGATTTGGACAGCGAGAGCCGCAGCCAGAGCCGGAGCCAGCGCGAGTGCCAGATCCAGAGTCAGGGCGAGAGCAAGAGGTATTTAGTCTCCGGTTAAGGAGCAATTTGTAATCCAGCGGTTTCAGCAACCACAACAACCACATCATCCTCCCTCGTCGTTGGCGCTTGAAAGGGTTTCGAGAACGTCTGAAGGCAACAGCAAGCAACAGATGCCAACAACAAGTAAACGACTGGTCTGAAGCCTTTCAATCGACATTAATGTGAACTAAATAGAGTTTTGAATCTCTCTCTCTCTCTGTATTAAAATTAAATGAAATAGAATTTTTCTTCTTTTTTTTATAAGTATTTCATCCAGAATTCTATCTCTGCAACTAAACTAAGCGCTCCTCTATCTCCATCGTTTCACTGCACTATTTATCCGTGTTGTTTTTCTCCCTCTTTTTTACCTCTCTCTCTCTCTCTCGCTCTCTAGGACTCTCTAGCGCTGTCCCTACGCTTGGTCACTTCAAAATTAATCCTCTAATTGAGGACTCGAGCAAACGGCCGAGAGCAAAGGACACGGCAAGGCCGAACCACCGACCATCCCGGGAGACCAGGCCCGAACAGGGAGGGGGAAGTATTGAGTGGGAGAAGACGACCAAGTGAGGCCGATGTCGGAGAGGGTGAGGGAGCGAGAGAGAGCTATTCACTGTCGAGATGCCGTCGGACGAGCTCCTAAGCGAAGGGCGATCGCACGGGGCGAACTGGAGATGAACCGAAGCGTGTCTGTATTCAAAATTTAATTTCCGCGTCGTCTCTCTCTCTCTCTCTCTCCCCTCTCGCTCGCCTTCGACTGTCTCTCTCCTGCTCGTCTTCTTTTTGTGGAGACTCCGAGCTGTAATTCATCAACCACGCTTCGTCTCGACGTAAATGTCGAATGTTGATCTCGATGTCGATACCGGAGCGTACTCGCCGACAACAACAACAACACTGATATACAATTACAACAACTAGAGCAAGAAGATGATGAAGAAGCAGAGGAGCGTGAACGAGAAGAGGTTGAGGTTGAGTGTGAGCGAGCGGGCGAGCGAGCGAGGGAGGGAAAACGCAAATTATTGAAATTTTATTACAGCGTAAAACGAGGACGAGGAACGACAGGCAGGCAGGACGTGGCGGAGGAGGTGGCGGGAAAGGGACGGCTGATTCAGCTCAGCTCAACGGTACTTGGCACAGCAGGTGGCGCGTCGATATGGCGTTGCCATACTTCGCTTTTACTTTTCGCATCGCAGTCGTCAAGAAGTTTCGCAGAGAACTCCCAATTAAAAACTTCTGGTTGGTATTTTTATCCGTCAATTGCAGGAATTCGGTGCCATCGAAAAATTATGGCAACTTATATTTTGGTATTTTTTGAGTATTTTCAACAAGATCTATTATCGATAAAATCCTATGCAGAAAATGTGAATGTATCTTGATTTTCGCCTTATGAAAATTTCGATTACTTAAAGTTTTTACAGCTTCCCTGGATGTTATAGAATTTTTCCCATATATATAATTTATCCCCTGAAGTTCCCTCCTTCCGCCAATCAATACACCATACCATATAATCTCTCCCCACGACATCCGCTCAGCAGGAAATACTACTCTCCTCTCCACCTCTCTGCTCCCCTCTCTGCTCCCCACCGAAATCTCTTCCCTCGAAATAGGCCCCCTGCCAATTCCCATCCCCGCAGGGTGATTTCACGCTCGTCAGTCGTCAGTCGGCCAACCCCAAGCCCCTCCATGGACCCCAGGATCGGCGTTCGAAGCCACAAAGGACATAGAAATGAAGTTAAATGAGATGAGATGTCGGCGTTCGCCAAAAACTTACTTGATCTCAATTTTCCGTCTTAATATTTGTTATCGTGGTTGTTGTGCCTTTTGTTGCTGTTGTTGTTGCGCTATTTACTGCCTCTGCTGGACACGGCTGTAGTCGATGTGTGTGTGTGTGTGTGTGTGGGAGTCCGTAATTTTTGCTCTCTTGCTATGGACTCTCTCCTGGTCACCTTTGAAAGTTTTTGACGCGGATTTTAATTTACTTTCTTTTTTTCAGCTTTCGACTACTTTTTTCATTTATCTAATATTACTATATTATTAATTTTATTTTTATTATGAACTTTTGTTACTTTAATAAATTTCTATTCAAATGTCGAACGCACCATTTGTTGTTGGACCTGAACACTGGGAGACGGAGCACTCGTTGCACTACGTTCGCACGGAGTAGCCAGATTTTTATGTTTCGATATATTTATATCGGTATAATATTTTCTATGTGTATTCGTAAATATTTTCTTTCTTCTTATTAAATAGTGATTTTTTTTTACACTCGCACAATAAACAATTTGAAAAAATTATATTTTTGCTTTTGCTTGCTCTAAATTACGAAGAAAAAAAATGTTTTCAACTTTTGCATTTCGCAATATTTTTATATTTTCCATTTGATTTTTTGTGGGTGATTCGTATTTGTAAATATACCGGAGGAGTAAATAGGTTAATTTTAAATATATGAACAATTTAATATTTGAATTGGAATAAATAATATTTCTCGGTTTAGAGATCGGTTTTTTCTGGCGTTTTCACAGCAGTGGAAACAATATAAGAATCCCCTAGATTTTCTCACAATTAAGGCGAAAATCCCCGGTCAGTGAATTCGAGTAAAATAGCTTTTACTTCAATGAATATTTATATAAAGGGATCATCAATTAACTTCAAATGTATTTGCGGTTTTTTCCCTCGGAAAACTATTCGGGAAATAATCGAATATTTTTGAATCACCATGGATACCGAGTTCAACTCGATCTGAGTGCAGCGCGCACCAAGGACAAAATGCGCTCTTTGCAGAGAATTAAGAGACCTCCACGAAAGGCGAGAACAACAATAGAGCGAGAAATTCTCGTTTTTCAGAAATAGTGAAAACTCTTCGGAGAATCGTAGAGGAAATGAGAGTTAGTGGTGAGTCGAAGGGGAACTTTTAATTTGACAAGAATTGCAGCGCATGGTTCGGAAGGTAGCCCGGCAGAATCCAAACCTGGTTCCTGGCTCGTTCTCCCTCTTCCCACCTGCGACGGTTCTCCTGGACAGCCCACAGACCACAACCAGGTGCTGCCACTCATCAGTATCGATTCGAAAGACAGGGCACGAGTGACGGAAAGCGACAGACAAATACAAAGAGAGACAGAGACAGAGAGAGGGAGAGAACTTCGAACGCGCACAGAGAATCAAGAGAGAGCCGATGGAGTGGTGAGAATGGAAATTGATAGAGAGAAATGGGGGCGAACGAGAGAGAGAGAGTCAAGCCGAAAGGCCTGTGGTGAAGCCTTGAGGAAACATAATTGAAAGTGTGTGCCGAGGCGAGAGCAGTGAAGAGGATGGGAGAAAGACTTGGAGAGGTGGGGAAATCAAAGTGAAAAATACGTAACGGTTCATTGTCGCGGCATACGGTCGACCCACCGCACCCACCGACATCGACGTCCTGTCGCACAAATCACTACGGTCGCACGTCAATCATGTGTTTTTGCCTCACTCTTTTTATCTATTCTTTGCTCTCGTCTATCGTTCTTCCATTCTTTAATTCGCTCACTCGGTCGGTCGTTCGTTCGTCCGTTCTCCTATATTCTCTTTGCACTCGATAGATTCTCCTTTCGCAGGTTTCGGGAGCTGGATTTCCGTGTTAATTCTTTTCACCCCAGATTCGACAGAATTTTATCTTTGAGCGATTTTAATTCAACATTATTTTTCTTATCACACTAGTATTTTTTTGAATTAGTTTTTGTTATATTTATCGGTTTCGCTCTTTTAACTATTTTTGGTTGGTATCTCGCAATTCCAAATCCAACAGGAATCCACTCAAACCTCCCGTCTCTCATCGCTCACCGTCGACTCAAGCGCGAGCGACGGCGACCGATGGCACGGGCGACGGCGACGTAGACGACGATGGCAACAACTACTTCACGGCGATGGGAAGGAATTTCTCTCTTACTCCAAGATAATCCGTTTTTATATAAATCTCACACCTCACAAAAAATATACGTTAATATTAATAGATTTTTGAATTTACACTTTTTCAATATTGGTATATTTTTCCAATTATGGTTCAGCTTTTAAACTAATTTGTGGAGGAGCACACGGTGGAGCGCGTTGCACACTTGTTCTTCTCTACTTCTCGACACACGAACGATTGCGATTTGCCCGACGAGTGACAGTTGGTGGGAATGCAAAAACTGTGTTGCTCCAAAAGGTGAGTTCGCTCTTGTTGCCGCCGCTGTCGTCGGCGCTGCCGAAGAGCACATCGTTGGCGCTCGTTCGATAAACAACATGGCGCCCGAATGTTAAAAATGTTAAGAAACTGTTAACACATTTTCACCATTGAATTTCAATTTGTGAATGACCAGAAAATTTTGAATCAAAATATGTGGGTTAAATTCTTTATAAACTGATGGTATTTAAGTTAAGTTTGTCAATTTCACAGAATTAATATGAAAATTAGCACTTAATTACTCTCAATATTCCCCACACTAACAATTATTATTTTTTCACCTTTCAGAATATATGGCAACATCTGCGATTCCTTCCAAAAGTGCTGCCATTTTACAAATTGTCAGTTGACCAGTGCAATAACAAGAGAGGGAGACGAAAGTGAAAATTAAAAAATTTTAAAAATATAAGATTTGGAGCGTTTGTCTCCACCGCTTCACCGCAGTCTTCCGACCGATCGACGGAAAGCTCACACACTTCTCCTGTTCGAGCCTCCAATACGAACAACAACAACATCTCATTTGTCCCCATCGACGTTGTGATTACCTGCTTTTTGTGTTGTGTCATTATATCGTATTTCCCACAATTCTCTCCTTTTATCGCGTTCTCTGTTCTTCATACTTTAATCGCTGTGGGTGATGTGAAAAATCCCAATACAATTTCAATCAAAAATCATAAAAATTCGGACCAATAAAAAGGAAAACGCTTTCTCTGATTGCAGAGGCACGGTGAGACGGAGGCTCGGACTCGGCAGCGGTGAAGAGAATTTTCAACAAGACAATCAAAATTAAAGGTGTAATAAATTATCAAGTGTGTAAACTTGCGAAAAACTTCCACATTATGAATCGTAGTTCATAAAAACGTATTTATGTTAAGTTAGTGCGATAAAGTGAATTAGATATTCGAGTGGCGTTTGCTTCGAATTGGAATAAGTAATAATCAAATTAATGTGGTGCCTCAAGCACTGAGCAAATCGGTAAAACGTTAACAGTGGGAGTACGAAGCGATATCGTAGTGACTCAATCTTAGACCAACGCCACGGAAGTCCCACTACACACCCAGCACCCCCACGCGCTTCCCATCCGAGTGATGGGCAACTACGATCGTAAGAAGAGCACCCCATGTGCGGACTGCATGCGGGCCCTAAAATGGATCCCGGTGCTGTTCATAGCGTCGGTCATAGTGTGGTCCTACTACGCCTATGTGGTTCAGTTGTGCATTCGTAAGAAAAAGCAATAACTTAATTTGGCACTATATTCTCATACGTTTCTTTCGTCAATTGCAGTTTCCATCGAGAACACCTTTGAGAAGATTGTTTTCCTCATATTCTACCACATTATTTGTGTTCTCTTCTTCTGGTCCTACTGGAGTACGGTCTTCACACCAGTGGGCACCGTGCCGTCGAATGTAAGTTAAAGGGTTTCACCATTATACGTTCACATATGTTGGTTATTTTACTGATAACTAACATTTGGAGGTGATTCACACTTCTGTAAATAATCATTGAAAGCAGCGTTTGGTTTCGACTGATGTTTATCAGCGATTTGAAAATCAAGCACAGCCGTGCTTCAGATAACGAAGAAGGTACACAACATGTCGTTTCATTGTCGTCCAGTATTGCTTTATAGCATAACTCTTCTCTTTGAATTAAATTGACGAAGCATTTCTATTAATGAATTCATTAATATTTCAAGACTAATTTGTATAAAACAAAAACAGTAGAATACAAAGCAATCATCTTCCCTACACATTTTCTTGATTAGCTCATGAATGTCTACCATTTAATAGACAATGTCGATAAGTTTATATTCAATCAGTTCGCAAATTTCTTCGCTCTTTTTCTTCTAAAGTTCGCTGATTCAGCACTCAGTCGCGCTTTTATTTCAAGTAGTCTTCAAACACTTGTTTTTGGCAACATAATGATGAGCTTTGTGTGGGACCCTACAAGTATTTAAGACAACAACTACGGCTTTGAAAGCGAAATCATTATACTCCCTCGTCTCCATTGGCGATTATTATAACGAGCTGCAACAATGCTTTCACAACAAATAAAAATGAAAGTATCGAACGAAATCTCTTACGCAACTAGTGCTCTAAAATTATGTATTCCATGATTGTCGATAGATCCTTATCGATTGGCTCGTAATTCTTGCTAAACATGTTATTCTTCTCTCGTTTCAGTGGCGCATACCAGAGACTGAGATCGAGCGATTGTTTCGAGCCGAAAATCAAGAACAACAAAAGCGTATACTAGAGAATTTTGCCCGAGATTTGCCCGTCACAAATCGGTAAACAATTCGCGAATATCGCCATTCTGTCTATCAATTGTTATGAGTTGAACTTATTGTGCTTTTTGTTATCTTCATTATTCCAGCACCCTCAGTGGCTCTGTGCGCTTCTGTGAGAAATGCAAAATCATCAAGCCCGACCGAGCGCATCATTGCAGTGTATGTGGTGCTTGTGTCCTCAAAATGGATCATCACTGCCCGTGGGTGAACAATTGTGTGAATTTCAAAAACTACAAATTCTTCGTGTTGTTCCTCGGATATGCCCTGTTGTACTGCCTCTATGTGGCCTTAACGACAATTGAGTACTTTATACGCTTCTGGCGGGTAAGCAGTGTTTCAATATCTTATATCTCCATGCTCACGACGCACGCAGTACATCGCATCGATAATCTGTCAAGTCGACTAATTCACAGGGTGAACTTAATGGTGGAATGGGACGTTTCCACATACTTTTCCTGTTCTTTGTCTCGCTCATGTTCGCCATCAGTTTGGTCAGTCTCTTTGGTTACCATGTCTATTTGGTACTCATGAATCGCACAACGTTGGGTGAGTTGAGAATGGAATGATTTACTTAATTACGGTGTTCTTATTTATCTCTCATTGGGAACTTGCAGAAGCTTTCCGAGCGCCCATCTTTCGCGTTGGTGGTCCTGATAAAAATGGCTTTAACCTGGGTAAATTTGCCAACTTCCAGGAAGTTTTTGGCGATAATTGGAAACTATGGTTTCTGCCCATCTACACAAGGTAATTATTTATATAATAATAGCTTTCGGTTTATTCTTTTTGTGTTTCTTTTGTACTGTTCGTTTAATTGTTGATTAATCCCCTAATCCACTGTGTCGATAGCAGTTCGACTTTGTGTGCGTGAATGAAGAAGCAGTTTGTGTATTTCTATAAAATTTCACTATTTGGCAAATTAAAACCATTTGATAGATATGGTCAGAAATCTTGAATCGATTTTTAGTATTCCTTCCATGTGATTTTAAGTCGTGTCTTAATTTTGGCATTGAAAAGTTTTCACAATTTTGATGTAATTTAGTTTTAAGCACAGACTAACACCATGGCTGTTTTTTCATTTGTCTGCAATTTAATTTATTTTTAATGTGGACGTTAAACCCAATTTTCTCCTTAGATTTAATTTAGTTGTATACATAAGTTTGTAGATAATTGGAGACAAAACTGCAAATCAGCTACTCATTATTGTTACCCTATATTAATTGTAGACTTAAGGTAAACATTCTAGTTTATACTTCTTTTCAATGAACATTCTCAAATGGTCTTGAGTTTTTGCAATCATGAGGTATATATCGTCCAATATATAGCTTTAACTATGAAATGTTTAAACCATTGGTATTTAATTATTGGTTCATTCTCTGACATTTAATAATCTATTTAATCATTTGTAAAAAAATTCGCTACACATTTAACTATTTATTGTGCTTTCGTTTAGTGTTTAATATTCCTTACTAATTTTACGTTCATGTGCATTCTGTAAATAATGAAACCTATTAATTTAGTATATTACTTAGATATAACAGCAAAAAATAGGAAATTAATTGCCAATTTATAGTTACAACTATTTAAAATAGATATAAGAAATTCACTACTGAACTTAGCAAATAAGTACACAACAACATATTGTGCTTCCTAAACCACTAATAACCCCATACTGTTATAAGCCAAATATACTCTTATGTAAATCTTTTCTAACGACCTCTAGTGTGGGCGACGGCGTCAAGTACCCAACGCAAGCGCAGCATCAATGCAATTCATACGATTCGATGGGCGACACCACACAGACCCTCAGGTTAGATGTGCTACCCACAGATAAGTTAATCATGCTGAACGACAATTCTTTAAGTAATCACCATCAAGAACATCATCTCGCTAGCAATGTATTGAGTACGAATATTGAAATCGAAAACCCAGTTGAAGACATCGATGCCGTTGCACCAGTTACAATAAAGTCCGCTGCTGCTGGTGCTAGTGGGGGAAACGTTGTAATCGATATGGATGGCAACGAGCACCGGCAACAGCACGATGTCGATAGCTCGAATCCTAAAACGTAGTGTCGACAAATACAACTCGGTCACTGGTATAATGCATTTGAAAGGCCACAATCGTCGCTGCCATGCCAACTGCATATTTATTGAAAGAAATAAAATAATTAGATAGTAGATTTTACAATACAAAATTTTCTATACAAACAAAGGACGTGTCGTTGATTCAAACGACGATGATCTTAAAACAAATGCAATACCTTATATTGGCAACGATTGTTTTTGATAATTTTCCAATTGAGAATGATTGATATCTAAGATAAATCGAGATTGAATGGAATTGAAATGAAACATGCCTAATTGTAGGCAACGGGAGACCATCGAAGTTGTTGTACCATTATCTACCACAAAACGTTTTAAATTTATAAGATTCCTTATTTTTGTTACATTAGTCAATTTGGTAAATTTACCCACTTGAGATTGTTTACATTCTATTATATTAATATTTGCGCACAGTAAGAGTTCGACATTGATTTGTGTAAAAATGTTAAGCAATAAGAATAACCATATTAAATGTAATACCTTCATCAACGTATAAATATCATTATTTTTGTACCATTAAATCGACCCATCTTAGATTTCAGTGTTTTTAAAACAGTTTCTAGTTGTAATTGAAATGTTTTAAGTTCTTACATTATTTGAGGTTCTTTTTATTTATTTGTTATTTCGATAACAAATTTTCGTCTTTTAATTGTGCATTTCGGGATATCAAATAACAATAAGCCATGTTGTATGTATTTCCTTGACTGCTTGCCTTAAATTATGTAAAACTCTCAATATCCAAGCTCTGATGTTTTGTAAGAGCGACAATTTTATTTACACAATTAATTTGTTGAAAATATACAGTAATTGAATTTGTTATTTAATTAATATTAAATTGATTTTTTTCTATTTTTAATATCATACATACAGCATAGATATTTTTGTAGTTTTTCAATTAATATAACATTTATATATAAATGAATTAAAACTGAAAACTTTACAAAATGTGTTTTAATTTGCCTAAATAGTTATTATTATCAAGCTTTCTATAGACGTATATTAAATATTTGCTATTCAATCCTGCCTAATGGACATCGTCGGCTATTTAACCATTTAACGTGATATATATATATTTTTTTTTTTTTCAATTTTCTATAGCCTTTTATCAAAATGTTTCGATTACTTTAATCATTCTACTATTTTCCTCCCACCTCCCCGAAATCGTGATTCAGCTTTGGCGACGGCATTAGCTATCCCATTCGGCATCTGGAGGAGGACACCGAATCGCTATTGGGCAACAGCAGCGACACACGAATCGAAATGGAGGAGGACATCATCTTCCCCGAGACGACCTTTTTGCACACCAACATTCCATAGTTAATAATGTCCGCCGACAATGTTCCAACGTATTACATTTAGTTATCTTAATGGTTTCATTATGTTTAAGCCGAAAATGGGTGATTTTTTTTAAAATTACATTGAAATTATCGAGCAAATCGAGCAAAACATTCCAATTGTTGGCGGAAATAAAGGTAACCATTTTCTGATTCCTTGTAGGCTTCAACTTAAGACTTTGACTGACTTCATCAAAGATTACGTTTTTCCGTTTTGTCTACGGTTTCCGTTCATATTTTCTATTGCACGTATAAATTCTGTATTGTTGGGCCAATTCAATTACTTGGATGTATGATTTAATACAGAGATCAGTTATCGTATCGTTTCTGTAGCGAGTACCTAATCTAGTATTAAGCAATTTATACCAAATGCGTTGTACATAAAGTAATTTAGGATAACTATATTAACTGTTAAGCATCTGAAAATGTATTCTATTGATTTAAAAGAGAGAGAAATATATATTATATAGATATATATTTACTTGTGAAAATGATTTTTTAGACATGAATGATATTACTATTAATTCTTAAAAAAAAACAAAACCCACAAATGTTAGAAACTTAAGTTTCAAGTAAATCAAGCTAACGCCAATGAACTGCTTACGGCTAATCTTCTAGGAATCGTGGTAGGAAAGCCCGTCGTTTTGAGTGTTGCTTAGAGGAATGAGTAAATACAAAGAAATAATATTTGTTGTGGATAGGACAAGA
The DNA here is from genome assembly GCA_947389925.1 of Coelopa pilipes. Lineage (NCBI taxonomy): Eukaryota > Metazoa > Arthropoda > Insecta > Diptera > Coelopidae > Coelopa > Coelopa pilipes. Next base: position 42,585,679 of record OX376698.1, read on the forward strand.
AAAAAAAAAATATATATATATATATAGAAAATTAGATAATATTGCAATCAATCTTCAACTCTTTAAATTTCTCCAGCAGCATAGATTTGAAATTTTTGTAAACGAATATTAATTGTGTAAATTACTGTCCAGGGACAGGAAGTAATTCAGAAAAAATATATACATATTTATTTTAAAACTCATACTTAAAATTAATTTTAATTTTGTACACTAATACAAAGGGTAATAAGTGAATCAATCGAATCTACTCAAGTCTCCTAAATCTTTAGTCTGTGTCACGATTGCCGTATCTGCCGACACAACTTCGAAGTCGCCTGTGTCTATGATAGCTGACGCTTCGGGGATTTCCCGTTTTTTTGTCATGGGCGATTCTGCTGCTGCTGTCGCTACCATGTCAGGATTATCCCTTGGGATTCGCTCCTTTTTTCTCTTGTTCGACTTTCCAGCGAACACCGTTGATTCAACATTCCTCCCATTGATGACTGAAGCCATAGGTGTCGCCTTCGTCTCGCCGGTATCCGAACTCTGGGGCAAAAATTCCTTTAGAGTTTCTTTGATGTCACCAACTTTTGGATTGAATTTTTCTTGCAATGAGGCCATTGCTATGAGAATGGCCTCCTCGGTCCGTATCGTACGAGACCCTTGCTTCGGTAACACATTCACATAATGATCAAATAGCAGCTCGGGGTCATCGACATCAAGTTTATCATCGTTGGCTAGAGCAGCTTCCAAGCCCTTTAAACCGCCGAACACAAGCAAGAGGTGGTTGAAATCATAAGATTTCTGTGGAACCTCGTGTACGTTGGCACCACGATCGGAAGTGCCTACGGTGAGGTCGTAGCCACCTTCATATGGTGATTTCGTGAAGATATCCGCAATTGAATGTGCAATGCGAACTGCATAACCCCAGTAGGCACCTGTTTCACGACGTGGCTCATCGGGACTCACCAAGGTACCACGCAGTTTCTTTGATTTTTCTGTAAAACAAAGGAATATATAAGATTAGTGTAAGTTTTGTTATAAATCTAATCACGATTTATATACCATTCAGATTCTCCAGCTTGACCGTTACTCGGACACCTGCTTCGATGGCTTTGTCCACAAGCACATCATTTAGCAAACCCACATTTACGTAGCAGTGTCCATCCCTCGCCTTCTTGTCCGTCACAATGCCTTCACGGTAAGGGAACACGTTTTGTTGTCTGAGATGGTGTGGAGCGTCGAGCGGATTTAGTAGTCCCGAATACTTCAGGTCCTTGTGCAGCGGAAAGAAGAATTTCCGCAAATATTGTGGACACTCGAGGTACTGTAAAATTCGCGCCAACTGCAGAGAACTGCCACGAACTGTTTTCTCCTCGGTAGCATCATAGTCCGCCGCGTAATTCCGTTTTGTTTCTCTCGCCGTCGCAATGCCCACATCGTCGAATACAATAACCTCATTGACGCGAAATATACACGCGGCTCTTGCTATCTGACCCGCGACATAAGTCCGCAACTCCGCCGACTGTGCATTCTCTAGAATCGATCCGGGAACGGCAATGCTCACAGTGGATGGATTTGGTCTAACCACATTTGCCGACGATGGGTCATCCACTAGTTCTTTAAGTTTTTCCGCCTTTTCGAGATCCCGCAAGAGTTTTTCCTGTTTTCGTTTCTTTTTCAGAGCCTTACGTTCCTCATTGATTTTCTTCCAAGATTTTGGGAGCTCCATGGACTTCCCATTGGCGGCTGGCAGAGCAGGAGTCATTTCAACGTTGGATTTATTTTAGATGATTTGTTTTGACAGTTCACTACACGTGCTTAGGGAAGTGTTCAGAATTTTCTCTGTCTATTGTTATCGAGGGATGCTAATACTTGGCAACCATTGGTGTCTTTTGTTTTTATGGACGTTGATTTTATTTGTATTAATTGTTTTTCGTTGAACTAGAGGGCCACGTAGAAAGCAGCCATTTTATAAAAATTTTAAATTTCTAATTTTCCAAATATGAGCCGGGAAGTCTTGGCGCCACCTCTTCAACGCATGGGTAAAGATCGTTCCTATCGCATAAACATGGTGCACGACGATTTTGGTGGTCATCCCGCCCGGCGGGGTCAACCTGGAAATGCCGCTAAGTCGGGCTACGTCGAACCAGGTAAGTTTTATACTAAATGTTAATTTTTAGATATGATCGTGAAATGAAATGTATGATGTAAGTTAATATTTTAAAATACGTTTCTGCCGATTAAATCAAAGAACTAAATCAAATAGCTTTGTTATTTGCCTGTGAATAATATGCTGTCCAGTTAGACTGATAGACTAATCAGCTAGTCTGTTATTTTTTTCGAAAAAGATCTTTACGACGAAGATGATGATGGCGATGAGGATAGCTTTACAATTGAACAATTGACGAACTCAATGCTAAAGCTTAAAATGCATGTGCCGGAGTGAGTATTATGAATTTAATTGCAACAATTTTGATAAAACAAAATCGATATGTACAGAGCATTCTTCGGTGGCATAATAGGATTCAAAGGCTCTACTAAGCGACGCATTGAATCAGAAACTCAGACAGAAATCCATGTTCCTCGTGGACGCGGAGACCATACTATTTCCATTACAGGTGGAAACAGTGTGATCACACTCGAAAAGTTAAACTAAAATTAATATTTTAAAGGTAAAACTCGGAGCAGTGTCTGCACCGCTCGTCGAAAGATAACTCTCCTCACAGCATCGCTACGCCATCGCACAAAATGTACACATTTCATTGGCGTGGCCTTAAACTCGGGGGAAATTCAAGAGAATTTCATCAAGTTCAAAGTTTGTTAGATGAATATTATGAAACAAACTATGTTTTGCTTGATGTTCTTTATTTCATTGATAGGAAGCCATTTTAGCCGAAAACTTTCCAGGTATCTCCGAAGAACTTTTTGTAGAAAAGGAAAGAATTCACATCACGATCGGTGTGTGTGTGCTCTTAGACGACATTGAGCGCAGCAAAGCAGTTGAAATATTGCAGAGCTTACGGTATTATTTTAGAAACACATATATGGCAACCGTTACTTTAAATTAATTTTGCAGAGATTTGGCGAGTGATTTAAAAACTCCTTTCGACTTTAAAGTAAAGGGTTTGGAGATCATGAATGATGATCCCAGTGCGTGTCGTGTTCTTTATGCGGTAGTTGATGCACCTGAATTCCAGAAGTTCGCTGATCGTGCTATACAAAAGTTCATTGATAGTGGTTTTAGCTCATATGAGAAAGATAGCGTCAAACTACACATGACACTTATGAAAAGTAGCAACCTGGAACAGAAAAATACAAAATTTGATGTCCGTGAAATCTTGAAACGTTATGGAGATTTCTATTTTGGGTCAGCTCAGAGTAATGAGATATTACTATGCGTAATGGGAGGAGACCATTCCCAATTCTATAAGACGACTGGATCGTTGAAAATTTAGATATATACTCTATTTCAAAAATCAAAACAACTTTTTAAAAATAGTATTTCTATGTGCTTTTTAATGATCACTGATTGGTTGTTTATAAGATTTTATTTGTATTACTTTCTTGAATTCTTAGTTTTGCGTTTTGTTAAATGTTCACATCTGTAGTTATAATTATTCTAGTTGTTTCTTTTCTGATGTAATTCTAAAATGGGTTTCTTCTCTTTCATTTCATTAAATATATGATCTTCACATGAAGAATAATAATTAAAAAAACAATTTGGTGTATGTTGAATGTTAGTGAGATTTAAACAATTTTAAAGATTTAAAGATTTTTTTAACAAAAATACATTGAAATTTAATTTGTGTAAATATAATGTTATGGCTGTGAACTTATAAATACTTGCAGAATATCTAAACAAACGAATTTTCAATGAAATTAATTTAAATAAACTTAACTGACACTATTTACTTTAAATCAACAATTAATAAAAAAGGCCTGAGCCTAATTTCCACAAACATTTCTTATCCGAAGAAAACCGCAACATAAACATTTGATTGATGCTATTTACAAAAATAAAATATAAATTGAACAATTCAATATATTTCGAATATCATACGTAATATAAGGTTTTAAGGTGTCAAACTTTTTGTTTAAACTCTTTTTGATGGGGGTTCTGTTCAGTCTAAGTTGTTCGTGTTTGTTATACTATTACTATTTAACAAAATTATAAACGAAAACCGCTACTCATACACGTTCACAAACGATAATTAGTTAAGGAAGTTCATAAGTTCTTAATATAATTAAATTTAATAGTACAATTTGAATCTTTGAATCAAAGTTGGAAGTTCCTTATTTAAATGTAGCTTTTATTTTACAAATTTAAAGAAGCCAAACCAACCAAGGATGTGAGTATTCACATTTTCTATGAACACTGTAAATGTATCTGCCTCACAATCGAAATCTAAGAACCAATCAGCAACAAAAACGCTTCTACTGCGATAAATTCTTCATGTGGAACTACAGATTGAATTGCACCAGGGATTTGCACATTTACAATAAGCTTTTTTTACACACTTATTTTCTACTTAACGCTCACGTTTCCAACAACATATTCTTGTCACATTTTTTAATATACCTAGTTTGCAATGTCTTTTGCCACATATATATTTCTGTATTTCTGTCATATACTCAATAGTCTATGAATTGGTTTTGTTATCTCAATTTATTTTTATTCTAATTATATAAATATCATCTTTATATTCAAATTTATACTATTGTATAATCATTTTACTAGTAGTTTTCTCTTGTTTTATTTTCGTTATTGTACATAATTAAAATAATTTTTCTAAAATAATTTATGTGCTCACAGCGCGTTTGAGCAGCAAATATGTTTTTTTATGCAACAGTTGCTGATTCCTTTATTCCCTTCTTTGCTTTAGCTTAAATTATTTCCTTGGATTGTTTGGTTTTAAAATGTTCTTACGTTACGTGAATCGTTAACAATATTTTAGACATTCATTTTTTATTGTAATAATGAACAATGCAATTTGTATATGAAGAACTGTTGTGTAATATTTAAATTTAGGTCAAGTCGTAAAAATTTTAAATATTTTAACATTTGGGTACTAATTTATCATTTGTATGTGTGTTTTGTAGTTTCATTTAATTAAAATTTGTTGGTACACTGCAAGGTGTCTCCCTACAAATCAGGAAATATTTGATAAATATTCTATCCTGATGCCTTGCAAAAAAAGTGTGCTTGTAAATTGTAGGTTTTTCGTGTGCTGTTTTGTGTGAAAAAAAACTCGTAATTGTTTGCTAAATAATAGTGAAAACCAAAACTAACTTGTTTTACAAAATTTATATAAAATACTGCATGCTCAACGAACCCTCGGGTAGATGGTCACAAGTTTGTATGTGTGCGTATATTTTTTATAGTTCTATCTGTCTGAGTCTAACTGATCCCTAATTGCATCCAATATGTCCCAACAACTTTCCACAGTGACTATATCAAGTGCTGGATGCAGTATTGTCGTAGTTGTTTTTACTGCGTTGTGTATATTGCTGTGTTTCTGTTGTGTCCTTGATGCGTGGTTTATGTTATCAGTGATTTTAGGTCTGGTGTTGTTGAATCCTTGGTTGTCGAGGTTCTGGTTGTTGTATCGGATTCGCAGCATTTATTACTATTTAGCATGACCATTGCTCAACACCGCTGGCAGGACATTGGCCTGCTGCACCACCGCATTGATAACGTCAATTTCCTTCTTCAGAAATGCATTCGTCTCCTCGCCCGTCTTGCCGACAATATCACCACCGCTCACGGCTGCCATAGAGGTGCGCTTTCGAATACCATCCTGTGATATGAATATCTGATCGCTATCACGCATCAAATCTTTTTTAAACTCTACAATACCCGTCACCGTGTCCGTTACAGTCTTATCTATAAATTCCTCAATATTTTTGGTCTCCGCTTCAATTTTCTCCTTGAGTTTGTTTGACAATTGCTCCATTTCGCATTGGTCATGCTTGACGCTGACAGCCTCGCGTGCACATGCGACCGTTGGCAATTGCTGCACTATTGTCGATGATGATGAGTGTGATATTGATTGTACTGTGGATGAAGTTGATGAGTCAACACTGGGTCCACTAATTGTACTGAGATCTGTTTCAACGATATCTTGTGGTGTAGTTCCCGACAAGACTCTGAGTTCTTCATGTTGTGCTGTCAATAGGGACGCCTTTTTAGACGTGGCATCTGCAGCGCACATTGAGGTCATTTGTTCATTGCTAGTATTGTTGGTGGTTGCATTGGCGGTGGACAGGGAGGAGGAACGTTTATCACCACGCAAATATTTAGGTAAAACGAAAATGGTAATGAAAGCGACTATGTGAAGGCACAAATAAAATTTCAGGTACAATCTGATGCTGCCCTGTTGATCGTAGGGAAAGAAAGCAAATACGTTAAATTTTGTTGGCCGTGGACAACTGATGGCGTCATCAAGTGCTTACCATAAATTCAAGCAGAACAAATGGGAATGTTGCATAACCCATGACAATACGAGTGGTCAAGCACGTAGCTATGTCATAGAACATTCGTGTTAGCTGTGTCTGCTGGAAACGATGACGGAACATGCGACGCGCCTGCAAGCAGTAATGGAATAGAAAATGTTATGGTTGAACATTAACAATGGACTAATTCGGCCCATTGTTGAATTGACTGACTTACCATACGCGCTGAGGTAACCATGACAGCGCCTGTGGCGAAGGTCAAATAGTAACCGGGATAGAAACCATGCCAGACAGCACTCAAGGCGAACGTCAGGACGGTGCCGTACTTCTTCGACACACGCTCGTAAACGATGGTGCGCAGCCAGCGGTTGGTGCCACAATTCCAATTGTTTATGGCATCGCGCATATTTGTGGCAAACTAAAATGACATAACAAGCGTTTACAAAATCAATCCACACGGATTCAATTCCATTCAATGAACCCACCTCAAAACCTAAAACATTAATATTAGAAATAAGATCCCAATTGGAGTTACCATCCTTATCATAGCCGGTAAAACCTAAACCGGAATTATTGCAAATGGCATCAGCCAGGAGCCATGCATGATAATACTTAAAACGTATGCATGATGTCGCCATCATGGCATACCAGAATTTATATGCAATCGAGGTTCCTTGTATGAATTCGTCGTCCTTCATGTTTTTCACCGGATATATTTTCACGAACTTCATAAATATGAATGCGCACACGAAACTGCCGATTACTTTCTTAATGACCGTCTTCGTGGGCGAGGGCTCCAGGACTAATTTCGATTTGCCATTATCCAAATTGACCTGCAATGCGACAAATTAATGACGAATATTAAAATAGATGTTCCGAATAAAGTTCTACTCCCACTTACATTCGGTGTTGGGCTCTTGAGTAGATTGTAGCCTTCGACGAAATCGATGTAGTCCTTGTAGAAAACCAATGGACCAGCCATTAGGCCTTGGAAGTTCAACACATACGAGAAGTACTCGAGTGTGGTTGGAAGTTTGTGGACAGCGTGGTACTGTTGTGCTTTGGTTAAGTCCTGTCAACACATAAATGAGTTAGTTGGAGATAAAAAAAATAACGACAGAAAGGAGAATCTCACCTTGTGCTCACGTACGAAGCCATCGTGAATGCTAAATGCCAGGCTCGTGACCTTCTGCGTGATGATCATCAGCGGACCGGTGATGTCCAGCGAGTAGGAGCCGTAGTCGTAGATTTGCCTAATCAGGTGGATGCACAGCAGATAAGTCATGGCAACGAGCATGACGCTTCTGCAATAGTTCCAATGACAAAAACATTCAAACCATCATTTCCAATGGATGATAATTGAAGACTTCAACTCACCGCTGTACTACGGCTGGACTTTGGGTGCGGATAACAATATAGCATACCGCCGGAAGTGCTGCGATGTGTATGGCCTGTTGGCCAAAGCAGAAGTAGCCAAAGGTCAGGCCGAGAGTCAGGGCGAACGTGTGACGCACGGCGGAAGATACTTTGGAAGGATGCAATATCGAGCGATACAGCGAGGCCAGGAAGAGCGCCGATATTTGGCAAATCAAAAAGTTAATCTACAGGAAGAAAATTGCAAAATTGCCATTATTTATTTATTTACAAAAATTAATTTCGCACATTTTTAACATATAAATGAAATATATTAAATGTCACGTTGTCTATCAAGAAAGTAAATACTTTTATTGGATGACGTACATTTTTTCAGAGAGCTGTGAAACTGCATTGCAAAATTTTATTTTTATTTTTCCTCTTTTATTCTCTTTAAGGAGCTTTAGCAATGCACGGTGGGCACACTTGATCTTCCACAGTTGTGCCAACAATATTGAATTTAATTGCATCTAATTTCTTACAGAAACGTGACACATTTCAAAACTAGATGCCAGTTTCGTTTATGGTCTAACTACGTCGATCGGGAATTGGGTTTCACCGTCGTTGCCTCCGTAGTCGATCGTGCGTTGCGATATCGATCGAACGATCGTCGTGAAGCTATGCGGTTTGTTTGAAGGGGAAGGGCGAAAGGTCTGATCATTGGTGGGAATAACTAGACTTAAACGAGTCTCATCGTTACAACCATTAGAAGGTGTTGTTGGGAGCTGAGTTATAATAGCAGACCAAGGGCAAACATTTTTAGGAATGTATAATAATTTCTATTCATAGGATTCTAACAAGTGATATCATATCTAAGTATATCGTTGCTTGACCGTGATTAATGCGAAGACTACTATAACAGGGATCACATGATTCGTTGTTTAGGTTGAAGTTCGTCTGTCAATCCAAGGTTGCCAGGGAGATTGTTAACTATAAACTCTTTACAATTGCTTCAACAACGGACTCGTGTTGTTAGTAAATTCGGCTATAATCGTGGCCACCACTCATCACGGACCATTAATATCCATGGGCGGCGCACAATAATAACGATATTAATGTGAAAAACAAAACAAATGACCAAATGATAAACGAAAACAATTACGAAAATCATAGTCAAGAAAAAGCAATAGCAGCAAAGATATAAATGTTAACAGAGGCAGATAAGGGACGATAATAATAATGCCACCAAAATAGTCAACAATTTGTTGTTCAGTGTGGTGTGACCAATGTCAGCAACAACAATAATAACAACAACAGAGCAACCTACCCAAAATAAATGCACTCGTTTTTTCCGGTGAAATTCAAGAGTCAGCTCGATAAGAATTTAAAGGAAATTATCAAATCTATATAAATTACTTGAGTAAATCATGCGAGACCAATAAATCACAACAAGTGCGAAAATTCCATTTTCGTAGAAGAAGAAATTAACAAAACAAACAACATTTGCAGAAAAACGAACGTGTTTCAACCAATGATACACGAGCGTCAAGTCTTTCTCACTTGCGCGAAATGCAGAGACGGAAAGAGCGAGTGGGTGAATGACTGACTGACTGACAGACAAACGGACTGACGTCAGTCAGCCAGCCATTCAGCTAGTCAGATCGACATCCGAGCATATTGAGCTCACTGCAATAATTGCGAAGGTCTTGGCATGAATCGCTTTACGGACTAACTTTTTATTGGGATGGAAAATACCGTGTACGTAGTCGTCAACGACGACGACGACGAAGAAACCCATTTCATGAACTTCGCTCGAAGCATTGGAACAGTTTTGACATTGAACACACAATGAGTGCAGAGAGAAAGAGATAGAGAGAGTAACATAAAAAACCACTGCATAGTTCGAGGCGTGCCAGCAAACGATTGCATGTTCCCTCACGACTCTCATGGCCCACTCCCAGATCGCGTTGATTTGTTTAGTGAACATGAAAAAAATATTGGAATTGACGACAACAAACAACAAAAACGAGGCCACGCCTTGGGCGCGAAAATATTTCGTGGTGGGCGGTCCACGTACACTAATTAACAATTAAAAATTTTTCGGAAAAGCGATAGAGAACCCCGCCCAAAGAGAAAAAGCGCACGTCGAGCCGATTTCAAGTGCGGCAAATTGACCAGAAAATAAAACAAGAACATGCTAAAATCACAAATGCAAAAACACGCGCTAGCAACAACACAACTACAATAACAATGAACCATGACAACAAAACTGCAGTGTTCATTTTTTTTTTCTGTTGCAAATGTTTAGGAGACGATCCACACACACACACCCAAACACAAGCGGCAACACAGCCGCAACTGGCGTCGATGAAAGTGACAGCGACGGCGGCGACGGTGGCGACGACTGCAACGACGACGAGGACAAGGACGAGGGTGATGGCGATGGCGACGGCGACGGCATTCGTTGCCCTCCTGCAGTTGACTCTGTTGGTTGTTGCAAACGACTTGTTGATGTTTTAGTTGTGGTGTTGTTGTTGTTGCTGCTGTTGTTGTTCATGACATTCAAATATGAAGAAACGTTTATAAATAAAACCAAGCGAAATGATCGAACGTGGAATAAGCCAAGTTGAAGAATATTGCTAATTGAATGCATTTTTAGAAATGCACAACGACTGCGCCGACGTTGAACAATAATTCGGAAAATTTGTTGCGAAATTAAGCGAGAATATTCTTGAACAATATTGACTCAGATGAAATTCCACAAATTATGGTTATTCTTTATTGAATATTTAGATATATCTGTGCATAGGCCATATGGCATATTGGACGCTGTTCTAATTCCAAATATATCTGCGTTTTGAACTCTTAGTTGATTACTCGAAATTTCCCACTATCACACTAAATTTTCCACTTTTGAACCAGACCAGACCACACCTCAAAAGGATGGCACCTCCTTCCGGACCCTGTAAAGAAGCCAATAAAATGCAAAACTTAACCCCCGTCTGGGGTTTGTCCAAAAATACATCCACGTGGGCACCACCTGCCGTCCTTGATCGATGGTGCAACCATCGATGGTGGGAAAAAGGAGGAACTTCCTACTGGTGTTGGCAACTACCGAAAATATTCGCGCATGTTTGATATTCAGATAGGACGACTATGAAGACAAGCGAACCATTCCTCGTTCCTGGGGTTTCATATCGGAAGACAATGCAGGAAATCGTAAAGAAAATCAATACGGTTGTGTGCGGTTGTGCTTGTAGGCAATAAAGGAAGCAGGCACCAGCAGGGCAGAACCCGAAAGACATCAAATTATACAGTATATTTCCTTATATTTGGAGTCTAACAAGGTGAAATGTTAGCCAGGCAAATGTCAAAGTCGAAACTCGAGCTAAGTTCGTTCGCAATCCGGCCTCTGAGAACCCAATTGACGACAGAAAGATAAAGGCTTGATATAGAGGGAGAATGTCTATTTCAGATTTAACAAAATGTCCACTGGTTCATACAGAGCGATCTGCTCATCGATTGTACCACGAAACATAGATAAAACTTCGACGTGCGTATGAAGAGGGAGAAGTGTAATTAGTATTAGTCACTCATACGTCCCGGTAACCAGGTGTAAGATCACACCACCGCCACTAAAGACGATAAATAACTTATGCTGATAAGGAATTCCAATTAAATCGCTCCCCGTCATTATTTTGCCTTCCAGTTTTCTGCGTTCTTCATCGTTATTCCACAAAGAACCCGCAAGAATTATCTTAAAATAGCGTTTCTTTGTTGCCAAAAATTTAAACGATACATATGGATATGAATGTATGTATACCTATTATGTCGAAAAGAAGTTTATTTATATGCACATTGGTGGATGATGTACGCATCTTGCAAATGCAATCGATATAAATATTTCACTCTGTACAGCGGCTATTATGGGTTTCCAGCAGCGATTTAATATTTTCGTTCGCGCTTCTGACGAATGGAAGCAACATGAAGAAAGAAAGAAACAAGAGTGGAAAGAGAAATGAATACAAATTTTTATGTTCTTTTTGTTGTAAACAAATCAACTTTATCTTCACTCAGGGGTCTCAACAATTAATGACTGGCTGTCTTTGTCCAGCACCAACCCATTTTCCCCCTTCGTTTGGCATTGTTGGCTGGGTCAATCGACAATTTACTGACCAGGCGATAAGTAAAATCGTTTGCGATCTCCTTGTTCGATTATCAATGTCTTCAAGGCGATATTTATACAAATACGTTATTCCATTTGCAAACCGATAGGAATTTGTCATTGTTTGTACATACTTAAAAATGTCTGTCTTTTAAGAGTCAGCACTAAGAAATCATGTGATGAGGGAATGATTCAAGCTATTAACGTTATGATTAATTAATTCATAATCATGTCCATTCCTATTCATAATCATGTCCATTTCAAGCGGAAGGTCTGATAAGCCCTCAGAACTTGCACTCACTAAATACTAGATAAGAAGAGTATGAAATCAGAAATTGGAAGAACTGAGAACCAGACATCAACCATAACTCCTAGACAGTGTCGCTATTCGAAATAAACCCACGGCAAACCTTAGAGAAGTGATCTTGAAATGTCCTCAGCCACATAATCGCTGAGGACCGGAAGCGTGTACTTTTCAGAAGGAGGGCAAACATCTCATAGCGACTTATTTACATTGAGAACAAAGGGCGAGCGCGAAAGTAAATACCGCCAACAACAATCATGATGATGGTCCTCTACGCAATTTGTTTAATCGTCATCTTCCGCCATGCAACAACTAGACAACAACAACATCTCCATCACCAGCAACAACAATAACGTGTGTCTTCTGTCGCTACAACAATGGCGATTTCTTTTGTCTGGTCTTCCTACTTGCTTGCTTGCTTTTCTTCCTTCTCTACTGGCTACACTTTTGACAACTATTCGCAGCAGTCACGCAGTACCTTTTGTCATTGTTTTTATTCTGGCACGTTTCATCCACCTTCCCCTGGGTAGGGGGATCCCCTGGTATCGGACCGTGGATCATTTAAAGCGCCGAAGACGAAACAGACATGGGAAACGAACGACACACGCAAGCAACATTGAGTTTTTTATACTTGCGTGAGGGAATGAAAAGAATTCAGGAGGAACAAAAATATAGGTTCGGATTTTCCTCATCACCGGACAGTCGAAATTAAGATGCAATGTCTTAATTAAGGATTTCTCGTTGGGTATCGGTAGATGGAGACGAAGTGGATGGAGCGGACCCCACGTGCGTATGATGACATTCACGGATGACTTGGGTTTATTTGTTTATTAATTTATTGGCAATCTTCTTTGGTTTCTTTGTGTACTCCAAAAGGCAAAAGGTTTCCCAATAACTTCACGGCATAAATAAGACATTGGCACAATATTGCGTAAATTTATTAAACACGTTTTTCTCTCTGCAATTGAACGTTTTTTTTTCTGTCCGTCTGTTTCTCTTTCCCAATTCGTGTTTCAATGTACACTGAGCGTCGAGTGTCTCTCACTTGTTGCTCCCTGCTCGACTTGGAAACAGGTCTAAATGATTTAGACGGGTCTCTCGGAGCGGGTTTCGCAACTCTACCTGTGCGGTAGGCAGACTCTCAGTTGCCCGAGCTCTCGGTCTGACTCTGACTCTGACTCAGACTCCCGGTACTCGTCCGACAACCCGACGACGAAGATCATTGCCTATGGTAACACCGGCTTTTGCAGATATAGTACAGACCTGGTCATCGGGCCGCTGGCAAGTCGGATACACCCAGAGAGATCTGTGTGTCCCACATGACCATAAAACCAAAAGTGTAATTTCTCGCAATTCTCTTCGTGTTGTTGTTATTTTGTTGTTGTTGTTGTTGTTGTTGTGATAATCGCTTTTATTTGCACAGCAGACGATGGGTAGAAATTCATTCACTTCGTGCGATACCACAACAGCTGACGCAGTTTAGGAGTTTCGCCGATTCCCCGTATTCGATTGGCGGAAAATTGTGTAACATTAACAGCAACAGCAATAGCAACAATAACAAGAAGAAAAATAAATACAAATATAAATGGCTTCTGGCACAAAACACTCTTGTTTTCGTTAAGTTTATTTCAATTTCAATGTCAAATGAAAATAAATGGAAAAGAAGAAACTCGTTATGGACCGCGGGGACGCGGCTCGACGGGCATGTGGTCGAAGTTCAGGTTATATTGCAACGGCGTCGTCATCGTTATTTCTGTTGACGTCATCAACAACGCGATCATGACGACGACAGCGACGGAAGACACAATACATAGTTTTGGGAGTTTCGGAGCCAGTATAGACGGAAAACAAAGACCAAGGTCAAAACGAGTTTCAGTTTTCCAATTACACTCTTTCGTGGAATACTAATTATTCGTAGTTACATAGTTATATCAGAGGAAACATTTCAAAATAAATAAGTTTTTGCTTTGGCGCCAAAATGTTTTGTTTACATTTTAAAATTCAGCAAACTAATCTCAAGCGCTGCTTATGAATTATGTAAATAAAATATGCAAAACAATGATGATAGTCAGACGAGCTCCTGTGTTGTTGTTATGATATTGTATTTTTGTTTTAACGTGAGTTCTGCGCAGAGTGAGTCACCGGGATCGGCGATCGAACTGCACTTTAAGGTGATAATTTCTGACGCGATTAGTGATTTACTTCACACTAGAATGAGAAATTTTTCCACAACACTTTGACAATTTGACAGCAACAGAAGCAATTTAAATAAAATCAAAAATAACAACGATTGCAAAACAACAGTTTTCTATAAATTGCAAGGATCAACGAATTTCTTGAAAATTTTACTTAAAAATAAACGTGAAATTTTACCGAAGTTGAAGATAGGGCTTTTGCACTCGATCAAATTATAATTCATTCATTCCAAAGAAACAAATTAGGTGATCAAATACAATAATTTAGAAACATTATGACTTTTTAAATTAAGGCCGGAATTTATGACAATTCTCCATTAAAATAAAATGAACTGAGTCAAACCTAAATAAATAAATTTAAACCAGACTCAATTGAGCAGTAAAACATTAAAACGCTGATAAGACAAAATAATAAGATTCAAGCTTTTTCACAGAAAAGTATCACGAACAACGCTCGTCACAAAAGTAAAAAGTGCTAACTAGATACAAAAACAGCTGAGAAAACAACAGTTCCCAAAATGAGAGATACGCGAGATAAAATATAGAGAATTAACGCTAGTTGATGATCATAAATTATTGGGATCCGCTCAACACCTACGGTTGAATACGGGAGAGAGGGTGAGGAAGAGAGAAGGGAGAGAGGGACTGGGAAGCGGATATATAGGTAGAGAAAGAGAGAGAAAGAGAGCGAGAGCGATGGTGTCACTCAAGTTCTGGAGAAAGATGTTAACCACAACAACAACAAAAGACAAATCGCCGAAACTTCAGTAGTTGGAGGCTGTTGCGGTGATCGTCGTTGGTGACGTATGACATCATACGATTACACATTTATAAGAACTCATGCAGACAGATGTTGTTACATTCTCAAGGTCATTTTTATATATATGCACAATATAAATTTTGCTTTGTTTTGTTTCCTTTCGCTTCCACGACGAACAGGTTTTAAATCAAAATAAATATCAAGCATTCTGAGATAATTAAATCCACTGAAAGTATATGGATTCTGATTAAACGACGATTGGACGCCGAAAGCCAGAGGAAAAACATGCAGATAACATTTACTGTACAATTATAGAAGAAAAAATCTCGAAATAGCGTTGCTGCAAATTGTCAGTGGAGAGGAAAATCTAGAAATGACATCAGGTTTCTTCAAAGACACGACTAATAAAAAGTGTTTACGATACTAAAAATAAAAATCATTTATTAAATGATGATTTCAAGCACAAATATTTTCAAAATATTTTATTCATCGCGCATTAATATGGTTAAGATAAACAATTCCGTAAAATGAAAAATTCATTCATAAGCATTGGCGCACAGTCTAATAGGAATTCTTAAGAGATTTATTGAAAAGTCCCACAAAAATTCGACTTAGACAAAATTATTTGGAATAGAGAAATGTGTTGCATTGTTATTGTCGATTTATGAATCATTCGGCGAAATGTTCGAAATGTTCTCCGATGCATAAATAATGGAATAATGCAGTCGAACTCTTCAAAGTATTCGATCCGTTTCCATCGGATACGTCGTTGCTTCGGCGATTTGTACAACATTTGGAACCCGTCAAGAGATACACGAAGAGAGCGAGAGTGAGAGATGGAGGAATAGAAAAGTAGAATGAAATGAAATGAAACGAGAAAGCGGGGTGTGGTGTTGTCGGAAGAATAGAAGAAAGAAAATGATGAGAGAGAGATCATGGATCGGCCATGTGTTGTTATGCAAGAAAGCAACGCGTGAATAAATTAAACAAATTGAACGAAGAATGGAATGGAATGGAAATTTAGAATCAACAAGCTAATAAAAATATTGTAAATAAAAGTATACAATCTATCAGAGCAAGTAAGATGAAAATTTATAGAAATTATAATTTATTGAAAGCCAACTTGATATACATAAATAAAGAAATTAATATTCGCTTGGGTCCAACTGCGTCATGAAGAGGACAGAAAGATAAATTAGAAAAATTCGTTCATCTTTAACACACGAGAAGCTTCCACCTTTGAACTGAGGGCCCCACCCGAAGCCCTTTCCCCAAAGACCACCGCGGGCCAGGTACAACCATAAAGTAGAAAATAAGCCTAAGTAACCCCGTAATTTCCTGCTTTATTTCTCTTTACTGCCCGATGACATGAAGTAAGTCGCCAAAAACAAAAAAAATTATAATAAAATAGAACAAACTTTGTCTTCGTTGAAAAACACAATTAACATTTCATGACTCAGTTCAGCGCATAGAACCATAAAACTAAGAGGGTAATGACAGAAAAGCTCGGTTTCTAACGATCCTCAAGAACCATTTAAACGCCAACGACCATAGCAGGGTAAACCACAAACAAACGCCTGATTCCAGGTCGTCCAAGAACATCATGCCGGGCAGTAAAGTTTGCTTGAACGCAAAAAATAAACGCTGCGTCGCATTAAACAATGATTCAGATTAGAGATGAGATCACAGACAGTGACAACTGCAACCAATAGGGAGGGGGTCGGATGGCCGAGAGCAACACTCTCGGTGTAATCTGAAAATTGTTGATTATGATTGCTCGAATCAATTCATTCGGACATCACCGGGTCGTCTCAAGGGGCCGATCCCACCGCCAACACCCCCGACTCACCCCAACCGGAGACATACGAACGTTTTGCAATGATGAAATCACAGTGAGAACGTGTCTATGAATTGGCTGCAGTTCAGGTGAGGCCACGTTGAAAACCTTGATAAGATGCCAGTGACATTTGTGTCTAGTCATCAGCATACTTTAAATAATTCAATAGACTTTAATAGATCTATGAGAATAAAGACTAATCACATTGAACTCCGAACTTTCAAACATTTTAATCGAAAGCATCATTGAAAATTCTTCGGAACCCTCTAGCGCCGAATTAAACTTGCTCCAGTTTTCGCCTGTTTAATCTGAATTGATAATGTTCTGTTTATTCAATGAAATTTCATCGCTTATTTTTGTGACCCGCGACGACATTTGCCCAAAAAGTTTAAACTCATTAAGTCACGGAATACGGGATGAAATTCGCAACGGTTCAAATGAAACTATATTTAAATAAACAGCGTCTTACTAGGAGATGTCAAGAAGTCAGTAGGACATCGCAACATTGTGTTGACAGTAGATTTTCAGAAGAAGGAAATAAACGGTCAAAAATTTCGCTTATGACATTCAGTATACCACAGGAATCGGATTTCGCATTGAGTCAGTCAGTCATTGGCACTCGTTTGTGCGTAGTTTGTCGCTTCCTCCCTTTGTTGACGTGTGGAAATGACTCCTGCTCATCGACTTAGTACGTGAAGTGTGCGAGGTGAACCATGTCAAGTTATACTCTGTTCATGCCCTGGGAGTGGGACCTGCCTAGTCAGCTGCCACCCTCCACGAAGCGGTCGGTGGGTGGTGAGGAGCACGTTATACGCAGCAATCCATTTTTCATTCACAAGAAATTCTGCGTAGATTATTTTGGTCGATGGTGGTCGCTCGCTCTTCTCTCTCCCCTTTGCGGAAGGGCATGCGAACTGAGTCACAATATGTATGTAATTTCATTCCCGCATCCCGATCTTAAATCAATGGGAGATTTATATTAAACCCTTTTCACTTTTAACGATGTCAAATACATTCCTTCCCACGTCCGCCTGCCCCTGAGAGGTCTCTTGTTTTTGCCATTAAAAAGGACACCAGTCTGCGTCAAAGCCAAGGGGAATATTCATTCTTATTGTGGAGTTACTCACCAAGTCGACGGAAAATCCACAGAGATCTGCCAGCCATGTGAAGGTACGACTTCCATCGTAGTTGTCGTCTTCGATATATTTCGGTGATTCCAACATCTTGGTTGCGTTTTTGTTGTTTACATTAAAATTGTATGAACATAAAACAGATTTTATTATGATGCATATATGTATTTCACTCCCGGATATATAATTTTGTTATCGTTTCTCTGTTTAAGGAGGTCACCGCGGGGTCCTCCACAGGACAAACGTCGCAATGTCTCCACGCACACCGCCCACTGGAGGCACGAGCGCCAGCAGTTCGAGCAGCTGAGGTCGTAGCCGGAGTGGCTGTTCCTGCGGTCGAAGCAGGCTGCGAATGTGACGTTCTATGACGGCGACGTCGATGGCGAAGTCAACGATGACGGCGGGAGCTGCACTGACACACGCGCACTTGGAAGCCACCACTCGATGTGGCAAAATATGGAAGACTTTTCGATTCCACCAACATAAACTGTATGGATGCTGATTTCAATCCTGCACACAATATAACGATTTTGTATACTTTTTCGGCTTTCAATTCGAACTCATCTGCGTTTTTTTTCTTTTCGCAACTACGCAAAATTATTTTATTCCCGAACTCCTTGTTTTATAACCAAACAATTTTGTATTCTTATTCATCTATTTCTGCTTTGTTTTGCTGTTCTAATTTTTGTTGGTGTGCAGCTGCTCAACGAGAGCTTCGCCTTTAACGTTGCCTACTTTTTCTGTGTGTTCCTTTTTGTTCCTTAATCTTCGCCGTCTCGCAATGCCAAACAACTCGACGATTCAAAATAAACGGAGAGACTGAATTGGCGAATTGCGGCGAGAAACTGTTGAAGCACTAACGATATGGTGGTGTCGTCTCTCGTCCACTGCTGGCGTGATCCGTCCCTAGTTCGACCACTGACTCGACACCGATTACTGTTTTATTGAAGAAATTAAGGTGGTTCTTTTATTGGCAACGTGATTCACTTCAATTACACATTGGACGCGTTATTGTAAATTTAAATATCGAAGTTATCTCATGTTTACTTTTTGTATTTATTCATCCGCCTCTGTTACGAAAATTCTTGAAGTCACAGCGCAGGTTTTAACATGCATAAAAGAGATGACTATATATAATAAATGTCAAAATGTAGCGAGTAAATAGATCCCAGTGTTGTAATAATTGCAGTCTGTATTATTCCTTGTGCCATCTAGCGGGAATATTAATCATATCATTCAAATACATTAGCTTCCTTAATACCAATTGAGAATTATATGAATGTTAAAATTTGGAACACTTTCTGGATGTGCATACCCGTTGCATATTCGGGTCAAACCTGTTGTATGTACTGTGAGTTCGAACATCGCAACAGTTGTTCGAAATTCGGTCACCAGGATCATTGGAGTTTTCAACCATATATATGGTTGTTACATCGAGTTGAGATTAAAAAATAAATTTGTAAATTAATAAAACAATGATAGAATTCTAAGATTGTATACAAGTATTTTATTTTCTTTGACATCGAAGTGCATTCTTCAATGTTCGAATTTCATGTGGCTCATCGTCAGTACATTTTAGGTTTTCTACACTAAAGTGGTTCACACCTTGTTTACATGTTCTCAAAATCGCTTAGGGCAAGCAGCATATTCACAAATTTCGCCGTTCGTTCGTTCTTTGATTGAAAACGTAAACAAGTTGGCCCACTGCGCATGTGTGCTTTGAGTGATCTCACACCTGTTGTTCGTGCACATGTGTACGTTGTGTCAGTTCGAAGCAGTAGTTCGAAATTCATACACACACACAACCATTTTAGTTTGTTTATGATGCAAACCGTGGCTTTGAATCGGGGTTTTCAACCATTTAGTTCGAAGTCGGCTCAGTTGTTGTTGTGTTGTGTTGCGTTTCACATGCCTTGGGTGCACGAATCGAGTGAGAAAAAATCATGGGTGTGCGGAAATTTGACATGAATTACGGCTACGAGGAGATGATGGGCTCCAACATATCGCTCAAAACCACCCCCACGTCCAACGGGCCATCCTCGTCCACTTCATCCACAGGTGGCGGTGTCGGTGGTGGCCTGGGTGGCGAGTTCGAGCTCTCGTCGGCGGTGACGGTGGTGCCCGACGACACCTTCACAGTGCAGCAAGCTGTCAACGCTCTGGGATTCGGATGGTTTCATATAAAACTTTCTCTTTTGGTCGGCCTCTGCTGGATGGCTGACTCGATGGAGATGACCATTTTGAGCATACTCGGGGTGTCGCTGCAATGCGAGTGGAACATTTCGAAATACCAGCAGGCGCTGACGACGAGCGTCGTCTTCCTGGGCATGATGTTGAGCTCGACGTTTTGGACACAGCTCAGCGATCGCTACGGGCGCAAGCCAGCGCTGACGCTATGCGGAGTTCTACTGGTGCTGTACAGCCTGCTGAGCGCGGTGGCGCCGAGCTTCGCCTGGCTCCTACTGTTACGCGGTCTGGTCGGCTTCGCCATCGGCTGTGTGCCGCAGTCGGTGACGTTGTACGCGGAGTTCCTGCCCACGAAGCAGCGGGCAAAGTGCGTCGTCCTCATGGACTGCTTCTGGGCGTTGGGCGCTTGCTTCGAGGTCGCCCTGGCTCTGGCCGTCTCGCCCAACTTGGGCTGGCGCTGGCTGCTCGGTCTGTCCGCCGCACCGCTGTTCATATTCGCGACCCTGGCCCCTTGGCTGCCCGAATCGGCTCGCTACCATGTCTCGGTGGGCAACACGGAGAGCGCTTACCGGACCCTGGAGCAGATCGCTCGGGAGAACAAACAACCTATGCTTCTGGGCCGCCTTGTGATGGACGGCACGCCCACCGCCAAAGGCAGCGTCAGATCTCTGCTCAGTCCCAGCCTGCGTCGCACCACCCTCCTGCTCTGGTTTATCTGGATGGTGTGCGCCTTCTGCTACTACGGCCTGGTGCTCATGTCCACGGAACTGCTCTCATACAAAAACAACACCAGAGACTCCTTTGCCACCGACACCGACCACTACCAGTCGCTCGAGACTACGGACTTCATGGATCTGCTCTGGACCACGCTGGCCGAATTTCCCGGCATCTTCGCAACGATCGCGATCATCGAGCGCTTCGGCCGCAAGAGCACGATGGCCTTGCAATTTGTCCTGTACTCCGGATGCGTGTTCCTACTGTTGCTGGTCGAGAGCCGAATCTACATGACCCTGGTGCTGTTCATTGGACGTGGCGTCATCGCGGGACTCTTCCAGGCGGCGTACATCTACACCCCGGAGGTGTATCCAACGGCTCTGCGTTCCGTCGGCGTCGGAGGCTGTTCGGCTTTGGCGCGACTGGGCGCCATGGCTACCCCGTATGTGGCTCAGGTGCTGTTGCAGACGTCGCCGGGATCAGCAATTGCGATCTACAGCATATTCGGGATCCTGGCTGCGTTCGCGTGTCTGTTGCTGCCCTATCAGAACTCCGCTTGAGGACTCCGCGGTAGGACGACACGGTAGGAATGAGGACAAATCAATCCTTTCCCAATATAATACAATATATTTTCAATATTTCAACACAGGCTTAAAGGTTAGGGAAAGTCTTCAAAGAACCACTCCGTACATATCACACTCAAGCTTTTGAAACAATTTTCTCTAGTCCAAAGTTTTTAAGAATTCACAAATTAACAACACATTTGATGTTAAATTCTTCACTATGAATTCCACCAAATTATATTAACGGTGGTGCATTGTTTGTAGATTATGAGATCCAAAAACGAGTTTTTATTTCCAGATTCGTCTCTATCTCACCGAACACTAGGTGCTTATCAAAGAAGCTTACGTTTTCAGATCTAGTATTTAAATACATCTATAGCGTTAATTAAACAATTTTATATATGGTATATTTAATATTTAATGTGTAAATAAAGATCACTACTACATTAATTTGATTTTAACATTTTTTAAATACATAATATTATGTTCTATATCGACTACATGCGTGTTTTTCTTCGTGCAATCATTTTATCGGCATAAAAACCTAAAAAATTCTATTGCAATTAAATATACATATCAACTTAAATCGAAATTATTTGTTTCTCTCACATTAGTTGCACACTCGACATCACATTGATAACACATGTTTGTTTTCTTATTCAAATTAGAGTATTATTATTTAAATATAATATGCATGCTAAAAGATAGATTTATTTTGTTTTCAAAAAATAATTGTACTACAAAAATATTGAAACTATATTCGCTTTGCTCCGATTTATGTTCTCTGAGAGAAAATAGATAAATAAATATATAATATATCTTTATCTACATTATTGCAATATACAATTAGATAATTATTTGATTTTTATCTTATGCAGTTTCAATTTAAAACCCAACATTTCACTCAGTACGCCCGAGAGTGCGGATAGAATAACGACCTTAATTGTTGTAAATAAGTATGGATTTGCACTGAGCCCCGATATCTTAAACGGCGATTCCAATTCCTTCAGCAAATCAGCGGCCAACTTCAGCACACTATTGGATACCATTAATTCGTCTTTTTTCTTGGGTTTCTGTTCAATCTAGAAATGATTGTACGATTATTGTTTCTGAAAAATGTATAATTCAAAATATTTAAATATTTAAAAACCTGTAAATATAAGTTAATCTGCTCCGTAATAAGCACTGACACGCTCCGATATTTATGATGTATTTTATTGCCCAGAGTCATGAACCGCAACAGGAATATGCCAATTGTTGTCGACCACATCAGCGCTTCAAGATTCAAATGCGAATGCAAATGCACGGAATCTTTTAGCCATTCCACACTTAAGAAAGCCAAGAGCAGGAGAGTGACTATGAATGCTGCCGATACAATAACATCAACTGAGCGCTGTGGCCCTCGTTTCTACAAAGATGACTTATTTCATATAATATTGTGAATGTGTAAAAATTGTACTTGCCTTCAAATAGGAACGCACACTCAGCCATGTTTTGATATTTCGCACTTTGTTCAAACGGAAGTGGGGCAAATTAGATTTCTTTGCACGGCGCGACGATGTGAGATGCGAGAAGAGTTTCGCATACAGAAATCTTGGATAAAGAAAGCATAATTAAATCTATCATTATGTACAGGAGAGTAGTTTTGACAATTACCGCTGCTTAAATGTTCTCTCGGCTACTGCAAAGATTATGAACAAAATCATCGTTAAACAAAGGCGTTGTATGAATCCAATGATGAGCACTGTGCGCTCCCATTGTGTGTGTCCGAATGCGAAGCGGAATATGGCCATGAATGAGAAAGAGGCCTTTTCCCAAAGAAGCATTGGTACGTCCAAATAGTTTATTTCATTGGGATTTTCCGAATCTATTGTAACCTCACAAAGGCGACAGAATGAAGGTATAAACGACAGCATGATAGAAAAGAATATTCCAATGTATATGTAATCCTTTGTCTCCGGCATTGATTCCACACGTTCTATGATACATGAAGATATCTCTAGAACTGACATCTGAGCCTTTTTAATTTCACGTTGATCCCAAATTGTGCAACTTACTATAATTGTAACGAATCAAAAGCCATTAAGAATCAGAAATAACCGAAGTAATTATCATCACTCACTATGATCTGCGGTAGTACCATGTGGATTTAAAATTGTAGTTGGGGTAAAATCTAAATCGTAACCATCATAATCATCATCGGACACAGTGCGCTTCTTATAATCGTCGGAGTTGTTAAGATCAGAACTGTAGCTGCAGTCTTCGCCTTAAATAATATAGAATATATAAAAGTAATGGTGTGATAATTAAATTTTTACATACTGTTGGTTGTGACCCCCAACCATTCGGTTGCCGAAGTCGTACACTCATTGTAGTTCGAATTATTTCCTATAGATGCTGGACTTGATATTATTTCCCCATCATCACAACTTTCTTCGTCGGTTTCTGTGCTTTCATGAGTGGACCGCTGTTGTTGACATTTCTTCGCCTGATTAAACGATATATCTACGGAAGACGGACGTTTGCCATCATAATCCGATTCGGAGGATAATGGCGCCAGTCTACGATAACCGGTCTGAAGTGGTGGTAAAGACTAAAATTCAAATATTACTTTAGTTGCAGCATTTATTTATTCAAAAATAATTACATTTCCATCGGCATCGATCTCTGTTCTCGTCGTCTGTATATCACCTGCATTCAAACGCAAGCGTAGTTGATTTTTTCCAGTTCCACGCGCGCCTACAGTTGGAAGGGACGTGGTCGGTAATGGCGAGTTTGTTTCCTCCCCACTTGAACTCTTGCCATTAAGGCTCTCGAATCCATCATCTTCGCCAATGTTGCGTTTCACATTCAACGAATCGAGTCTCGGAGAAGACGATGGGCGTTGTGCCAACTTGTCTGTTGACTCCGCCACAGTTTGACTTATCAAATCGTTGAAAAACTCTTGCACACTATTATCAATGCACACAGTTTTAGATGGGTTGGTATTGAAATTCTTTCCCCTGCTGGTATTGGAACTACTACTACTGCTGCAGTTACTTCCGGCACATGGTGATGAGCTTTCACTACTTGTCGTTGACACTGTCACTTGTGGGGAGGTTTGCTGTTGTTTCTCCTGCGTTTCAACAGCATAGTTATGGATCGGCGAATGCCAATTCACATTGCGTTTCTTACTTAAAATACTAATTTGATTATTATCAACTAAACAGTCTAGTGCGGTAGTTGGGGTGGTGCCGTTACTGCCGAGATCAAGCTTCAATGTTGATGGTATAATGGTGGATTTAATGGTGGTAATCGATGATGAATTATTTGCTAGTTGACATTCACGATGTGAAATCACAGGTACTGATCCTGTTGTTGATGATTGTAAAGTCTCTTGTTTGCTTTGAATATTGGGTAAATTAGCAGTAACGGTTTCTAATGGCACATGAGTTGACTTAGATAAATTATCAACGGCCGCATTGTATTTCATTGGAGCCGCATTCAGCCTGCGTTGTGCAGTTCCTCCACTTAGTAGATTCACAGTAGAACCATCATTAAATTCTTGGTTTCGAACTCTACAGGAAAATTTAATTCAATTTAGAAATATATAGTTTTTTTTTATTTTTGAGAATATAGACATACTTGACCAGTTTCTTGCGCCTGCGCAAACGCGCCTCTCTCGGTGCTTTGCCGTTGAGGCTCGTGTTGGAGAAACGTCTGTGCTTTGATTTGATGCCGCTTGAGGAATTTGTTGCCACAATCTGCGAGTGAATCAAACTCAGCAGAAGACTCAATGCCATTGGAATCAAAAGTTCCGTCAATGACACGATATGCTGCAATGTATTCAAATATTTGAGTTGAATGCTTACGTTATGTATCAAATAAACAATGCCCTTACTTCCTCGACGTTTTTCTCCGGAACTTCTTCAGTGTGCAGGTTTGTGCGATTGGTGGTTTCATTGTGGTTCGTACTGTTGTTTGCCGTGCTCTCCATGCGATGTATGTTAAATGTGTAAACAGCCCAGTTGATCATTTGCGTAATGTATAGAAAGAGGATGAGAGCAAAAATGTTGGGAGACGTCTGTCGCACCCACCATTGCGAATAGATTGGCAGCAAAAAGTAACGCAAAATAGCCAATCGTATCACAGTCAGGAGAGTTTGTTTTGGTTTCGCTTTAGGAAATGTGGAACCTAATGGAGCCATTGGGGAAACGTGAGTAAAGAACATTAACTTTAATGTGGAGTCCTAGTAAATACCTCGAACCAAGTCCACGTCTATGAGTTCGGTTTTTAGTTTGGCATTTTTCAATGTGACGCTGCTGAAGCCATCGAGGATTTTCTGCTCAACCGTCTTCTCCCATTGCTGCTTGTCATAGGTTCCAATCTTTTTCTGATACCTATCCAAAAGCAATAAATTCAAAGAACTATAGTAAGAACATTTGTTCCTCCATATTTGTTCCTCCTCATAACTCACCATGCAACGATTTCATCCAATTTCATAGTAAATTACATGCAAGTCTTTAAAAGTCTGCAACTTCTGAAACGAGAACAAATAAAAATAAACTTTAATTGTTTAACGAGAATTGAATTGGAGAAATGCCGGAGTCTGAACCTGACGTCGACTTCAATTAGTAACTAGGGAGTAATTAATTGAAACACAAGCTGTCTATAATATATTCCATAGAAGTGTGATGTGCTGGGAAGGCGTTCAAATTGATATGGACACACATATGTTCGACGTGCCGGCAGCGACTGTTTGCATTTTATTGTATTTACAAACAACACTTGAACATAGTTGTTGCAGTTGTTCTCTATTTTCTAGTACAAAACAAATAGTGTAGTACAAATTTGCGAATTTCCAGTATTTTTTTTTTTTTTTTTTTTTTTTGTTATCAAGAAACAACAAATAAATATTTGCTGCTTTTGAGACTCGCATGATGAAACCATACATAAGTTATGAGTCAATAAAATTAACCATTCATTTGTTTGCGGGAAGGTTCGGACTAATCTAGAGCGCTATTTTTTATTTAAATAATTTACAGTTTCTCACAAGCCAACCAGAAAAGAAAATAATATGTTAATATTAGTTAAGGAATGAGCTTGACTTCAGTTTATGTGGCGAGTACAGTTTATTTGACTGGGAAAATATCTTTCTTAAAATTCTAAATAAGTTATATTTAGTGTAAAAGTGCCCTAGGGTTTGAGAACCGCTGGCTCATATCGTTAATTACCGAAAGCCACCGTTAATTTGAATGATATCTGCCTGGTCAATAAATTACCGAAACCCGCTTCATTGTAAGGCCAGAAATTTATACAAATATTGGTTTATGTAATTTTGCCCGAAAAAAAAACTTGTTGATTAGCATTCAAATTTCGTGAACGAGAAAATTAATATGAATTCGAAGTTAACACATTCATATGAAGTCTATGATGAAGGTGTCGATTTTCAATATCAACCAATTAATTTTTCCAGCTCCAGCTAAGCTCATTATTACTAAAAAGATATATAAAAATATGAAATGAAATTGACAATAACTTTCTCCATTGGCGGACCATTGCAATGACGCCCATAACTCTGCCAGGCAAACCAGCCTTTGTTTCAATAATTTCTACGCAACTTGTTACGAACTTAATTATTCGTGGTGATCAATGTAAATAAAGTACGGAAATTCCCAAAAGTTTTCCAGACATTTCCAGCAATACTGAGGTACAACAACGTCTAAGAAATAAATTGTTTATTTATACAATGTTATTTTGTCTCTCTCTTTTTCCCTTTCTCACTTAGATCAACACGACTCGTTTCGAAACAAGTACATATTCGTTGATCAAGATATCTTTTGTTGATAAGTACATATTTTCAGTTGGTGTATAAAACATTATTTGCTGGCGCGGAAATAACATCAATGTATTTTATGCAAGGAAATCATGTGTGAATTGTTGATTAATGCTATATACTGTATTGTATAAGAATATGTAGATTTGTATATAATCGATCGAGGCATTAACGCGAAACGAATGCAGACTTCCGAAACCGACGAAAGCCTCGGCGGACACGAAAAGCCAGCGAGAGCGGTGCAAGGGTAAAGAAGAGAGCGAAGATAAGTTATCATGATGGACGAATAGAACATGCAATGACATAAATTCGATAGAAATGAGGAATGGAGGAGTGCAGTGGACAGAGAAAGACATGAGCGATGTACATAAGTAGAGCGAACATTTTTGGTCTCGAGCAAATGGTATGAGGAGTAATCAAACAAACTGCAAAATAAACACCTAATTTCGAAGTCATGGCGACCCACAGACTGCTGGTTGCACGGCAGCAAATGTTAATGGTCCGAATAGGAACTTATGTTGTTGTTGGTATCAAGTGGCTCGACATCGTCGTTGGCTCTGACGTTGGCCGACGAGCGAGCGAGTGAGTTCAAGGTGAGCAGAGCAGGGCAGTTTGGTTTAAATGGAAAATCAATTTGTTGCATGCAACATTCAGAGCGGTCCCGAGCAACTGTTGGTGCAGTTGGGCGTTTCGTATTCTTGTTGTTGTTATTGTCCACCAACAACGTGCGCACTTAATGAAAATTCACTTCACAACAACAATATGGAAATTTATTGAATAATACGATATATGACAATTTTCCACACAAAAGACCACAACAACGAGTAGAAATTTCTTTAAGGTCACGATAATTTTAGGTTTTCCGCGCTTCGTGAAAAATTCATGCAAATTATGAAAACTGTTTTAGCTGTTTGGAAAAACTCACCGTAATTTCAAAATACGCACTTTTGTATTTAATTTCTTACTTTGTTCCTTGCTCTCCACCGCCGCGAACGTGCGATTTCTTTGTAATATTTTCTTTTAACTATTTATCACGACTTTCATAAAAATTTTTCAAGAAAATATATGAAGCACTCGAATGCCAACTACGCGACACGAAGCAAGCAAACCGCAACCGAAGAGAAACGCGAAGCAACTGAGCAAAACTTGTCGGGTTTTGTTCAGCCGAGCTCGGTTCAACTCAGAGAATCCACTCATCACATAATTGCATTTGCCTCGCCGCACGTTTGTTTACTTTTATGAATTTCGTTTTCGTATTTTATCCAAATAGTTATGTTTTCCTTTTTTATCTGTATTTTTTCTTTTCTTTTTCGTTGGCGATGGAGAGGCACAAAGCAATTACGGAAAATTTCTGTCTGCTTCCTCTACGAACGATTTTTGTTTTTGGGAATCAGAACAAACATGTCAAAAACATATGTTCATGACAATTGTCGCCAGGAAACTGAGGCGATTTCACTCCATTGTCAATAGAACCCACTGCATACTTCTGGGAGAGTCAAGCAGTTCATGCGTACTATATGAGTAGACAGCTGACAACCTTAAATAAACCGTATCCTAACGGAGTTTTACGAATTATTCGAAATAATTATTAAGTGAGATTTCTATTAAGTCTGTTGTTTTCAGGTATTAGAAAAGAGCTAGCGAGAGAAATAAAATGCGCTCTCAAGGAACATTAACATGATTATTTGTCTTTCTCACAAAATAAAAAATTCAAAGGTCCGAGAAAACCGAGATGGTGTAAATTAAATTCTTTAATTTTATCATCCAAAATTTTATTAATATAATTAAATACGTATAAATTTTCGTAATATGTAATATTTCTACCATTATTATCAAAAGGAAATGAAATTAGATGAGAATTAGATGTAATTCACTCAATTAAGACACTATATGTAGACTGTAGATTGGGTTGAATTTGTTTTATTCTGCGTCTTGGTAATTAAACCTGCATTTATTTCAAAAAATACGAATTTTCAGAAAAATCACGGTGTTGGATATATTGTATTGTGTGTGTGTGTTGTATGTATTGCTCAATAGCCTTGGCTTCGTGTTGGTTGCGTTTGCAAATGGGATTTCCTTTCCTTTCGATAGTCGTTGCTTGATGCCTCTCGCCACCACTGTAATACCGCCGTCTAATTTAGACGGCTTTCGTTTAGATTTTCGTATCTTGTTTGGATGATGCACTCAGAGTATTTGTTTGTCGTCGCGTGGTGATTTTCATAAAAGAATTTCGTTAAATTACTGCTTGTCTCGGTTGCGATTGGTTGTCGTGTTTAGAAAACAAAATAATATTGGTTCAGTTGATAGTTGCGTGGATGTAGTTGTGAGCTATCACGTCTGCTTCGGGTGCTGCGCTGGTGGTGGTGGCGCCGGTTTGAAGCATTGCAACAGGAACGCGGTGTAGAGAACGAAGCCGATGGCCAGAGCTATCAGGGCGTACATGAAAATGTTCAGTTCCGGCTGGCGGAAGCGGTTCTTGCGCAGCCACTCGAGCACCTCGTCCTCGCAGAGAAGGTCACCTGATTGTCGGAAATGGATAATGCGATTCAAATAATTTTCCAAAATATAATTAGAATATTTTGTAATGATCACCTCTGTAGATGCTGGGGAATCGTCTTCGGAAATAGACCATGGCTGGCAGTTTGGTGACGCCCCATTTCTTTGCATAGCGCGAGTCGGCCATTTTGACGAATGTTATGTCCAAATTGTCGGTTTCGCTGTCGATGTTCTCGAGTTTCTCCAGCGCCGCCGTGCTGTCCTGTTGATTGTGTTCATCTGCGGAAGCACAAAAGCGGAAATAATTCGATTCCTTGCAATAATCAGTTGTGTCGACTTACAGAAGAAGACGGTGATGAATTCGTTCTCCTCGAGCAATTTGTCCAGCATCTTGCGATTGACTTCCTCGATCTCGTTCTTAATTTCGAACACGTCCTGCGATGTCAGCCAAGTAATGATCTTATCATGCTGATGCAAGTCGCCGTCGTAGAGCACTGGAACTTGTTTCCTACAAGAAGAACATTAACATTTCTCCACCGTTGGCTGTGTAGTCAAAACTGTTACCTGAAATAGACCAAAGAAGGAATATTGACCACGTCGTACGTCTTGGCCGCCTCGACACTGGCGATCTTCACGAAGTCAATGCCAAACATATCCGCCTCGCCATCGATCTCCTCCAGCTCTTCGAGAATTTCCTCGCACTCTGCACAATCCTCTTCGTCTGAGAGCCCAAATAAATCATCAATCAAAATAAAGTTTTGTACAAGGTCTTGTTGTTTGTCTTACAGAAGAACACAACCAGAAGGGTGGACTCCGCCATCAGGCGCTCCAACATGCGATCGTTCACCTCCTCGATCTCGTCGGCCAGCTCGCGGTTGTCGTCGTCGATCAGCCACTCCAGCACCGACTGCTCGTTCTGCAGATCACCCTCGAAGAGCAGTGGATTTCCATTTCTACGGAGGAATCTCTACTGAAAATCATCGATCGAGGAGAGAAATTAATGGCAGTCACCTGAAGTAGACCAGGGCCGGGAATGTCTTGATCGAGTAGCGCTTGGCCAACTGGGGATCCTGGATCTTGACCATGTGTATGCCGAAGACATCGCACTCGTCGTCGATCAACTCGAGTCCCTCCAGGATCTGATCGCAAATGTTGCAGTTTATCTTGTCTACAAGGGATTATTATTTTGAATTAATGTTATAAACATACCTACGTTGGAATTGTGGCTTAGCGAGTGTGAGTAGTGAGAAGGAAAGTTAGGGAATAAACCGAAGCATAACTGGTGTTAGGAAGATTCGAAGTGAATGAAGAGAGAGAGAGAGAGAGAGAGAGGAGAGAAAGAAAACGCCAAAAATTAAGGTATTCGTTTCCAAACTAAACACACATATTCTATTTACAAATACTCATTTTCATTTTATCCACGATCTTATGTTATTAAAAAAGCGCACGCGGTCCTGAACAGATCAGAGGATCGACCCGATGTGACGAATACAAATGTTTGGCAAGGCGCGTATTTAGTTTGGACGTAATACAGAAGTTATGCGCGCAAAAAGATTCGATTTTAGTACGCGAACAGTTAAAGAAGAGCTTGAGGTCAGAGACAAGTAAGAGAGAGAGAGAGAGAGAGAGATCGCGTCATTTTCAATAATAACGATAACGATTCCACAAAAGAAACAGATTGGTTAAAGACATGCAACAAAGCTTAGCCACACATTGTCCACAGCTGGGACCATTGTCTGCAGTTGAAACTATCGACAATGTGGGCTTACAAACAGCTGAGTTTAGGTTGTTTTATTTGTTCTTTAGTTGTTTGTTTTTAAACAATAAACGTTAAACGTTAATTGATTCATTGATTGTAGTTGTTGCAGATAGTTTTTTACTTAGTGTAGTGTTTGAATACCTTGATTTTCGAAACGTTTTCTTTTTCGCGACATGTAACTCTTAATGAATTGTTTGGACGAGTGGGTCGACGTGACGTTGCCTTCGGAAAAGGAGATGGGCGAACAGAAGCTTCGACAGTAAGCGGGTTGTTTTCCATTGCGCTCAGGGGGTACTGAGCACGAGGAGTTTACATGTTTGGGGTATAATTGATTTGGCGGACATTGGTGGTGGTGGTGGAACGTGGTTTTGGTTGCATGATGTTGGTGCGTTGTGTTTGTGAATGTAATTTGGTATGAAAACGAATACAAATAAATAAATGTGAATGTGGTATGTTGTAACAATAGTTTTCATTTCATACAAAAACATGTGTTTCATTCAAAAGAACAATTTCGAGAAGCCTTTCCAAAGAATGATTTTGAAGCTCTTGATGAGATGGATTAAGAGTTGGCAACTTACAGAAATACACGGCCAGGTACTGGGTCTCCTCGACCATCGTTTCGAGCATCTGGCGCGTGATCAGCTCGATGCGGTCCTCGGTCTTCTGCGTGATCAGCCATTGCAGCACCTCCTCCTCCTCGTTCAGCTCGCCTGAAAGGATGGCAATCGTCAGTCATCTGTCACTAGTCGCGATGCGGCAAGACAACCCACCTTCGAAGACGTTCGGGATGCCGCTCTCGAAGTAGACCAGGGCCGGGTAATCGTGGACGCCGTAGCCGTCGGCCACCGAGAAGTCGCGCGTCTTCACAAACGTGATCCCGTGCTTGTCGCAATCGTCGTCGATGTTCTCCAGCTCCTCCAGGACCTTCGTGCACTGCTCACAGCCGTCGGCATCTGGCGAAGTTGACGAAGTGTTAAAAATCGACAAAAATAGGAGAATTTTTGAGGGAATATAATTGAACACAGAACGGGGACACGAGTCGGAGTTTGTTTAAAGGTATTTGAAGAAGTGATTGGAAGAACTTGGAAGAATGAGAGAGAGATGAGCAACAGCATACGAACGGGAGCATAACCATTATGGGCGGTAGGTGGATAATGAATAAATAACAGGCGGAAGACTACACATCAAAACAACTACGGCTTTATGTATATGTATGTGTGGCTGTGTGATACTAGGGGTGGTACTAAATACAGGCACAGGAAACGTGGAACATGGGGCATGGCGGGAGGTTCATCGGTTCATTCTCAAACTGCAAACTGGATGTTATCGCTCAAGTTCAAGCTCAAGTTCTCTACCATCATCGTGCTTGCTGTCGGTGGCCGCCGCCCCGTCCGCTCCGTCGGCCGCCTCGCCCTCGCCGCCGAACGCTGCAGCCGCGCTGGCCCCGCCACCCTCCTGCTGAGTTTCCTTATCTTTCTTCATGCGCGTCTTTCGAGCCGCCTTCGAGTTGCAAATGTCGCACTGTGTCTTGTTCCCTAGTGTTGTGGTTTTATGTGTTTTTGTAATTTTGTGTTATTTGGTGATGGATTTTTGTTTCATTGTGATAATAAGAAAGTTGAAATTATTTTGAGCGTTATAAGAATTCAATAATAGAGTCACAGATTTCAGTTCAATAATATGGTAATACTTAAAAGTTAAGTGGTTAGTCACAAGAGCTAGCTCAGATTCCAACCCTAGCTATTTTTCTTCGAGAAAAAGATAACTTTAGATCTGTATACATACATAAATTAGCTTGTTAATCACAGTCCACGCAAAGTAGACATTTTTGGACCACAGCCCTGCAAACTCTTTGCGCAAAAGTGTAACCAGCAAACATGAGTCAGTTTGACATCATACATCGATATCGAACTGAGACATTTCCACTGTTTCGGTCACCAAATCGATTGCAGGGCTGGTCTTGGGCTTGGTTCTCGCTGTCTTCCCGACTACCGCCCTACACACATTCTTGGATAGTTTTCCCCCGCCGGAGGTTCACTTACAGAAGTAGACGGCAATCGCTCCGGACTCTTCAATCAACGTCACCAGTTTTTCGCCCTCGAGATCTTCGATAACATCTCCACTTGGGTCCTTTTGCGTCAGTAACCAAGTGAGGATTTGTTCTTCTTCGTAAAGATCACCTGCGTATAGTCGAAGGAAAGTCATTCAAAGCACTTTTACCAACATTAAGAGGGATCTGGCGAACCGGCGTAAATGACGGGCTCCTTGGAAGTGGGCTTGAAGAACACGATCGCTGGCAGGGCGAACACCCCGCACTCCTTGGCCATCTGCTTGTCGTCGATCTTCACAAAGTCAATGCCCGCCTTGTCCGCATCGTCGTCGATGTGCTCGACCTCGGCCAGCACGCGTGGACATTGCTTGCACTCTTCGCTATCTGAAAACACGGCCCAAATAAATATCCCTAGGTAGCAAGAAAACCCATGTGGAGTTACAGAAAATCACGGCCAAGTAGTCGGAGGTCTTGCGGATCTTCTCGAACATCTTGCGGTTGACCTGCTCGATGTGGTCGGTCATCTCCATGTTCGCCGGACTCGTCAGCCAATCGAGCACCTCCTCCTCATCGTCGATGTCGCCATCGTAGTTGATGTATTTACCTAAGTCACAAGTGTCAATAAAATAGGTAAACTAAATTTCAACCCCTCTGGGATTAGAAGATGGAACCTTTTCTGAAGTACGTAATGCCTGGCGGATTCCTATAGCCATATTTCTTGGCCATCAGCTTGTCGTGCATTTTCACCACTAAGATGCCGTACTCGGCGGCCTCGTCGTCGATCAGCTCGATGTGTCGTAGGATTCGAGGCGAGTCGGGGTCGTCCTCCTTGTCTACAAAGCCAAAAGGATGATTTTAGAAATCGTACTCGTCCTCAACAACGTAGCATTGAAATATAGAGTTAAATTTTATGTACAAATTCTCCAATTTAAGTATTAATAATTAAGCAGTTACAGTTTTTAGTGCGCCGAACCCCTGGCCTAAGCCTCTAAATGCATTCTACAAAGTATTAATGGACTCGTGTTAGCTGCCATTCTTGGTTATTCATTGCTCTACCATCTAGCATCACAGACATCTACTTACAAAAGACGACCGCCAAAAAGTCTTTGGACTCAATGTACTCAAACAGGGTCTCCCGATCGATCAGTTCGATGCTCTCGTCGTCCTTCTGCTCCAGTATCCAGTTGAAGACCTCCTGTTCCTCCTCGATGTTGCCTGTGGTTTTCATGCAGTTCATATATAGAAAAATATTGATATTATTGACAAGTGCTCATTTTCGCATTACTGCAAATATTGTTCTTCTTTTGCCGTTGATGATTGCTGACATACCTGAGTGCTGCAGTAATTAATCAATCAACCAAACACTTGTAAGTGCTTACGATACCAAAACCCAATCACCCTGTCCAAAACTTATCAAATATTTCGCTATTTAATTTGTTAATTTTATTAATGAATTTTGTCTTTAACTCATTGTTATGGATTTTTCTTGTTCTCGCTTCATTGAATAATAAATGGTTTTGTAGAAAAATACAAGTTTTGGCAAATTGCCGAGCATGTTGTTTCGGAACTTCGAAAATTTTGAAGCATAAATATGCTTGTTGTTCCACAGAACGTGGGCTACGACATTCCATTGTTATGGGACAGATATTGCGGAGGGGAAAATAAATTTGTCAAGTGGTCTTTTTGAGTAGGAGGAATGCGTATGAGAAGTCAAAAATAACAATGAACCTAAATCTCGGGAGTTTTCGTATGGTCCTATGGGTAGTGTCAAAGATGGGGTTTATGTTTTTCGGTGATATAATCAACTAAGTGTCCATTCCATGCATACAATATTATTTACATAAAATAACTGTACTCGCTAGTATGTTATCGCTTTCATCGGAAACCAAAAACAACCATTACAATTTTTCAATATTAATTTGATATATTTGAAAGAAACGCAATTAAATAATTTATATATTTGAAAATTTATAAAATTTACAGCTTAAAAATTATGACTAGAAAAAAAGAGAGAATAGAAAGTGTAAGCTAAGAAACAACGAAATAAATCAAGTGCTTGAATTATTTCGTGATCTCTTATGCGTTATCACATTTCTTTACAATTTATTAATTTGTTTAAATTCAACTACAATTTCAAATTTTCTAACAAAGTCCGCCTTAAGTTTAGTGCATAAAAGAGATTTTTCATTATAATTAAAAAATAGTGAATTGAATAATAACAGACTATGGATTCGTTCCAATAACAATGTTTTAGTTATTATTCGTTTATTACATTTGATAACAGACGTAGACTTTCCAAACGTAACAAAGAGTAAAAAAAATCGATATTTATAACCGATAACAAGATTATTCATTAGATAGCTATCATATAAGAAGGTATTAGTTTAGTTTAAAGTTTCTTTGTAAATAGAACAGTTCTAAAAAATAAAACAAATAAAAATGTTCAGCGAGTTTCCACGAGATTTCATAAGTTTCACATTTGTAAATAGCATAACTGCAGTATAGTAGTTTTTCTTTTTTTATTTTTCATTGGTTTTGTTTTATTTTTACAAAAAGACATATAAAAATAGTTGTGTAGTAGTAAAGATTCAAAAAGTTGAATATATTCAGAAAAAGTCAAGTAGTATCAAAAGTAGGCAAAGACTAGGTTGAGTTGATTTTCAGTTTGAGTTACCAAAGATGAGATTTGAAGACTTTTGAGAATATTTCAGTATTAATTACTCATAAAGAAAATTTACTTTTAGAGTTATTCAAAATAAAAACCAGATGAAAGGAGAACCATTTCGAAGAAAACGACAAAAATGCATTTCGTTCAGGGCCGAAACCGAAATGATCAAAATGACAAACTACGAAAATTCCAAATGGAAAACAAAAAGGTATCTTTCAAATGAAATTCATACAAATTCGTTACAAAATAAAGGTAAAACTTTTCAAAAAGTTGAGTTGTTGAGTGAACTCTCTGCAATACAGTGGAACGCGTGGGTGTTTAATTGATGTGATGGTTTCTTTGTTGTTGTGCTCACTGTACGCAGTTCATTTAGGACATTCTAAATGTTGTTCTCGTATTGTATTTCTTAAACATAGTTTCCAAGGACGGATAAATAATATAGTTGACATAGTTGTTTAAAGCATTGAAATTATTGTCATTGTAGATGTTATTACACTTGATGTCAATGATGATGTCTTTGGGCATTAGTTGTTGTTTTTGTTGTTATAGTGATTGTTGCTCTTGTTGTTGTGATCCTGGTCGAACGAAAAAAGCTCTTGCCACGGCAATTTCGCGTTCGCTGCCAATTTGAAAGCCCCTTGGGTGCTTTCGGTGGTATGTGCGGTAGGACGACGGCATGGGGTGAGCAGTGGGGTGTGTTTGTGTGCGTGCAGGGGGCGTATATACCGAGTTATCCTGTTTTTCAAGGCAGTGAACTTGTTCTTACTTGAAATCTTACTTTACGATAGATAGATAGATAGATAGTTGGCAAAAACAACGAGATAAACTGAGCAAAAACTGAATGCAAGTGACAACAAAATTCTGACAAATCAATTGACTCATTGACAAATTTAGTTGGTTCTACTAATTTTTTGTTTCTTTTCTTTCTTTCTTTTGTTAAAATATATGCATGTATGTTTTGTATTATTTATCGTTTTGAAATTTTTAGTCAATTAAATTGTTTCCTTACTCCCACAGAGAGATATCCTGAAAAAGGAGGTCATAGAGATTTTTTAGTCGTTTATGCAAATATTTAATGCCTGCAAGACACAAAAAGAGAAGAAGAGAGAGAGAGAAAAAAGACACAAAATAAAAACACGAATAATTGCTTCCACATTATCTAACGTTATCTAACTAATCTGAGCTCTATATAGTATGTACGGATTATGTACTGTGCATGTATATGATTGACCTCTCAGATATTGAATCTACCAGATAATGTATTTGCCGAAGCCGAACATACCGGTTTTCACATTCAATTTTTCGCCATTTTCTTTAGCAAGAGCCTTTTTCGTCCCTTTCGCGGACTTGGTGGATCCAGTCTTGTCCTCGGTCTTCTTCGATGCAGCGCCGGCGCCGGTCTTCCTGGGCGAGGCGTACGAGACCTTCACCAATGGCGCATCCTCGTCGTCATCATCATCGTCGTCCTCATCGGAGTCGTTGTCATCATCGTCATCATCATCGTCGTCGTCGTCATCGACAACGGGTTTCACGGGTTTCTTGGGGGTTTTCTTGTTGTTCCCTTTGGAGCTGGTCTTGGTCGAGGATCCGGCGGTGGTCGTAGGGGCGGAGGCGAACTTGAAGTTGCCGCCCTTGCTCTTGGCGTCGCCCTCGTTGTGGCCGATGCGCTGGGCAGTCATTTTAGGAACTTTCGTTGATTTCTCCAACTTGGTGGGACAGCACTGGAATGGTCTGTAATCGCTGGGCACGTGGTTGTCACCACGTCTGGCTGAACGGCCGTCGTGACCCAGTCCAACATAGAAACATTCGTCATCTGTGTGCAAACAAACAAAAACATTTTGTCAGATTGTATCTTTTCGTTTTCTTAATTTCAATTTAGTTAACAAATTAATTCGTCATCGCAATTTTTCAACTATTTAGTTTTGCATTTTCAATTCATTCCAATAGTCGTTCAGTTACAAACGTGAAATTATTAGAGAACGAAATATAGAGAGATTATTTTCGAGACATTTATCTAGGAATTTTACAATTGCTCCAAGTTTCATAATTATCTTTTCGTATATCCATTACTAAAACATAATTTTGTTATTCATATTATTTGATTTGATCTTTCATGATTTGAAGGCTTCATTTTTTGCAAAGAATACCACAGAAAAAGTTAGTAAAGAGTTTTTCTATTGCATCGTTTAATGAAAGAGTGCTTCACATTATGCTTTAAACGTATTTTTCAAATTTCTGCTTAATTAATTTTTTTGTTTTGTTTTTGTAATAACTGCAAGAAACTAATAACTGACAAAATGTTTTTGATGCTGACATCTTCGTACTTTATTTCTATTACAATCACTAGTGTGCTAATTTCTTCGTATCACAATTTTTGTTTTGCTTTTTTCTTTTAATTATTTCTGTTATAACTTGTTCGATTGTGTTCTTTTTATAAAAAGTTTTGCTTTTGGTTGTTTTTGATTTCGTTGACATCATAAGATTAATTAAATTGAGTAAATAACAATTTGAATAAGTAAAAATATATATTAATAAACAAACAAAACAATTAAAATAATATGCGTTTGCTTTAGTGAAAATATTAAATATATATTTTTAAAGTTTGTGACGTTTCATACTTGAGCAGTATTTTTTGAAACCATTATTTCAATAATGGGTCTCTTGTCGGTTTCAGTTTCATTTAAGTTCGGCTATGAGATATGGTAATTATAAGATATTATTTAAGTAAAACATTGTGTCAGCTATGGTTTTTCGTTAAATACTGTTTTGTACTCAATTATTTTGCGAATAAATAAATTTCTATTTTTTTGCAACCTTAGATTTCGTTGGACAATTATTGGACTTTGTTTTCTTTGTTTATTATCTCTTAAAAAAGACACAACACTCAAGGGGCGAATCGTAAACCGAATTCAATTCAATTATTGATATGAATTTGGCTCAACGATCCTGCAATCGGCCCATTAATCGGGGGTTTGAGCGGGTTTGGGATTGGGTTTTTTATCTTTTGGGTTTTGGGATTTATCGGAACATACCTACAGGGGTCAATCAAAATGCCTTTAGTTAGAAAAATGTCAAAATCATTCATATAAAATGGGTTAGAAGTGGGGATTAAGAGCATTCCTTTGACATGTGTACGATGGATTCTTCTAAATTTGGCTTAATTATTTTACGAACATTTACTATATCATGATCGTTGCCCTTTATATACGAGCAAGTTCTTGATATGTGTTTTTGTATTTCAATGTTTACCTTCTTCCGCAGAAGAACTTTTTGGGAATTCTTCGAATCTGTTGGGCAGATATATGATAATTCTAGAATTTGTGTTCGGTATAAAACGGTGTGGATTTGTGTTCATGGGTTAGACGGGTCAGGGCGGGATTTGGTTCATTCCATTTCAACTCAAGGCCAAATGTATCTTAGACTTTACCTATCTTATCTTTAAAATTCCCAGCACAGAGATCTGAGGCTCGGTAGACCTTTTTCGTAGACTGTTTTGTTTTCGCTTTTTTCCTTCTGTCTTCGTCACTGTCATCGTCATCATCATCATCGTCGTCGTCGTCATCATCATCGTCGTCATCATCATCATCATCGTCATCATCGTCATCATCGTCATCGTCGTCATCATCATCATCGTCATCATCATCTACTTTCTGAACTATTTTCAGTGACAACAGTCTTGGCTTCTTTCTTGCCACTTCCTCAGAATGTAGTAAAGGATTCTTATATCGCACTCGCATTATTTCTTTTTTTTCGTCATCATCATCGTCGTCATCATCATCGTCGTCGTCATCATCGTCGTCGTCTTCGAGATCAAATTTTCGAAACTTTCGCAATATTCTGTTCTTTAACTTATGTTTCTTCGAAGTTCCTTTGGCATTGTCATCGTCATCGTCATCGTCGTCGTCGTCATCATCATCGTCGTCGTCTTCAACATGTAGTTTCCTCTTTCGCTGGACTATTTGTCGCTTGAACTTTTTCAACGTTTCTCTCTTGCTGTCGTCTACATTTTCATAGACGAATTTTCGCCTCCTTGAAGCCATCTTTTTATCGTCGTCATCGTCATCATCATCGTCATCGTCGTCGTCGTCGTCGTCATCGCCGTCATCATCACTGGAATTGTTGCTATCGTTGTCGTCGTTATCATCATCATCATTGCCTATGATATCATTCGTTTCACAGCAGATGAAAATTCGACAATTAATAGAGTTTCACTTGATCACACATAAGAATGCAACACAATGCGAGGGTCTAGAGGGATCTCCTTAGCGTGGGACAGAGTATTAGACAGAGTGGTTGTGATTGTGGCGGGGTCAAGAGTGAGTGAGTGAGAGAGTGAGAGATAGATAGAGAGAGATAAATAGAGCGGTTTCATCTTCTGCATCGATGAGTGAGATATTCAAAAGTGAGTGAATGCGAGCTTAATTCAGAACGGATTTATACGCACCTAGGTAAGTTCTAAAACTTAAATTTCCTCAAACTGGTAGAATTACTTTGAGAATTTTTTTAAACATACGTTCAATGTATGGAGCTAACAATAAGTTTGTGTTAATAAAGTTTTGGAATATATAAATATTGAGAAATATATATTTTAATAATACATTGGAATGCATGTATGTGTGGGTATGTGTGTGTGTGCATTGAATATATGGATTATGGAATGTGAATGCGAACAAGTAATGATAGAATTTCGAATTGAACTGAGTTTCATTTTGTTTAGTGATCGATTACTTTTAGTGGGATTCTAAATAAGAAAACTGTAAACAAGAACGCTTACTCTTTTGATCGATTAACCACTGCAGCACACGGTTTTCGTTTTTAAGATTACCTGCAAGACAAGAGGAATTCAAATGGTCAAAAATCATGCTACCAATCGGGAATCAATGGCGAGACTCACCATCATACATGATCGGAACGCCTGTCTCGTAGTAGACCAGGGCCGGGAATGCGAAGATGCCGATCTCGTGGGCCAGCTTCACGTCGTTGGACTTGACGAACTGGATGCCGTGCTTGTCGGTGTCGTCGTCGATGTTCTCCAACTCCTCCAGAATGTGGGCGCACGATGTGCACTTGTCGTCATCTGAAAGCGGGATCCAATCAATAAATAATTCCATCAATATCAAAAATGAAATACTAACAGAAGAAAACGGCCAGATGTTCGACGTCGTTGATGAGAACCTGCAGCGTTTTGCGATCGACCGACTCGATGACATCGGCTGTGGACTCGTACAGCTCCAGGAGCCACTCCAGGATCTCGTCCTCCTTCATGAGGTCGCCTAAGGCAGTTTTTGTGTTATTATAAAAATTCCCATCATCTGTCTTATACAAAGTCGTACCAGTGTAGATGGTTCTGAATTTATGTCTATAAAATGCAAGGGCTGGCAGTGCGGGAAGATCGTATTCCCGTTCGATGTCGTCGTCGGAGGTCTTCACGAAATCGATGTCCTTCTCCTCGCAGTCATCGTCGATGTTCTCCAGCTCATTCAGGATCTTCTGCGACTTCTTATCGCCCTCTTTGTCTAAGCATTTGAAAAAATATGAATATTTCGTATGTAATAGAGAATCCAAGTAAAACACGAATACTTACAGAAGAAAACGACGACGTGCTCGTTCTCGGCCAGAATCTTGTCCAGCAACTTCACGTTGACCTCCTCGATCTTGCCGGGGATCTCGAGGGTGTCCTCGTCGGTGATCCAGGACAAGACCTCGTCCTCATCGTCCAAGTCGCCAGTGAAGAACAACGGGTCGCGATTCCTGAAGAACACCAGCTGCGGGTAGCTCTTAATGTTGTGCTTCTTGGCGACCACGGTGTCCTCGGTAGTGACGAAAATAATGCCGGCCTCGTCGAGCTCGTCGTCGATGCTCTCCAGGGCGTTCAGGGTCTTGTCGCACTTCTCGCCCGGCTCGCAGGGACCGGTGAAGAAGACGACGACGTACTCATGGTCGTTGATCAGGTTGACGAGAATCTCGTCGGTGACCTCCTCAATGGTGGCGGTTTTCTTCTGCAGGATCAGCCATTCCAGGACCTCGTCCTCGTTCATCAGATCGCCCTCGTACAGGGCAGGAATCTTGTTCTCGAAGTAGATCAGGGCCGGCAAGTGGTCCAGGCCGTACTCCTTGGCCTCGGCGCCGTTGTCGATGCGCACAATCACGATGCCCTCCTTCTCGAGCTCGTCGTCGATGTTCTCCAGCTCGTTGAGGATGCGAATATCTTGCTTATCGTCCTTGTCGTCTGCGAGGAATAATATTTATTGATAATTGGTAATTAAAATCATGAATCGAACTCACAGAAAATTACTGCCAAGTGCTCGGTGTTCTCGACCAGCTTGTCCTTCATCTCGTCGGTCACTTCAGGGATCTCCGAGTAGCGCTTCTGGTGCACCAGCCAGCCGAGGAGGTCGTCCTCCTTCATCAGATCACCCTCGTAGACGTGTGGAATACCGCGTTCAAAGAGTACAATCGATGGTATGTCGTCGATACCCCACTCCTTGGCCTCGTTATCGTCATCGATTTTCACAAACGCAATATCATTCTGATCGCACTCATCGTCGATGTTTTCCAACTCTGCGAGGATTTTCTGTGATTTCTTTTGGTCCTTGTCGTCTGCGTGGAGGATAATTTTTCGAATTGTTATTATGTATTCTTCTCAACCACATTGTCTTTACAACTGCAATGGAATTCAATGGATCCTAGAAACCACCTGACATGAGCTACAAAAGTACACTTGAGTCTGGCCCTTGAGGAACTTCTTCCTAACGATGGAACTAATTGGTTCTAAAGGCAGGAACCGCATTCAAAGTTTCCTAACTAATGGTTTCTAACTACAGTGGTAGAATGTTAATTCAATTTTGTACACCATGGTTATTGCAGCAGATATATACAAGCTGAGGCAAGCAGAAAGATATATGTCACTGTACGTAGTCCGGCGACACAATATATGCTATATATACGACATATCCTACTTATAAGTATTATGTATTATACAACAAATAATGGGAGCTGCATCACGACACCCTGTACAACGATAAACATCTATGTGATATACTACAGATAATATCCATTATATATATGAAGTAACAAACCCAATGCAAGTGAGAAATGAGATTGTGATTTCCTGTTCGAAGAAAGAGAGAAAGGATCCTTGCATGGAGCTTGTTACGAAACTTACAGAAAAGCACAGCAACATATGGCATTTTATCAATAATCAAATCCAACATTTCATCGGTGATATCTTCGATTTGATCGGAACTAGTTTGCTCTTCGAGCCACTTCAACAGCTTCTCCTCATCCTCCAGGTTGCCCTCGTATATTGTTGGAATGCCTTTTTCAAAGTAAATTAATTTAGGAACTTTATTGATGCCATATTCGAGCGCCTCCTCTTGATTGTCGATCTTGACGAACGTCACGCCGAGGGCATCGCACTCGTCATCGATGTTCTCCAATTCCTCCAGTACCTTCTGTGATTTCTTATCATTATTGTCGTCTTGATTGATTGCATGCACGAAAATATTCAAAGTCAAATTTGATTCTTATGGGAATTGGTGATAATTACAGAAGAGCACGGCCATGACGCGTCCCTCTTTCACCATCTTGTCGAGCATCTCGTCGGTGATGTCTTCGATCTCGTCGTGCTCCAATTGCCCCAGCAGCCAATGCAGGATTTGCTCTTCGTCCATGAGGTCGCCATCGTAGACGTTGGGAATTTGTTTTTCGAAATAAACAATCGCCGGAATCTGTGGAACACATACGATAATCCATCGATTACAGCGAACGTCATCAAATGCCGGTAATGTTTTCTTATTACCGTGTCGATTCCAAACTCATCTGCGGTCTTGGTATCGTCAATTTTCACAAATTGTATGCCATGCTTGTCGCAGTCGTCATCGATTTGTTCTAGCTCTTCCAACACGGTCATAGAATCATCATTGCCATGATCATCTATTGGAGAATGAACATTTTTGTATTATTCTTGGCTGATCACAGTTCGGCACATACAGAATAGGACAACCAGGTTGTCGATGTTGCTGATTAGTGTGGCCAGTGTCTTGGCGGTGACGTCTTCGATCACATCGTCCTCATCGCCGGTCGATTTATTCTGCACTAACCATTCCAAGACATCCT
The DNA here is from genome assembly GCA_947389925.1 of Coelopa pilipes. Lineage (NCBI taxonomy): Eukaryota > Metazoa > Arthropoda > Insecta > Diptera > Coelopidae > Coelopa > Coelopa pilipes. Next base: position 42,630,225 of record OX376698.1, read on the forward strand.
CTTCACGGGACAGTTCACCTGCGTGATGAAGAGGAAGTTGTGGTGAATTTCTATTCTTGTGGCCATCGCCGGCGGTAGGTTGGTTGGTTGGTTACCTTCGTATATGATTGGCGTCTGGTGGCGATAGTAGACCAATGCTGGAAGATTGCCCAAGTTGTACTCATCGGCCAGGGCCTCGTCGTGGATCTTCACGAACCCGATGCCGAGCTGGTCAGCCTCGTCGTCGATGTTCTCCAGCTCCTGCAGAGCCTTGGCGCACTTGCGGCATTGCGGCTTATCTGGACGTTCGAAGGTGGAAACAACACATTATTGAGCATGCTCGCAGATGTCGATGGGTGGTTGTTGGTTGTTGTGGTTGTGGTTGTGGTTGGAGCGGGGTTTTTAGCTTTCGTTTGGTTTCGGATGCTGTTAAAAGTGTCTCGAACTCGGGAGTGTTTTTCGTGCTGTTTCAATTTACATATGTGTGTGTGTATCGACAGGGGCTGCTCTGGTGGGGCCGGCTCGAAGCGGTCTGGAGGTCTGTGTGGTTCGTGCAGTGGCGAGTGTGTGTGTGTGGGTGGACCTCTTGCATTTGTGGTTGGATGTGCATGTGGGTTTATCTTTATATACACGATATTGGGATGCTTTGGGAACGTTTTCGAAACTTAACTATCTACAGCTAGGACATTGAATAGTAAACAAACAAAGGGCACAACAACATGCAGAAAACTCATTCCAGGAATTGACCTTACAACTAGTGGGCGGTGCTATGTACAGGAGGGTTGGGTTTTCAGGTATTTTTGCGATGTCTTCATTGTGTCTTCATTTGATTCAAGATCACAATCGATCATTACCTAAGTAGATGCTACTAAACGCATCTATATATAGTTCGAAATGTCTTGTCAGAGGGGCAGAAGTCAATGTTTTCATGTTGAGAAAAACAAACACAAAAATAACGAAAACCAAAATAATCCATCGGCGAGTCCGTCAATGAAGAACAACATGCGAATATGTGCGGACATCGAGCCCGATCGACCAACCTGTTTGCATCCGACCTATTCAACAAACGCATAGGAGAAACGAAATAAAACAAAATGACAGAAGACAACAAGAGCGAAACACTGCATTTCGGAGAGTTTCGAATTCGACATCGAAATGGTAAACAAACCGATGCAACTGGCGCGAATTCACCAACGATTGATCTCAACAATTCTCTTTCGTTCAATTGCTCCTTCTCCTCCTCCCTTCCCCGTACTTGACGAAGGCAGCGAGTTCGAAAGCTTTTCCGCCTTTCGAAACGTCGGCACGAATTCGAAGTGCATTTTCGAAAACGCCCGACATTCGTCGTTGGCCACACCACGACGTGTCCGACGCTCTTCTGACTTCCACTGTTCAGTTTTATTTCAAGTCGTCCCGGTCTTCTTTCTCACAAATGCCTTTGATTCGAGTGTCAAATTTGCAAAATAAAATAGTTTATAATTTTTGAATTTTTTAGTACTGAAACTATGAACCCATCATGATTTTGTCAGGAAATATTTTTCGAAGAAAGAAAAAGATCTCCAGCAGAAACTTACTTAGAACCTACTATCCCTGATTTCATTGGGCTTCTTGAACAACGGTTCAAAATCGAGCGCCCATTAGCAATTCGATGAACAAAGAAAGGAGACAAATTAGTGTAAGATTTAGTATTTGGTATGAAAACCTTGAAATTTCAACGCGAAATAAAATTCGAAAATTCGGTGACGAATCGCATTGGAACCAGTTGTGGCTGGGTGTGGGTGGCGTCTGGCAGTAGGTCGATCTGGTGCCTGCGTTTATTGTCTATGCACGAACGAGCCGCGAGCATTAAATTTCCCGAATCTAAACAAACTTTACGAGGTTTCATTGTAATGGACAAGTGGACCGACCGACGAACGGACGAATGGACATCGCTGGCTGTCTTTCCGTCTGTCTGTCTGTCAGTCTGTCTTTCGGATTGTCGGTTGATCAATGCCTGAAGTGAGCATAAAAATTTTTGAGAAACATCAAATTCGCCGACCGACAAACCAATCCACAGTCAGTTCACACTGCAACAAAAAATCCTTTTAAAATATATTTAGAAAAACAAAAAAAAAAAAAAGACAACAATATTCTATTGCAGTTTGAAAATGCAATTAAGAATTCTGTCGATCGTCCGTCCGCGTGCAAAATTTAATGTTCGCCTGTCAATCCGAGCACTTCCACATCGCCCCCAACACGCAGCACCCTACATCCCGTCTATCCGACAATCCCACGTTCGGTCTGTGGTTTTTTCATAAAAATTCAGAAAATATAACAGGGAAATCCAAGAACATTTCTCAAAACACAAATTTCAACCAGACAGGAAACCGAGCACTAGCAAAAAACAAATACAAATTATTTTATATTTTGGTTTTTCGGACTTTTTTATATTTCCTTTCTTCGGTCGCGATAAAAAACCCAAGGAATGAATTCAATTCTTGGCCGCGAGCGAAACGCCCCGAGTTTATTTTTAACAACAATTGTAGGTGGAAGAGATATTGTTGAAACTTATACAGAGAACAAAAACAAAGAAGGCAAAAAAAAAACAAAGGAAACAAAAACAAAAAGATATACCCGCAGACTCTCTCTAAACATTTATATTTTATGCTTCAATTCCCAACAGCAAGCAGTGAAGGAGCAATAAATTAAATAAGAGAAACAAAAAGAAATCCCAAACGTTCGTTTGTGTAATTTTTATGGGGTCCACGCTTTAAAAACTATTCAAAGTTTCAAAAAACCGCGAGGAAATACTATGAGAGACAAGAGAGAGGCAAGAGGAGAAAAGGTTGTGAGGGCCGAAAGGAAAGGGAAAGGGAGAGAGAGAGAGAGAAGGAGTGGAAATTATAGTGAACGAATTCGCGCTATTCGCACGGTGCTGCCAGCTACAATTCTTCGATGAGGTGAAGCCGATGGCGGGCTGACTGGGACACACACACGCACACACTCACGCGCATGAGCTGGCTGTGGTCCCAGGCAATACCGTCGCGGCCAAGTCAATTCCCAGCTGAACTCAGAGACAGACTACATGTAGTCGGCTCCTCTTCCCTACACCCGACCCTGGCACACGAAGCCAAGTGTTGACCACTCCAGTCGACTCTTATGGAACCCAGGTAGGGTGGTGTTCCTTCGACCAGATAAGAGGAAAATAAAGAGAGCCCTAAGATGACGACTATTACTGCCTTCAACGTTCGCCGAAATCCATTCCTCGACCATTTACCCTACATTCTGCTGCCGCACATTTATGGGTTCTATTTTAGTGCCGCGCATTTCTCACACGGTTGCTAAGTTCAGCTGTGATCTTTTTATAAACGACTCTCCTTCCACATAAACAAACCACACAAAAATACCCAGTAGGAGTCGTCGTCAGAACAAGTCGTCAAAAACGAAATCTTCTGCTACAGTAGCATGTATGTACATACATATATGATGCAGGGAGAAACTGAGAAACTGTCTACAGCCCATGGAATCTCAAACGTGTCTCAAGACAAAATCGCCCAATGTAGGTCAATTACGTGTGTCTGTCTGTCTATCTGTAGGTCTCGAGGAAACGTGTGCAGATACTCATGGAAGTAGTATGAACAAGGTATGTGGAGGATCACAACTCGGGGTTAAGGGTGAAGCGTGATAGCATTATCAAACTGGGAGGAACGGTCGAACGATGATGGAGGAGACACATGTGAGTGGACGGCGCGGGAGCCGCGACGGACTACGCGGGGTCGGGTTAGACGAGGGGTGGGAGGTGGGAGCACACAGTGATGTGATGTGATCCATTGTTGCATAACTTACCCATAACCCTAGGCGGACAAGTGGCGTGGTCGGGACCTGCAGTCAATTAAATACAATTTGAAAAGTGTGTAGAATAGAAGAATAGAAGACTCCTGCAGACACATGTGCACATCGCATCATTATACGCGTGTGTTCGCCTCCATTGCTTTTTCTCATTGTATTATTTGGTTAGTACACAATACAACACACATTAAACACATGTAAACATAAGCGAATACATAGAAGAATTTTCAATATCACCAGACTTTTTACTACCTGTTGTAGACTTGTTGTTATTACATGGGTTTTAGTTACGAGACTACGCTATAACAAACTCACTAATACTACTACTAATACACTTATTTACTGTTTAGAAGAATAGTACTGCGAAAATGTCGCAAATGAAAAACTGCAACTGCATTAATCATTAGTCAGAATTTCGTCAATAAAATTTTGTTTTTAGCGCCAATTCAACTCTCAAGAACTCCTCAATCCAGTATCAAAATTCAAATAAAATTTCAAACAATTTCAAAGTAGAATTGAACAAGACATAGTATGGAATTGAACTTACAGAATAAAACTGCTACGAAGTCGGTGTCCTCGATGATCTTCAGCAAGATCTTTGCATTGACCTCCTCGATGCGATCGGGCAGGTCCATGGCTTCCAGAGAGGTCAGGAAATCGAGGACGCCCTCCTCGTCCATCAGATCGCCATCGTAGATGATCGGTTCCTTTTCCCTGCATACGAATACGAACACATTAGGAGATGTTATCGACTTAGGCTGAAGCTTGACCGCGATCAGCTGGCGACCAGTACCTGAAGTAAGTGAGCGCCGGGAAATTCTTGATTCCATATTGTTTAGCTAGTCGTTTGTCGTTGATCTTTACGAAGTCGACACCGAACGAGTCGGTGTCGTCGTCGATTTTTTCGAGTTCTGCTAAAACTTTATCACAGGTCACACAGCTTCGTGCATCTGAAATTCAGTAAACCAGTCATTATCAGATTGGGGAAAAGAAACTTTGCAATATTCTTTGATAAGTACGCTCGTTCTGAACTGGGGGAAAATACATTTTAAACTTAAAACAAGATCAAGATTTTATGTCTAGTTTAAGTAATCGAGAGACTAACTTTGGACAGCATTTAGAGATCAGCACTTGGTGCCCAGCGATCGTCATTCAGGCAGACGCCTGATGTATGCGATTGCCAAAAAGACATTCGCAAAGGAAAAATATGCAAACTAAACCAAAACCAAAAGTCAGACGAAGAGATGCGAAATGTTCGATCCTCGGGCGCCTCAAATTGTCGCGGTTTTTTACGAGTACTATTAAAAACCCCGGCGCATTGATCAAGCAAAACCTTCGCCGGAAACGAAGCGAAAGTGAGGGTTAATCCGCAATCACTTCCGGTGTCCACAGTTGTCTTTTTGTTTGTCTGTGCTCGTCGGGGTTTTGCCTTCTGCATTTTGTCGTCTGTCGTTCGCCTGTAATTAATAATTCCCACACGAAGTGAGACGCGGCGAACAACTGTCGGGTGTGACGCCGCATGCCACGACTATTATTCATCCGTAAGGCGGATGGATCGACGGGTTCGTGGGGCATCGTCTGCAAACCCACCCCATGAATGCAATCGAACAATTCATGAAAGGCAAACGTGATGTGGATTCGTGCGCGCGCGAGCGAGACGGACGAACCTTCATTTAATTATCACAAATTTGCCAAAAGTTCGCTGAATTAATTCATAAAAATTTATGCACAACTATTAGGGATTTTATTTTTCTCTCATGGTGGTTGTTGTTGTTGTTGTTGCTACTAATGTCGTTGTTACTGTCGTTGCAGTTGCCGTTGTAGTTGCAGCAGTCGGTGCTGGCGGCACCAACACATCGAAGGCCCAGGCGACGGGCCTCTGAATTTGTCGCCAAGCATTAGATTTAAATGATGTGATTTTCGTCTCGTTCGTTTTGTTCTTGTTTTTGGTCGCTTTTTTTCTCTTATTTAGCCGACTAGAAACTAAACTTGACCATTTGGCTAATGTGCGGCCATAAATCAAAGTATGTGGTTTCGCTTGATCTATCGATGAAGTGAATTTCGTGAAGAGGCAAATTTTTCGATAGAATCCGAATCGAATTAAAACCCCAATTGGTGAGCGCAAGGAAGTTCGGATCTTAAAAATACTCTTTAAATAACGCATTAGGTCGGTTTGGCGTCAACAAGTCTGATCGTGCACGTAATTATAAAATATGGAAATGGAAAACATATGTTCAAGAATTCATTCAATAAAAAGAGCCAACTTCTATTATTATTCAAAAATAAACATAAGTTATTAAAAACAATTTCACGTTCAAGAAAACTGTTTTAAAAATGCATAAAATCTCTTTATTTACTTCCAGGGATTTTTCGTGAAGGAGAATTCAATTTCAAATAAAAATTTCAAATCGAAAAACACGAAAATAGAAAATTTCCAAAATTACCTCGAACTCAATTGCTTTACGCAATGCCGAGGTCTTGAAAGCAAGGAAAACGAAAAAAACAAAAAATTACGAAAATATACAAAACGAGCGATTTGTTTCTCTTTTGGAGTGCTTGAATATTTATATGAAAATATATTAGTGTGATCAGAAAAATATATTTCTCTCAGTCGCCACCTGCGCGCTTGATCGATTCCTCAGTTTATTTTCGCAACGAGAACAATTAATTACAATAAATAAATAGGGAGATAAAAAATTAGCCGAGCGATTGAGGTGTGAAACTCATAAAATTCCGTAAAGCGTAGAACAAATTGTGAAACGATTACGAACGAGCTGCCATTTGCGTAGCCTTTCGTTTAAGAAATCTTGTGAATTTTTGAAGAAGAAAAAGCAAAATTCTTCATTGTCATTTTATTTTTGGAATTTTGATAATATCCATGAAACAACAGATATTTTGCGAAATAGCTCAAATACACATACAAACATATCTGGGATTATAAATTTTGACTTTTGTATACATTTGACTTGACGAGCATCTGCAACATGTATCGAAACGGATTGTTTGTAACCTCGATTCGGTGAATTCCCCGCATATATTCGGGGAGCAGGAGACGATGTTTCAGGCGCGATATGTTGCATAAAGAGAAATGCGGAAAAATCGTGTACTTGTCAAGATAATCAGTGACTGAAATCAAACGCATGTTTTTCTGAATCCGTCGGCTATTTCGGGAAAACCGTGATGCTGTTCGTTACACTGAGAGAAATAACATATATCCACAGGTATTAAGGGTGTGTGTTCGCCGTCAACCACTTGTAGGAACTCTCGACATTGACGTCAGACAGACGGACAGGCGGACAGACGGAAGCTGCGACGTCATCAATGATCGGACGCTTTCTAAGCTTTCTTTTCGCTTTCCCCCAGATGAAATTCATTCAATTTCTGACTACGACTACTCTTGCAGTAACGAGTACTCGAGTACTTGGCATGGCCATTTAGTATATGATTAATTTTGCCTATAGATAGATTTTGCGGACGCTGCCCTGGACCCTGTATCGGGTATTTTTACACGACGTCTGCTTGGACGCCACGCCAGCTACGCCACACGGCGTGTTCCTAATAAATTCACATTTTAAGCATTTTTATCTTGGACTATATGCGTTCCCTGGTTCTGCCTCATGGCGCTCTCTGTATTTTTGCCGAATTGTTGTTATTGTTGTAGTTCTGTCTAGTAGTAGTTCTCCGTCTAGTAGTAGGCAAATAGAAATAGAACGATCAAAATAACAATAATAACAACAACATGATCAACCCGAACAACAACAATAAGAACAAGAATGCCGTCAACATCGTGAGGCAGCAGCAGCTCAGACAGATGCTTCGTTGACAGAAATTAGCTTTGGGAACGACAAATGCTCTGCTATTGGCAGCTCACGGCGTTTTGGACACACGCACTTCTTGCCGTCCCGCTCTGCGAAAGTTGCGGAAACAAACACCATCGCACGGGCCGCTCACCGCGGCTGACGTACACACACACACACACTCGGACGACACGGCACAAACACGCACACATCGCTCGACACCACCACGAATGCGTGAATCTCTTCTTCGCGATGGGAAATTTTCCCACAGGGAATTTTTAATTTTCACATTTTCCACAACGTTCAGATTTATCTTCAAAAAGAAGTTGGATTTTCCTTCCAAATTCGAATGAATTTGTAAGCAATATTTTTTCGAGTTTCTTAAAATTTGTTTTAGTTTATCTGGTCGAGCTCCACCAGTTCTCTTTTGTGTTTCAATTGTATGTGTTGTATCACTTACACCAGAAGACGGCTACGTAATCCTTGTCGGACAAGAGCTTTTCCAATTGCTTAGCATTGACCTCCTCGATCACCGCCTCCGGCTCGACGGGCGCTGGAGGGGGCGCGGGGCTCTGTGAACCCTTTTTAGCACAATTTACATATCCGGGAAAACTGAGTGCCAGCAGCGAGCACACCAACAAAGTTAAAATTTTCATTCGCGAAAAAGTCATTTTCGTGAATTATTTTTCTATTTATCCAATATTTTTATTTCTTTCAACTTGCTTATTTTGGTTTGGAAAAAAAAACTGTATTTTAAATCGTCATCAATGGAAAATAAAATGGAAAAGAAAAAAAAAACTAAAATAAAAGATATATAAATTATGAATTAATTAAATAACTCTTGTGATTTTATGCAATTGTCGTTTTTTTTTCAGGAAAATCTTTAATTCAAGCACTATTTTTGGTTTAAAAACGTTTCTCGTCTCCGACGTCGTCGAACTTTTCGTTATTTTTTCACTCTTCTCGCAATTTTTTTCTCAGTGTGTGTATAACTAGTATATTTTTGGTACAAAAATATGGATGTATATATATATATATACAATTATATATATATAGATCTCTTTGGGAAATAATGAAATAGAAAATTGAAATTAACGTTTTCCGCGGACTATTTTCTAGTTTTGAAAACTTTGTTCCACTCCACGCAGAGGTCCGCTCGCAACTGAAAGAATTTCGTTGAAATTCGCCGTTCGATCTATCTGCAGCCTCCCCCGTTCATCTCCACCACGTCTGTCTGCCCATCCGTCGTCGTTTGAATTCGATTCGATTCGAATCGTTCGTCGAGATCGAATTCTAAAATAATTTCACTTGGCGTTGGTGAAAAATCATTCGTTCACTCGTTCGTTTAGTCGCACGGAAAAGCTCGGGGAGCGAAAACTTTTGGACAGGAGAGAAAGTGCGATTTTTACTCTTTACATGGAACAATAATCAAGTTCAATGAAATGAGAGAACATTTTGTTTACTGTTTCCCCCACATTCGGGAACCTTCATAAAATGCTGCGATTTATTTGAGGACAAATTTTACTATTCGAGAAAAAATTTTAATATTATTCTGTTTAAATATTACTATAATTATTCGCTTTACAGTACTTGAGAATTATGCGTCCTTAAGTTCACGATCAGTAAAACTATTATCTCCTTCCATCTCTGCATCGCCCTCTTCGGATATGAATTTCATCAGCCGGTGCTTCAATGTCTTGTTTTCCTCTCGCAAGTTCTCCACTTCCTGATGCAGCTTGTCGAGCTTGGTTTGGAACACCCTTAAGCGCCGCGAAGCCACCTCCCAGCACGAACACTCCGGGTCGGGCTCGTCGCTGACTCCATTGGATTCTAGTTGAGCTCTCGTCCTCCGATCGTAGAGTCGCTTCTTCTCTGCGTAGTCGGAGTAGCGAACGAACTCTTCGAGCGTCATGTCCGCACTCTGGAGCTTCTTCAACTTCCGGATGACGGTTGCGTGGGTTCGTTGCATCGGATCGAGCTGAGGAACTTCCGCATCAGACGAACTGCTCGAGTCCAAAGGGTCCTGGAGATGAGAAGATGCCTCGGTGTCCATTCTGTCCTTTACTTGGTGAAATAAAAAATGGCGACATGTTGCAAATTGCGAAAATAAATGCACGGCCAACTGATTACGTTATCTGATCTTCCAAAGTAGAAAAACTAGTGCATTCAACTTCACTGAACTCAAGTACCGATTAACTCGAATATATTAGAAATGATATTATATTATAAACTATTTCAAATTTGAATAAACTGATTCTTCTTTATTTCCTGTTTTACAATTTATTCACACACAGTGTTGCCAACAACAACTATTCAAAATGGAAAACGTGCTGAATAAGGGAATAGTACAGTACGCTTCAACCGTAGGATTCAAAGGGCACATAGCAATAGTCGTACGCACCAAGTTTAACACATGTTATACTCAATCCAAAAAGTATACTACAATATCTTGGTAAGGCTTAGTTCAGCTACTCGCAATGGTGTTCTCAGCGCCACTTTGACACAAAACATGTGATTGGCAATTGTTATTCCTCTTTGTTGCTGTGTTTGTAGCCAGGCAATATACAACAAAATCTGTTTGCTCTTTACGACATTTGCAGAAATTGACAAAAGTCACGCGACTTCATCTTCTTCTTCTTTGTAGTAGCAGACAGAAATGTAAACAAAACTGAAAGCTTCCGTTGCGATTTAATTGTGTCGTTATGGCTCATGGTGGATGAAAGCTTCAACTGGCGCCACTGTCTCTCCTCTCTCACTATCTCTCTGGTTCTTGCGATTTCTCTCGTTTTCTTTCTTCTCTTTGCATCTTGCTCATTGTTGTTTGATGGGCTGGTTTTTATTGCTGTTGTTGGACCTGCGTGTTAAAGAGGGGTTTTCTTTATCGCCCCACCGTCGTCACCGCCGTGCATGTTGTTTTTGCAATTGTGGAGGTTCAGTTGCTTTTGTTGTCAGTTCGGTTTCTGTAGTATGAATGTGTTGTTGTCTTTGTTGTCCAACTGTCAAAGCAGCACGGGCCAAAAAACTCTTGACGGCGCACAGCTCTCTCAGTTGAATTTCTCATCCGCAGTGCGACAGACGTAGTGATCGACCCAGTGAAACCGAGGAAAACCAGAAGCAAATTCCAATTGATAAAAAAATAACCAAATCGTGAAAAGTTCTATAAAAAGCAACCCCCAGCCACCAGTTCTATTAAATCAAATATTGAAACAGCTTTGAATTTTACACAGCAGTTCATCATTCACCAGCGAGCTAAATTCACTACCGACGGAAATCGAAGAAAAAACCTCGAATTCCCATTCCAAAGAGCGAAATTTGTGTTTGTGAAAACATCAGCTGCGCGAGCTGCACAGTGGAAACAGTTGAGTAAAGCTACAAAATAATTGGATCGTTAATGCAAAAAAAAAATCAGTTTATCAAAATTGAAGAGCGTATTTAAGTGAATAACTGAAGATTATTCATGTACAAACATTATTAACAAAACAAAAACAAACAAAAAAACACAAATTCTCATGAGACAATGCCTGTTGTGTCCACATATCCTTTGACAGTTAGCAGCGAAAAAAATTGACCTCTTGTAAACCATTTCTTCAGGCGAAATTAAAGCCAAATTAAGTACGAACTTGAAATCATTCATAGAAATCAAACGTCAATCAATTATCTACAATGTAAACTGCATAAAAAATACACTAAGTTCGAGTATATGCATATATGTACATGGTTGGAAAGATATAAATTCGAAGGTTTTCATAAATATTCAAAGCGACGAAGTGTCTCGCATTCGAAGCGAGGAGAGTCGAAAATTGCAAAGAGCAGCCGAGCGCAGGGAGAGAGCGACGAGAGTCAGTGAGAGGAGAAGCAAGAGAGAGGGAGAGAGAGAGAGAGAGAGCGATACAGTGAAGCAGAGAAATTACCCAACTCCCGCCCCAGCCGTCTGACGAACCCAAACCTCCACGACCAGTTCCCAAATTTCTTCCCAAACAATTTCGAGTCTTCCAGAAGGAGAAATATATTCCAACCAGAATTAGGTGAGTTTTATTAAATGAGTAAAATCAATAAAACCTAAGCGACTCGTGATATTTATTATATTTACTCCTGAGTTTTTAATATTTTCCAATTGGTCTCAATGATTTGTTCATTGTTTTGAATTGGTTTCGCTTGCATTGATTAGTAATTTCCTTCCAATTATTTATAAATAACTCCGCCTTATGATTAAAATACATTTATCATCTAAATGAGAGGGAAAAATATTCGCTACTGTGGACGGCAAATTGTCTATTTTTAGCCGTCGTTACTTTCCAAAAATGAAACAACAAAAAAAAAAAAAAAACAAAACAAAAACCCCAACCATTTCAAAAATAATTTTGCTGTTCATTTTGTTGAGGTTGTTGGTTGGCGCAGGCAGCTTCAGCGGTGTATTTGCCGTAATTACTTGTGTGACATTTAAAATCAGTTCCGCCGAGAAAAAGCTCGCCATACCTGTTTGCGAGCCTGTAACTCTTGTGGGGTTTTTAAAAGTTTCGTCGACAACATTCGACAACTCCACTTCAGCTGCAGACTTTGTCGAATCTTCGCGGCGTTGGACTCCAATCATCTCCTCCGCTGGAGTCCGCAGTCGGATGCCTCGAAGTACGGGCGACCGTGTGGAACTGGCATCTTCGTCCGGCTAATCGCCCCATTAGCCACTACTCGAAATAAATGCGATCGCCTGGACGATAACAAATGGCTTATTAACCGTTTCGTAGAAAGCGATTTAATCACGGTAATATCGCTTTTGTCGCGGTCTGGCCATGCACGATTTAACCCGAGCCACTCGACTCCGACGGCCGCCAGACGTCGAACTCGAACTCGAATTCGATTTCAATTTTATTGACTCATTGCGCCAGTTTTTCGAACTATCGTCCACATCTAGTTTTGTTGCAATTTTCTGTTGACAATATTTCTTCTTTGTCATTCTATGGTTTGTTTACTTTTTTCTCGTCTGGCGTATGTGTTTATTTATTCCTTTATTTCTTCTACCAACAGTGAGGTATCAACAGTGAGGTTGTTTTGTATGTAATCAGTTTTGTTGTCATTGAAACACATTACGTGCTCAGCGAACGATAATGAGGGAGTTCAAATCGAATGCTCGTCTTGTCTACTGCTTTTTGTTGCATATTTTTAGGAGCACAGACAGGCATCACTCGGGCAAAAACTGACACCTGACACGCCCAACAACAACAGCAACTAAACATCGACCCGCCTGCAAACACAGTAAATCTGTCGAATCCCATCCAATCCTGCCATAGGCTTCAGATGTTGCTGCCGTCTTCTCATCTTCCCTCACTTCCTCACGCCATTCTTTATGCTGGCACCCTTATATCCTGTCCCTCTCGCTCTCTGTCGTCCTCTTGGGCGTCTGTTTCTCGAAAACACTCATGCATGGGAGGAGGTTTTCGCTCGAACGTGCGTTTATTTTAGTACGATTTGCCCGAGTCTCAGAGTCTTTTCGTTCTCTTGGCTATGGGAAATATTAAATTAAGTTGTTGTTCGCCGGCAAGGCACAGCGGCAGGCATTCCGTATGAAAACAATCCAAATGAATCGAATCCTCACACAGCACGTCCTGCATAACAAAGCGTTTGCCATTTGCTCGAGGACCTCGACTTTCGACTGGAGGCAAATCTGCGAGGAATTCTTGTGTATCCTCCAAAATTCCCAAATACCAAAACGAAAAACTCATTTTTCACTTCCCCAACCACAGAGCAGAAAAGCCGCAGGTCATTTATCTGGCAGTCGTTAATTGATTTATCTTTTCAGCTACTGGGGCGATCTGTGGCAGTTGTAATTGTTCTGGCGACCACACGTTGTCACTCCACAATTGGCTAGATATCAATTTTTAGACTCCACTCTCTCTCTCTCTCTCTAATTGTCTATTCTCTCTATATGGCCACTGTTCGTTATAACGGCAATGATATTGTGAAACCGAACGATCACTCGATCGATCGTGTGTTGAGTTTGTGGCGATCGTGCTGGCGATCAGCTGCTTGCTTACGTTATGAAGATTTCGCGAACCAGTTTTGTGTTTGTGTCTCTTTCTGTGTTCTCGTTCCCATTCTCGTTTTGCCAGATAATCATATTGATATATAGGTATACGCCACATGCCGTCTACATGGATGTCCGTATGTATGTATGTACATGGCACGTTCATATATTTAATATTTATTGGCAAAACATATGATCAGCGTCACTCGTGTCGCGTCGCGTCGCGTTCTGCTCCTCGCTGTCCTCTTTCCCCACATCGACCGTGATCGTGTCGCCGTCTCTGTCGCGCCGATTTCTCGTGTATCGTTCTCTGAATGTTTGACTCGATAATCAATTTGCGGCGAGGAGCAATATTGCTGCTATGTATGTCATTGTAATTGATGATAATTCTGCGAATTTTTATGAAACAAGTTTCCGCCTGCCACTGGTTTTAACACCGACATTTCTTTGTTAAATGAACCTCATATCTCTCTGTGGACTCTGTTGAGCTGTTACGGTAGAAGGTCCGTAATTAAGTGCCTGCGGTCAACAAGGCTTTCCGAAAATGACCACGTCCTCCTTCTCCCTCTCGCCCACGCGTCTCGCCTTCTCTCACTCACTCACTCTCTCACTGATGTAATAATGAATATGTATGCGGTGATTCCAACAAGGATACGAGCAAGTTGCGAAAAACCTTCGTCCTGACTCCCAACCGTTCGGACTCGAAGGCAAATGGTTTCATGTGTCGTAAAATCGATGTCGAGGGAAAACTTTCGTTAATACTAACAGAAATAAATGGAATAGCAGCAAAAACCATAACAACAAGAATGGTACAAGAAAACCGACAACAATTCCACAAAGGTCGAGAAAAAGTGCCGTAGCAAAACCGTTGACCAACGGAGTGGACCCGAAAGGGCATCCCGAGGATCCCCCCGGCTTACTTCGGGCTAAGAAAAGTCAGAGACGAGTACAAGTTCATTAAATGCAAAATGGAATTCGGTCAGGGCACGGAATTTGGGGGAATTTGGATGGATGAAACTTTCAAAGGGTCCAAAACTTCGACAATATACGATTAAATTCCGCTCTTGAATATTCATATTGGTAGAGTAAAGACGTAATAAATGCAAGTAAAACCTGTCATAAATTATCTAAAAATGGAAATGAATGAGTAACATTTATCTCATTTATCATTTAATTCGCTCCATGCGTCACTGCGGGTAACATAATCGTAAATTTTCTATTTTTATTTTCCGATCATTTGCTTAACACCAAATATACTAAAACGATTTGATTTTAGATACGGAAAAGATATTTTTTAGTGTTTTGGCAAATTTAGTCGGTTTACTGTTTTGACAGAATGTATGAAAAACAATACGAGATTTACAAAAAAAATGAATCATCATCAATATTCATGCATTTTATCACCCGAAAGGTAGTGTTAAAGATTTGTCGTTTTTGAAATTTATTCGGAAAGGGTGTCAGAAACTTTTCGACCTTGTTTGAATAATAAATTATTTTATACACACGTAAAAATTAATGCCCTGCATCGTATCGTTGATCCCTGTCTGTCTGATTGTTTGTTTGTCTATCTGTCTGTCTAGTCTAGTCTGTACACATCTTGTGACTGCGAAAACTCTCGACGAAAATTAGCATTTCGTGATGCGTCGTCGGCGCTTTCTCAAGACGAAGGGTGGGGGAGGGAAAGAGCGAGAGGCACAAAGAATCTGACGAGAGAAAAAATTATCTCCCTCATTTGCATTTAAAAGATTTACATTTTGTCTCTTTGAGTTTCCCCCCTCCCTCGCCTTACGCGTGTTTGACTTGGGATTTGATTATAAACAAGAGAAAACACAAAAACAAAACAAAAATAAAAACGAACAAACTTTTTAGCTTCTGATAATGCTGTTTGTCTCTTTCTCTCTGTGCAGGAAAGTAGAATTTCAACGACGTTTTTCTACGCAATTAGCTTTTGCAATTAAGTAAAGCGTTTTCTCCCGATCCTCCGAAGACCAAGGTTGATTTTGGAATTTAAGATAATCAGGGAATTTATGTCTTTTATCTTATCAGTCTTATCTTATGGTCGAAAAGATTGGCGTAACCTGAAAATAGGATACAGAATGAAGGAACTCACTTTTTATCAGAGATAACATTCCCCATATCTTGATGGATGGATGCATTTGTTTATGCACAAATATTTTCCATGTGTTTACAAATATTTTTTGTTTAATTGGAATTTCGTATTCTTTCATTTTGTTTTATTAATTTAATGTTTTTAATTGGGCAAATCGCAAATACTTGGTTGACGAGCTTCGCAAGTGCGGGTTAAGGCTGCGACTATCGAGGGCCTCGATCACAATTATGCAGCCTTTTATTTCGTCTATTTCGTTTCATTAATATTACTTTTGCCTGACGTCTGGGCGTGCGTGTTGTAAAATTCGCAAGTGACGGGTTTTTCTATTTTATTTCATGGGCTCTCGTCACGTTCCCCCACATCATCGACGAAACTCTGGATGCTTTTTTATTTTATTATTTGCTTTGTCGACTCGACTTCTGTGTCGTTTCCATTGTTACTTTTATTCTGCTTGTTTGCTTTGGTTTGTTTTGTGTCCCTTTGATGTTGTTGTTGTTATTGTTGTAATGGAACACCCAACATTTGCATGTTGTTGCCATGAGTTTCAATCGAATGAAATATTCGTTATGCACAGGCAACAGCGTGTTTTTGTTGTTGTTTTATTTTATTTTTTTCTTGTGCTCACGTGTCTCGAACATGGATGGCTAATAATAGATTTTGCCAAATATACAGGGTTTTCTTTCGTCGATTTGCCAGCAGCAAGCATTATGAATCTCGAGTAATTCTATGTATATTTTTTGTATACTTTTCCCAAGCCATTCCCCAAACATACATCAAAAACCAAACATTGCCCAATATCCCTTGGACTTGGATATGAATATCCGACGATATCTCGGCCTCGTCCACATATGCATTCAACAGATACGCATTGTTTTATGCATTTCGTTCTTCCCTCGCTCTTAGTCGTCATCTTTGTCGTTTGCTCTTTAGTGTTTTTCTCTTTTTTCTCTTCGTACTCCTCCGCATGAGTAGTACTTGCATGGATACATACACACACATATACGGACGCATGTAAATGTGTATCTAGTTGCATTTGTTATTCATTTGGAAGCACCAAAAACTGCTGGAAATTTTCCTTTCGCCAACAACAACAAGAACAACGACAATACCAACCACTATACGAAAACTATCCATCGTGAACACATTACGATGTGGTCTTTACTGATGTTGTTGTTGTTGTTGCTGCCGCTGCCGATGCTGCCACAGGGGCTGCCGCTGGTGCTCCGTCGTCGTCTTCGCCTTCGCCTTCCTCTTGTTCTCGCTTCTCCTCGTCCATCATCCACCAACGATCTTCGTTCTCTTCTCCCGTTTGCATCGCAGCTGTAGCACCAGTTTCTTCGTCTGGAGGGAACAATAACAATAACAACATAACAGTGGTGTCGAGCAGAGGTGAGGAGCAAGAACGAGTTAGAAAAACGAGAGCGCAGTTTAAGGAACGTCGAGGAGATCGAGTCTCCGAACAGCTGATCGTAGCCAGGCACTCAGTAGTTTTCCATTCTGCGGGCAGTCGACAGGTAGCGTTTGGTACACGAATAGCATCGAGTAGTCCGGAATCCGTGGGCCAAGTGCAAGTGTCGAATTAAATGCACAATCCTCTAATAGTCAAATAAAAGCTCTCAGCATATAAAGGTGTAAAAAGTAGTGAAAAAAGTGAAAAACTGAAGTCCTGTGACAATCACATGAAACCCCACAAGTCGCTCGCACTCCCGACGTTCTGGAAGTTTCTACCACGCAATTGTTCGAGGTCTTCGTTTCACAACACTTTAACCGGCATCGCCTCCGTCGTCACCACAGGTCGATTACTTCATATTTAATTATTTATTTTCCTCCGAGAATCGCGACTTTGAAAACTCACGGCCCAAGGACGACCGTCCACCATCAGGCAAACCCAACTTTAAATTCGCCGTAAATGAGAATGAAGAACGAATGAAAACAACAATATTTTATGAGAAATTTAACGTCGACAAGTTTAAATTAGAGAAATCGCAACGAAAGGGAGTGACAGAGACGGAGACAGGGACAGTGAGAGAGAGAGAGAGAGGGAAAGGGCGAGGACGAGCAAAGGACGTCGCGACAAAGTTCATCCTTCGTTGTCCTTGACAGAAACTCTTCACATTTTCTACATCGTAGATCAAAAATAAAGGAAGAGCGGGAAAAAACTCGGAAAATGGGAAAGAAAAACAAAGGCCATGGCAATATAGTCAAGCAGCCGGGGAGAAAGGACAGAGGAGAAAGTGTCGACTCAACTTCGGGCTGAGCCGTCGACACGGAATCGGCAGCAAAGTTTGCAATGTCAGCAACGATGTGTGGATGGATGGATGGGTGGGTGGTGGATGACATTGAAGATTGAATAGATTTTCCGAAACTTTCCAACAAAATGGGTTTTATTAAACTTTGATGCCGATCTGCGAGTCGTGATTGCATTGAGGAGACGTCAGCGAAGGGTTCTCATTGTCTTCTCCTTGCTACTGTACCATCATTATTATTATTATCATTACGGAATCTTATAATAAAATCTCAAAGAACATTCAATCAAGATGCGAAGTCCTATGAGAATCGAGTTATCCCGAGGTCGTCCGGATTTCCTAAAATCCAATTGTTAAACAATGTGTGAGGGTGAGAAAAAGAGACAGAGTGAGCGGGAGCATGAAAAGTCAGAGTCTACAAATCGTTTTGTTGACTCGCTTAAATTAAAAGCCATCATCCAGTCCAGTGGCAGCAACGAAGTTTCGAATGAAATTCTGAACATTCCACTTATGCATGAATAATAAACAAATGAAAGAGTTCCTCCGACTGGTTTCTAGAACAGAGTCAATTAAGTTAAAAAAAAGAAAAAATCAGTCGGCGGCAAACATTAAATTCCCAATTAAGACGCACGCCGGCGCTTCTTCTTTAGTAATTTAATCAAAACTAATTTGTCTACTCAAGGCTCGGTCTCTGGACCGCAGAGTCAGTAGTGAATCTGAATCTGAATCAGAATCTGAATCTGGGGACTTTATGTTCACGGCCATCGTAATTGGTTCCACACTAGGGCATGGAATTGATTCGAGTATTTAAATGATGGCCATTAAGTCGATTTGGGTTCTTATCGTTGGCCATTGAGCGGATTTCGTGGTCGTCTCTTGCCTTTGTTGTTAAGTGGCCCAGAAATCGTGTGTGGAAAGCGGTTTTGGCCTTTTATCGGACATCTGTCTCCGTTCTCGCCAATCAGATTTCCTTCCCTTCCATCGACACATACAAGGTTGATTTGGTTTTGTTCCTTTTCCCTTTCTCTCGTCATTTCTAATATTTTATTCTTGCGTCTTTTCTATCGTTTTTCTCGCATGCCTTTTGTGTTTGTTTATTTTGGTCGGGTCTCAAGGTCGTGCGAGGGCCGATTCGCCGGTGCTCGTGACAAAGAAATTTTCAGAAATCATTAGAAATTAATCCCAGCCGACAGTTGAGATTCGCGTTAATGGCACAAAATCGTTAGATCGAACGGTGGATCGACGGACGTGGGGCTTCCTAAGGCTCCATACAATAAACATAAAATAATAATAAAAGTAATCTTTTTTCGGCCCGGCTGAAAACTCAAAAGCCAAGTCCTGAAAGTCCTGAAAGTCCTTCAAGGCAGCCCAATTGCGTAACTTTATTTCTGTTTTCTTTTTTATGTTCTTTGTTTCAACACAAACACGCTGCGACTGTGTGCGTTCGAGGGTGTCTGAGTGGAAGTGTCGTTTGTCTTTTGTTGTTCTTTTTGTTTTTGTTGCCATTTACTCCTCTGTGTATTTGTGAACTGCCAAAGTTGTTATTTTCGCGAACGGAAACTTTTTGTTTTTCACAACAAACACAATCCCACACGCACTCGCGTATTCCTTCTATACAAATACACACACAGAGTCAAACATACGGAGTTGTTTGTCTGATTGTATCGTGCGAAATTCGCTGGTTATTTGTGCGTGTGGGTTCGTGGGTTCGTGGGGATGTGTGTGCGTTAATGTGAGGATTATTTATGTCGTCTGGGCATTGTTGTTGTTCCTGCCGCTATTTATTGTTGTTGGCTCCATTTCCTGCTCATTCGGCCCCCGAGATCGCTTCCGCCGCCTCACGGTTCCCTATTGGTTTTTTATTTGTTTTGTCCTTGTTTTCATTTGTGTTTCTTTTTCTATTTCTCTTGGCACTGCCCAATATTTTCGCGGTTGGCGCTGAATCCGCAGCGTGAACACCAGCAGGAGCAGCACCGAAAAACAACAACAACAACAACGAGTAAGAACCACAACAACGGTTAATAACACAATTGTTGATGTTGTTGTCTTAGGCAACTTGTCGCTGTTGTTCTTTCGGTGCTCCTCCACAGGGATTTCGCCAAATCGGGAAAAAGCCATTCAAATCGCCCCAGGCCTCCGAATCGAGAAAGGGATTCCAATCGGATTCAGATTCGACGACTTTGGTCTCGGTCCATGGGCAATCATGGGCAGCGATTGTGTCGATAGATAGCAGCGACAGATAAATAGATTCGAAGCGGGATTTTGAAATTTCTCCGGCTGAGATGAAGCCGTGCTTTCCAAGGGATTTCCCATCGAATAAACAACTTCATCATCGTCTTCGGCTATGAGAAATTTTCGTTAAAGTCGTCGTTTTTATGGTTTCTTTCTCTAAGGTTTAGACAAATGGGTTTTCCCTGATTTTGATTTATCTAGTCGTCTTCTTTTTGGTCATCTCTCTCTCTCTCTCTCTCTCTCTCTCTCTCTATCCCGAGATAGTGATAATCTCGTCATCAAGCAAGCGCCAAAGATCATTTTTCACTTGCTCTTTCATTTGCCACAGTTCATCGTTTTGTGTCCAACAATTGATCGTATTGAATTAAGTCCACAACATTCTTTTCTTCCATCCCTGCTCAATGATGTTCTCTCTCTCTCTCTCTGCCTGTGTCTCGTGCAATATCTGTCCGTGTCATGTCGACGTCTGCGAATATCATTATTTCATTTTCGCGAGAATTAATCAAATAAATTTATGTCAATTATATAAATCTCGCTAGATGTTCAAAATACCAAAAGCTTCGCGTCCACCGCCGTTCGGTCTCCATCTCTTTCGCCCTGTCTCTCGCTCTCTCTCAATCTCTCTGTCTCTTGCTCTCGTCCTTCGGTTTGTGTTTCCAACTGCTCCTTTGTCTCTCTCTCTCTCTCTTTCTCTCTCTCTATCACTCTCTCTCGTCGTGTCTCTGCCGCTCCTGCATGTTTACATCATAATTCATGAAATCTCTGGCCGCCATGATTAATATCCTTTCTCCTTCACCCCCACTTTCTCCCTATCACTTCTTCCTTCTTTGTCTTCTCGCTCGCTTCACATCCCGCCATGTAGGTGTGGGTGTCGTTGTCGTTGTCGTTGTGTTGTGTCCTTCGTGTGAACGCGATTTTTACAAATGCGACTCCGTTCACGCCATCGTCGTCCTCTAGCACGGGCTCCTGGATGATGCTGTAGTTACATCATCTTCAATACATAATCACCTCTCGTTGTTGCTGGAATTTGCCTCGTCCCCCTCCCCATCCACTTATTTCCCTTATCTCCTCATATTCGCATCACCCGTTGGCCCGTTCCCTTTCTCGGGGCTTCGTTGTCTTGGATCCCCGGAGGTTTCCCGTTTGACCGTGACCAGCGAAGTCCGTCCTTGGTTCGTCGTCCTGCTGGGGAATTAAAGTTGACCCTAATTTTCAACCCTCGTTTTGCTATATTTTCAACTTTCGCGCCACGGTTGGCAACCCTTTCGACGGTTGCAAAAACAACGATCTGCACTTCAAACACTTTGGGGTGTTGTTTGTCTTTCACTCTCTCTCTCTCTCTCTCTCGTTGAGAGTTTTTGATACGACGTTGGCTTTAATTTGTTCATTCGCCAACTGAGTGTCACAAGTGGTCAATAACAACGGTGGAGAGACAGACAGACAGACAGACAGACAGAGATAATGCCAGACACCGAGGGTCCAACATTCCGACGTCTTGCTAGCTCATAATAAAAGTTGTGTTTATTTTAGCACTTTATTTCCAACACTTCATTCGCTATCACCAATGAAAAATATTTGCATTAAATAATTTCTTATAAATAATAATTTTATTCTTTTTCTTTCAGGTTCCTCGAGATTCCTTAGCAAAAGGTAAGAACTTCCTACAATACTTTGGCTTCACAAAACTTGTGTGCTTAAAAAAGTTCAATTATAAGTTGTCAATTATCTGCAAGCGGTGCCAGTTTTCGGGACGTGACCACGCAGCAATAAATTAGTAAGGCGTCGATTTAAGTTACCGCCAATGCCGAACGCACGTACTCGGCCTGGCGGGTCGTGCGTGAATATGGAGCCAATATATCTCTGTCCACCATCTCCCGCTCTCTCTCCCTCTCTCTCTCTTACTCTCTCTCTTTCTCACTCTCTTGTTCGCTCTCCCTCTGTTGTCGGTAATTGTTCTGCCTGATTGAATGTAATTGGAAATTTGGCGACAAATTTTAGTAAGCGGTGTGAAAAGTCTTCGGCCTCTCGCGGTCTTGTAAATTATCACCAACAACACCAGCTCGGCAACTCCCGCCCCTTATCGATACCCGATCATCAATTTCTCCCCTGGCCGCCGTGAACTTGTCACAACAACAACAGCAACAGCAACAAAAACAACACACAAGTGCCTACTTGATTATTACGGCAAGCTTAACGGGGCCTCGAGGCCAACCTGTTGAGAGTGAGAGAGAGAAACCTTGATGGCATTTCGTAACCTACTTCTCGCTTCGACTCCGCCCCTCCCGCTACCCCAAGGCTGTTCGGAAGGGGTGACGACAGGTTTCTGGATTGGAACTCATTCAGTTAATAGGCTTGAGCCATACAGCTGCAGTCAGGCTGTCTGCCATTTTCCACGTCGAGTTCTATAAATAGTAATAGAAATAATTGCGGATTACATAAGAATTTATTCAGAGTTCAATTTATTTTATTAACTATACATAAGTTGATGTGGTTGTTGTTGGAGTTGATGTTGTTGCTGGCAGGTTTTCAAGCCCTTGATTGGAACCTCTGTGGAATGAATGCACAATTATATCATTATCGTTTGAATCTTAATATTTGTGCTGCTGCCTTCAACAAATGCCAAGTAATTGAATGCCAACACGTGCGAATTGAATTAGCATGAGATGCATTTATTTAAACGGATAAAAAAGCGGAAACGGAAATGGGTGCACATTCATCTCATCTCATCTCCCTCCCCCTCCAACTTCGTTCTACGAGGGCCCCGCCCCTTGGGACTGTCCACATTCCAAATGCTAGAAGTGTGTGAAGCTTCCGTCCGTCAGGCACGGAAATTTAAATGAACATTCTAAATGTGGAACGTCGATTGTCCTCCAGGTCCGACCCGAGCCACTCCCCCTTCCACTCGCACTCTTGCTCCCCCTCGTCTCGTCTGCCATGCCGTTCCTTCCACCTTGACTGCCGCCGGTAAAGTGGTATTTCATGTGCGTGCATGTCGGATGTTTTCGTGTAGTTGTGGAAGTGTGTGTGTGTGCAGGATGAACGGTTGAACGCGTTGGGGACGTTCCCAAGGACACGGGGACAAATTCCATCATCGCCACAAGGTGATGGTGGTCCTCCTCCATATAAATTGCTCATTACAAATTACTTATCATTCATAACATAATTCAGAAAGAAATTTTTTAACTTAATCCACCTTCCACCTAGTTTGCTGCTGCTCCTCGCCGTATCTCGCCAGTCTATCTCTGGCACTTTAAAAATCGTCACCCCATGTGCTCCGCTAAGAGGTCTTTTATCACAGCTGAATCTGGTGCGAAAGCAGTGATTTAATCGCCGGGTCTGCTCCACGTACCTGCTCCACCACCTGCCTTCAGCCCCTCGACGCCTCTCGTTCTACACCTTCTTCCCCTCCATAGGGGTGGGAGGACGGCAGAAATTATCGCGTATTCTTTATCGCGATCTCCTAATAGAGATTAATTGTAATACTTAGCACTACTTTGTTAAAAGTTCATTCGGAACACACACGGAAAAAGTTAGTACTCACTCGCACACATTGTTATTTGTAAGCTTCACATTGAATATTTACTTTGTATTTCACGCGAGTTGAATTCCTGGGAAAACTTGCTCACATTGCCGCTAATCTCTTGGCCTCGACAGTGACAAGTGGGAGGAGTCAATATTTGCCCCTTTTTTGATATCACAACGATATCAAGAAATGAGATCGCATCAAATTCGCTCGGAAGATAATCGCCATAATGAGATGTGAAGAGATTTCCGCAGGTCACCTGGTGATTCTTCTCCAGCCTCCATTGGCCACTCGCTCAGGCCTCCCCAAGTGCACGAATCGTGTGCACATGCCTTCGACTCGAATTCTCAAAACTGTACTCAATATTAACTTACAATTAGAGCAGTTGATTAAGTGACCGTTGTGTGTGTGTGTGTGTGTGCTCATATGGAAAACCAACAACTATATAGCAATATCAACAACAGTAATAAAAATAATAATAATAAATCTGAACAACAACAATTTGCAGTAATCAGTATAAAACCAACAACACACAGAGCTATGTAAAGCACAACGCCTCGACTAAATAGTAGCAATAAAGGAATAAATATATACAAATATCTATCTGTGTATATATGTACGTATGTCTATAGAGAATATTATAATTTCCTTGTGATAAGGAATTTATTAGATTAAAGTAAATGATAACGTTAACGTGCTTGTCGGTCGCTCGCAACCTATCGACAATGCCTCAGATGGCTGAGCCCGGCGACGACGACAGCATCGACATCGACAGCTGAACGACAGCAGCAATAACAACAATAGTACAAAGACGATGACGACGACGACGACAGACGATTGCTAAAATGTGAACGTTTTCACTCGGGCGATCGTGCGACTGAAGGCAGCGATTTAGTCTTGATTTTAGGATTCTTTAGAATGGAGTTGATATTTTAAGCGCGCCAGCAGCAGAGGCAGCAGCAGCCACGTCGAGCAACAACAACTGTGGCAGCAGCAGCAGCAGCAACGGCAGCAGCGGCGGCGGCACGAGACGGTGCAACCGGTGAAATCGTAGCTAGATAGATGGAAAAAAACCCAACACAATTCGCGGCGCGTACAACAAGTTTAACTTCGATTTAAAAAAAGAAAAAAACTTTTTCGTTTCCGATACTGTGTCGGTTTTTGGGATTTTCTCCCACTGTGTTGAATTATTTATCATATGCTACAGTGAGTGGGAAAAGTCGATGCACGCGTGCGACCAAAATGACTTTGAAACGCATGAGAAAATGCAATTGTTATCGTTTTTCCATCACCGAAATGAGGAGTGAAAAACCAATGAGAAACTTGACCATGCTGTTGGAAACCTAGGGAATTCGGCATTCGGCAGAAGGACTGCGAGGTCGCTAAACCGTGAAAGGTGGGCACTTGCCAAAAAGGGTCTAAATAAGGCATAAAGAGAAAAGTGTATGGAATGAATGTGCCTTATGAAAATGAACTCGAATTAGTCTCGCTGAAGGCAGTTCGCCGAGGGCACGTTTGCCCCCAAGGTCACAGGGGCCGGGGTTTTTCTCGCCTTCTCGGCCGACTCGTTAATAACCAAGCTCAAGTGAAATTTCCCCTATAAACTTTTATCGGCCATAATAATGGCATACGAGAAAACTAGAAATGAATTGTTTAATTTTTTGTTCCCTGTTTTCTTTACGACGACAGCATGAACAACAACATCAAGAGCAGCAACAACATTGTCGGTCTGACGAGAAGTCAAACAATTTCTTATCTCGCTGCCACAAATTGGCAATTAAAAATAAAGATAAGCCTTTCTCTCTCCCACTCGATTCGTTCCAATTTGCTACTCGACACACACCACGTCACGCTCACTGTCTCTTTCCTTGCGGCGATTTTCTCCTATTAGCTCTGCTCCTTTCGCTCAGATAATCTAAATCTGCGGAAGTTTCTGCTGTTAGAGCTTAACTTTGTCCTATTTATGGCGTGGTTTCGTTTTTCGTGTTTTTCCATTGAGAAATGAATTTTAATCGAATGGAATGTCAGAAGTATTCGCCATCCATCGATCCGCCCGTATCGAGCATTGAACTTCTGGCCAAAGTCGCAATCGCGATGTCTCTATCTCTCTCTCGTCATCTCTTGCTCACTGTGTTTCAATCAATACAACAAACCGACTGATGTCGGTGCTGGAATCGCCTGTTTAAGACAATCTTCTCGTGCATTCTCCTCTCCTCTCCCCCGTCCTCTCCTCCATCCCCATGCCTCGATCTTACAGCGAAATCCTTATTCGCGCGAACAGTAAGTGAGAAAAGAATTCGCCCACAAACCCCCTCATGCTTGGTGTTTGTCTTCTGCATTGTGTGGTAATTTGCATTGTAGTTGTTGTTGTGTATTCTTTGTCAATTTATTAAAATTATTTACAATGAGTTCCAAATGAATTTTCACCATTTCTCATTCTCTCCCTCGTTCGTTTGCCATTCATCTATAGAAATCATGCGATTCCAGATTATATTTTTAAATTTCTCTATAAATTTTTTGACATGCCATATGACTTTACATATGTATGTGTGCGTAGAATTATTTGGCGAAAAGAGGGCATTTCATATTTTTATTTATTGACGAAATAAATCGCGCCATGTTGAGTGAATGGCCTGGGGGGAGAGGGTCCAAATTCTTTCATTATCTTCGCCACTTGTCGTAGGTCGTGTTTGGCACAAAGGTTTGTCCGCAAATGCAAATGACCGCGCCGCCCATTGGCTTGTCTCGTACCGTCCGAGTCGTCCCCGTGTTTATCGGCCAGCCATGTGTTCGTCCAGTCCAGTCCAGTCCAGTCCGACGCTGATAATGCGAATATTTTTAGACCGCCGAGTTGGTCGGTCGGAGTCTCGAGTCCGGAATTTACGAGTACAAGTCCCTACTCTTCTTATTTGATTTCTTTTATTAATTCATATTGAACCTCCTTATCGATCCGACGGCTGCTAATCGCCGATAATTCGGCTTCTCCCAATATTTGGGCGATCTTCGCGGTTGATACACGATTTACGACGCTCTAGAGACAGCAATGACATTATTTTATATACTTATAAATCGATTGAAAATAATCTTTAACTGATAAGCCTCACACATGTTTAGGTATATAAGCAAGTCAGCGATTTCTGTCGAATGGTGGGCATGTTTTTTGCATCCACTGTTGACTGTGATAGCGCATCCTTTACTCTCTTACTCATGGTCTCTCTCTCTCTCTCTTGCTATCTCTTCATTGCAGCGCTTAGAGGTGTGAGTTCAGCACATGTCATCGTCCGTTGGAGGCAATAAAAACCACAACAACAGCAGCATCGACGCAACGTAAGTCGGCAGTCGCAGCATCGACAGTGAGGACTTGAGGGATTGAGGAGGAGTTGATCGATCGGTTCATCAATTTAATTGTCGTCGCCATTGGAGAGCCTCATCTGCAGATATGTCAGCGAGACAGCAGGAGAACGTGTTCATTTGACACTAGCTACAAACGGTTCCAGTAACTCGGCGAATGCCCATCGCAGGTCTTCGCCATCGACATCGCCATCGCAATCATCGTCATCGTCGTGAATAAGTCGCGAGGTCCGTCGCGAGTGTTCGCAGCAAAAAAAAAAAAAAACGCTTGAGTGAAAAGTTTTCAGTTGTTTGAATATAGTTTTTCATCACTCACACACACACGTCACGTGCGCGTCTAGCATTGAACTGCTTCACCGACCGCGATCGAATTCCTCTTGTTCTTCATCCGCGAGCTGCCTCAGATCAACTGCCGCATGTTGGTTCCAATTGGCATCCGCGACCTACCAAAGACGTTGTCGAAGTGGACGACGCCGCAGCGCAAACGTGCAGCCAAATTCAAAAGGTCATCAACCCCCGCAACAACAACAACACCTGCAACATCGCCAACGACAACAACAACAGCAACAACAACAACAAAGCAATACCACTTGTCGACGTCATCGTTTCGCATCGTCTCGATTTTAGCAATTGCCGCTCAATTTCTTCTCAGGACTGTGATAAAATACCGGTCATCCTTAATGAATGACATTCGGACAACGTCGCGTTATTCAACAACAACAACAACAACAAAAACTACAACTAATAAATCCAAGTTAATCGCTTTCACTGCACCAACAACTTCGTCACAATTATCATCGTCGTCATCATCATCGTTACCATCACCGTCGTCGTCGTCGGTGTCCCAATCGGCAGTGTCATCGTTTAAACCAACAACAATTGATTCGAAACTCTACAACAACAGCAACTACAAGAACAGCCATCGTACTTACAACAACAGCGGCAAATCGAATAAAGTGTTCCTCCATTATATTCCGCGTGACCCGCGCCTACGGATTTTCCCCAATCGCCGCCATCTGGCCACGTTCAATAAACACTTGTCCACCGAGAGTGAGAGCGAATTGAAAATAACTGAAGATCTGTGCAATTATGGTGAATTGATTGGTGGCTTCGGCGCCTCTAGTGAACAACTTAATAAACATTGTTTTTGTGGCCATTGCATTAGTGAAAATAACATTTGTGATCGTGATAGTGTTTGTGATTGTGATACGAATAAGTTTGAAGTCCCATTCCCAGAGGTACGAGGAGAGGATCTGCAGAAGGCACAAAGGTAAGTGGCCTGCCCTCCTACGCAAATCCCTCCTTCCTTCCTTCCTGATAATTTCCTCGCTCGTGGCGGTGACTCTTCCGCATATAAATGGGGCAAATGAAAGCCCAGTACAGTTTGCGAAAGTCTCTTTCGAAAATAGCTCTTCTATACTACAAAGTGAAAGAATATTTCCCAAAAACTTTCAAAATCGTACACAAAGAAGCTTCGCAAAACAAATCGCTCACAATCCATTAGAGAACCATAATTAAAGTGGAATCTTCGGGCGAAAAGATCCCATTATATTTGTATCAAAAGAAAAACGTTCTGAATTGGAATGTCAACCGCATACGTCAATAGGCAAAATCCAAATACACCAAAAATGATCTAAAAATATAAACAAAATATTTATATTTTGAATTTGTTTTGCCAAACAGCTGTTTTCTTATATGTCCTCTTCTTCTCTCTATCTCTTTCACTCACTCAAATCCATGTTCCCATTACCAGCATCTTTCTTGCGATTTTTATCACAAATCTTTCCTTTCTCTAACGAATCCTGATCGCTCTCGTTCATGTTCTCTTTCTCTCTCCCGTGCCGAATTCTCGGGTTTTCCTCTCTATATATATCGTTCTCTCGTCTGCACGGTGGCTATTTTTACGAGGTCAAGTTGAAGGAAAACAAGAAGAGAGCGAAAGAAGAAAAAAACAAAAACAAAATATATTCCCAACAAACAAACAAACCCAAATTCGCGTCGAATTGTTTTTGTCGCAAATTTTCACTGCAGTTTTTCGGCAATGTTTCGCCAAGATTGGCGCGTCGTTGTTTTTTATTTGAATTTTTTAAATATTTAATTCGATTTGTTTACATCGATTATCGGCGATCGGTTGCTCGGTTGTTGCTCATGTCAACAATCGAGTGTTTGTCAACTTTGACAGACTGTTGAAAGCTATTGAAAAAACAAAAACAATACTAAGGATTCTAGTTATGGATTTGAAATCGTGATATTGTGAATATACTGTTAATAAACACAATTTGAAATAATGTGGTAAAGGATTTTTTGGTAGAAGCCGTTTCCGCAACTAATTTCCGACAATGTGATTGTAAGAAAATCATCCACTCTCATGGACCCCATCCCAAGACCTTGACAACTACCAATATCGATCTCTTCTATCTGTCCTTTTTGACCTTTTTCCTCACCATCTTCCCATGTCCACCACTCCCTGCACTTGTCAATATTTCTCCTCCCAATTGACCGACCTCTTTCTGTGCTCAGTTTTGCCGCAGGACATCAGGAGATAATCCACTGGACGACCGCTGTCAAGGCAACCTTCATCGCTGGCATCCTATTGTAAACGCGCGTCAAGGATAACATATATACACCTATATATATACATATATATACTGCAAGGAAGCGTTTCCACTTGCCTTCGACTCCTCACGAGAGGGAGCCTCCAAAAGTTTTCGATCGGACGTGATAATCGAGCATTTGAGCTTTTCCAATACAAAAAGATTACAGACAGAACTCTGCCGGAGGAGTGGCGTGAAGAAGGAGAATAAGAAGAAGAAGGTGGAGGTGGTGGACCACATGTGGATATTGTTGTCATCATTAAAAATTAGAACAACAAATAAATCTTTTTCTCTACTGCACGAGGAACGCGAAGAAGCGTCCTAGTTACAAGAGAAGCAAAACAAACAAAGAAGAAAACGCGAAAAATTGCTGAAATCTATTGTGTTCAACGGAAACGCATCTGTTGTTCCGACGTAGAGCTAATACAATAACCTACTTGGACCCTTGTCCAAGAGAGCCTTCGGGAAGCCCCTTCCCTGTTTTTAACCCCTAACCATAACCCCTATCGCTACCACACCCACACGAACACTCGTGGTCATCCAACAAGATGATCGCCAAGTCGACGAACTCGCAGACCAAGCAGAATGGCGGCATCTACCAGTCGGTGCCCACTGGGGCGACTCCGCCCGCCATCGCCGCGATGCCGCTCAACAAGACGCTGAAGCACGATCTCTTCCCCGAGGTCACCTTCTGCAACCTGTCGGCCGACGACCTGGACGACGGCGACCCGAATAGTCGAGGGTTCAAGAACAGCGTCATCCACGTCGATGGCGGAGCCTACGGACCGATGACCAGCGTCACCACGACGACGATGACGACGTTGGCGACGGCCTGCCCCAGCCTGGCGAATGGCAATGGTCATGCCAACAACAACAACAACAACAACAATAACAACGCGAAGAAGCGGAAGCGCCTGATTTCGAACGACTCGGGCGACTCGATCGAGTCCGGCTCGACGGAGAAGAAGAAGCCGGAAATGCCCGACGGCGGCTACGGCTGGGTCGTGGTGTTCGCCTCCCTCGTCGTCTCGCTGATCGCCGACGGCCTGTCGTTCTCGTTCGGCCTGATCAACACCGAGCTCCTGGCGTACTTCAAGGAGTCGCCCTCGAAGACGGCCTGGATCAGTTCGCTGTTCTTCTCGGTGCCGCTGCTGATGGGCCCGATCTGGTCGAATCTGGTCGACAAGTACGGCTGCCGCAAGATGACCATCCTCGGCGGCCTGGTGTCGGCCTTCGGCTTCGCCCTGGCCTCGCTGTGCAACTCCATCGAGATGCTGTACCTGACGTTCGGCATCATCTCGGGCCTGGGCCTGGGCATTGGCTACGTGACGGCCGTCGTCTCGATCGCCTTCTGGTTCGACAAGAAGCGCACCTTCGCCACCGGCATCGGCGCCTCGGGCACGGGCATCGGCACCTTCCTGTACGCCCCGCTGACCCAGTGGCTGATCGACTCGTACGGGTGGCGCGGGGCGACGCTGATCCTGGCCGGCACCATGTTGAACGCCTGCGTCTGCGGCGCCCTGATGCGCGACCCCGACTGGCTGATCGAGGAGAATCGCCTCGAGAGTCGTTCGCAGAGCGAGACGACCTTCTCCAACTCGAGCGTCTGCCTGGAGGAGATCAAGAAACTCCTCGACACCGGCATCACGAAGGAGGCCGTGTTGGACACCCTGGTGACGAAGAACAACACCGAGGCCAATCAACAGATCGGCGACCCCCTGGAGCACAGCATGAAGCGCTATCGCAGTGAGATTTTCCTGCCCACGTTCCTCGGCTCGCAGGAGCTGGACAGCATTTACGAGGTGAAGAGTCTGAGTCGCCGCTCGCTGCGGCATCGCGAGGGGGCCGAGGCGCCGTCCCGCGAGAACCTCCTGTCGATGTCGTCGACCGGAGCGGCTGCGACGGCGGCGGGCACCACAGGGTACCCGACCTCGACCATGCTTGGGTCGCCGGACGACACCATGATGGGCGGCATCGCGAACGAGGTGGCGGAGGCGGCCAAGAAGTCCTACCTGGCCTCGATTGAGACGCTGTCGCCGTCCGAGAAGCGCTCCGGCGGCGCCCAGACCCCGATGCGCACCTCGCTCGGCTCGCTGCACTCCTCCACCGACGAGGGCTACCTCACCCAGAAGCTGTCGCGCGACCACAACCACGACCACAACTTCGCCAACTCGCGGTACTCGCTCAACGAGAACCTCTTCATGGGCAAGAGCTCGACCCAACCCTCGGATCTGAAGATGAACGGCCAGCATCGGCACAACTCGGTGGACATTCTGCGCGATGAGATGCACTGCTACTACATGTCGATCCAGGACGAGGCCTACGCCTTGATCGAGTCCAACGTGAAGCGGCACAACGAGGCCGCCGTCATCTCCATACCGGAGAACGAGGAGGTGAAGGGGCCGATGCGGCGACCGCGCCTCGACAGCATCACCGGCATGCGACGTCTCTCCAAGTCGAAGAAGCCGATGTATCGGTCGAACCTCCGGCGCAACATCTCCATCCGCAACTCCAACTTCCTGAAGGACATGCGGATCCATCGCAACTCGATCCACTATCGGGGCGCCATGCTGAACACGCACCGGTACCGCCTGCGGGCCTCCTCGTGCCCCAACATCTACCGGAACTCGATGACGACCATTGCCAAGGAGGACGAAGACGTGAGTGACGGTTTAGTGTTTGTTTTATTCGTTAACAAAAGGATGTTTTGCAGACTTGGTACGACAACCTGATCGACACCATGAAGTCCGTGTTCGACTTCTCGCTGTTCTTCGACTTGAAGTTCACTCTCTTCAACCTGTCCACGTTGTTCCTGTTCATATGGTGAGTTTATCAATACTTCTCAAATACACCCGACCACGGCAGCCGTCATAATTATAATTTATGAAGAAAGACTTTAGTGTCATGGGTGTTGAATTGTGAAAATATGGTCTTTGGCATATCTTATATATTCATTATAATGATGAAGGGAGGAAGCGAGCATTATGTAAGGAATACTTTCACTTGGCATTATGTCAAGAAAAATAAGCTAAAAATATTTTCGTAAGTACGACGTACATACATTGGTTTCATAAATATTGTATGGACATATCAGAGGGGCTTTTACAATTTATATAGGGAAATATTCAGGAAACTTTCGGCACGTCGAAAATATACATTATATCAAATACATTGATCCTGATCATCTATAAAATGCGTTTATCTATCTATGTCTTCCGCAATAGGTTTATCATCCCGTATCTGTATCTGCCCGAGTACATGAAGAACTACGGCTACGAGACGGCGGACAGTGCACAGCTTATATCTGCAATTGGCGTTGCCCAGACCATCGGCATGATCGGGCTGGGCTACATTGGCGATCGCCCGTGGATGAATGTGAACGTTTGCTATTCTGTCTGCATGTTATGTAAGTCAGCCATCCGCTCAGACCGACAGTCGACAGACAGACTCTTTCGATTATATTTCTATTTAAAGTGCTCGACTTTAATTGTTAAAATGCACTACTTGTTCCAACTCATACAGTCGTTGCCTTACTTTGTTCCTCTCCCCCTCACTCTCTCTCTCTCTTGCTCTCTCAGTTTGCGGTCTGTCGGTGGTGCTGATGCCGTTGGTAGTGGCCAGCTACAATGGTCTGCTGGCGTTGTGCATTCTCTTCGGCTTCACCTTTGCCAGCTCGTTCTCGTTCACCCCCAGCATTTTGGTCAGTATCGTGGACTTGGACGACTTCACGTGTGCCTATGGCTTGGTGCTTCTGGTGCAGGGCATCGGGATGATTGCTGGGCCCCCAGTGGCGGGTGCCATTTACGAAGTGACGCTGAGGTGAGGAAGGAAACACCCTTAGGGTTTCTCATTGCCACCTGTATCGATATAATCGATATCATCGTTGTCGTCTTCTCCTTCCAGATGGGACGATGCATTCTACTTTGCTGGCATATTCATCGCATTATCCGGCGTGCTCTCGTACTTGATAGAGTTCTGCAAGAAGCGCAAAGTGTAAGCAACCCTCTCTCTCACACACACACAAGCGCACTGGATTAGTTAGGTTAACAGTCCACCACAGCCCCATTTTCCATATGGACACTTCCCCTGGGGGGACCTTCGAAGTGCATCTGTTTCTAGTTAAGTATCGACGATTTCGATTATTATTAAAATTCAAATTGAAAACACGTAGTAAAGTAAAGAGTTCATGAAAACTACCTACTATAAACACACATACACATACCTATGCATATAAATTAATAGTGACAAAACCGTTATATTTGAAAAGTTTTTAAAATACCGTAAGCAAACATGCCCGTTTTATGCAAAGAAAACCCCGAAATTGGATATTTCACCGAATTGACAAAAATATTAAATAATATAAATTATTCACTAAAAATCAGTAGATACGTTTTTTGTAGCAATTATAGCAGTATGTTCACTGCCGTATTTTTGTGCACGTAACCACGGGTCTTTATGAATAAAAAGAAATCAAATGATTATTATTAAAACTGACATCAATTGATGTGAAAATAGTTTCACACAATCATGTGGAAACCCTTTCAATGATGATAAAAACACCGTACGCAATAATTTTGACCTTATGAAAAGTAAATTTTAATCACCTCTTGACTCTTTACACATTACCAGATGATAGCCTAAGAAGAATGTCGTATGTAACTTTAACAAAAACCGAAGAATTTTTCACTAAATATATATAGACGATTTTTTAACTGGTGGATTCTTATTTACTTTCGAATAAATTCTATTTTGGGGGAATAATAAATGAATATAAACTTAAGTCAAAATGTCCATTCTATCTATTAAATTTTGAAATTGTTAATTTATGCTCTTATGTTTTGCTTCTTAAATCTCTATTAAAGTAAATGCCCTTTGAATTGAAAGTCGTAACCGAGAAAATTTTCCTAATATGAAATTAAAACAAAAAGACAACTTTTAATCGAATCATTAGAAATGGTTCGATGTAGACTTAAATCTAGGAAACGGCACTGGATAAATATATTAAAATTATCATACATTTAAGCATTGATTTGTTTTAATTTTAATTCCACTTTATATTTATGCCATTCAATATGAATTGAAATCGAAGTATTATTAATTTTATTGAAATTCAATTGACGGACTTTGTTGGATTTTTCGTTTATAATGATTTAAATGTTTTGTGTTTTTTGGTTTAGTATAGTAATATTCTGTTAATTTCTATAACTAGTGATAAATAAATAAAAGAATTTCATAAAATTAAAATTGCCAATTAAAATGTCATAGAATGATTAAAATAAAATAAAGAAATCAAATCGCTAGTATGTAGTTTAGTTACTGTTGTTTCTTTCAGTGAACTGATTTTCACAAAGAAACTATGGAGTTAATTTATAAATTTAGCTAAACACACGACCGTAAACACATTTACCCAACTTCATTCTCAACTATACAATAGTTACTTAGAAAATATTACCGATCTGAAATAATGTATAATAAAATTATTTAAAGCATATGAAACAGTGTTTTTTTTTTGTTTTGTTAAATTCCTATTCAAAATTGAAAGGGTTTTAGGTAAGTAAACGAAAATCTTGTATGATTGTTTATAGAATAAAAATTTCTCATGTAAATACATATATTCAACGTCAATAAAATTCAATTACAGTTTATATGTATATCAAATTTTTATTTTACTTAATTTCTGTTCATAAAATTACAATATTACATAAAATAATGTTGTTTATTTTTTGTTGTAGTATAATTTAATTATTAAATATATATTTATATTTTTTATGTATATTATCAAATAGATTTTTTCGAGGAAGGAAGAAGTTAAATATCAGCCATGAAATAGTGCAAAATTAAAAAGCATATACTTTAGAGCAAAAACCGAACCCTGTGGAAGTTGTAACGAGACATTTTAAAAATATAAAATAAAAGATTATCGTTTTTACTTAAATAAATCACAAAGATTTTAATATAATTAAATTATATATAAAATTACTATTTATATTTAAACACACAAGAGCAATAGTAATGACAGCGAATTAATTGTTACATGACAACAACAATGCACATTTTTAAAAATAGACATGTTCTGTAATTTATTTTTGTATATCTCATATTGAAAATTTAACGAAAAGCAGTTTTGATATTTGGTTTAACTATACGTTTGGTATTTATTTTTAGCCTTTTCACTCATGGTAATTTCATTTTTGTTCCATTAAGTTAACATGTTTTCACATAAACGTATACAAAACACTACGTTATGAAAATGTTCTTAAAATTTAGTGTGAATTCTTCAATTCTGGTTTACGGAAAATTCTTCACAAAAATAACAAAAAATTACGACTGCTGCTTTCTAAATTCTTGCAATCTTCTAGTTATTCTTCAATATACATATATGTTTATTTTCATTAAATTTCATTGTATTTTTTTTTTTAAATAGTGTCTTCAAGTGAAGTAAAAGACTTTTCCATTATCAATAGTTCAGTTTGCTAGAAAAAAGTTGAAATTCTAATTGTTGTCTTGCTAATGTAAAAAAAGAATATTAGCATATTTTTTGTGGTTTTTATTTAAGCCTTAATCTTGTCTTATCAATTGCAGCAGCTAGGAAGTGTCACTTAACAACAACCACTGCTGGCAGAGCCAGCCTGGTTGCCCGAACCGGGCAGCGCTGGATTGGTTGGTGAATGTTGTTGACCAATTTTGATACCATTTGCCTAAAAGAAAAATACATTAGACTATTGAAATTTTATAATTTTTTGAATAGTAAACCTCATTGTTTATATCAAAAACTCCTTCTTGTATCTTCTCATAAATCTCCTTGGCCGTATTTATGAAGGCCTCCTCAACATTTGCAGCAGTACGAGCCGAGGTTTCCATAAAGACGAGTCCGTGTTCACGTGCGAATGCCTCGCCCTCCTCCTTTTTAACTTCACGACGTGAGTCCAAGTCACTAAAAATACGAAATTATAATTAAAACTATTGTCAAACGAATCAAATTAATCAGATATAGAATTTCCTGTTGACTAGTAGCACTGGAATTGATGGTATGACTCACTATTAAAACAAAAAAACTGTACAAAGCAAAAGGGAAGACGCTACGTTGTGTATAAAGAACAAAGAACTCCACTTATCAATTGTATATTAAAGCGACTGATTAATTAAGCCAATGTTTTCGTAATGCATGCAACCTCGACATACTGTGCCGGATAAGCTCACCTCTTGTTGCCGATCAGCATGATCACCATATTTGAGTTTGAATGTTGGCGTGCATCTTCCAACCATGTTGTTAAATGATTGAACGTCTCACGACGCGTGATGTCGTAGACCAATAGAGCTCCAGCAGCTCCGCGATAATATGAGCGTGTTATTGACCTAAAATAATAACGGAGTGGTCAATAGATTCTTTTTTATATATTATTGGTGCTCTACCTAAATGCCTCCTGACCAGCAGTATCCCAGATTTGTAGTTTGATTTGTTTGCCGTCGATTGTAATCATGCGGGCACCAAACTCTACGCCAATTGTTAAATCGTGCACGGGCTGGAATCGTTTGTCGGTGAACTGAAGTAACAGACATGATTTTCCAACACCTGCCGAGGGGAATAGCAAACAACAGATTTAATTATGAATGAAGAAAATGATTTACGGTTAGTTTTCACAACCCTCGACAGACTTGAGAGGGCGCGCCCACTTCGATATCAATGTACATCACGGTGGTGGAAAGAAAACATTGTATACAAGGGCTCTTATTCAGTGTTTAGCAGTATGAAGTGAAAGTTAGTTGTTGATATGTAGACAAATCTAGCCATATTATAACCTTTTCCGAGTCAGCGATTGCTCAAGTCTAAATGGAATTGTGAAAACAAAAGAGAAAAAATACTGCAAACAGCTGTTTTGTTTCCCCAACCTTTGGTGTTGGTAGTGAGCGCACTCAACAGTGACAGCTTTTATGGAGGAAGCCCCTCCGAACCCACAGCCCTCGCTCGACTGGAGCAACAAAGCGACAGTTGATAAAGCGTTTTATTAGGGAATGATTAGTCCTCAAACAAAGGGTGGCAACCAGCAAAAACACCCCCAACAGTCAGAATACTCCTCAGCCACATTCAACAACAACAACTACGTAGTTATTGATTTTTCACAGTTCCGTATTATGTGAAGGATGTGAGCTGAAAATGTTTCGTCATCACCCGAGCACCACTAAAAATCTGTAGTTTAGTTTGGAAATATCATCTGTAGGTCTTCGGAGTCCTTGAATCTTGTCATCACATATTTATGTTATAACTAATAACACAAAATTTTTCAAAAATGTATGACTATTGTGGAATATGGGGTTTGATAGTTGGCAAACACTCACCAGTGTCTCCAATAATGATATATTTGAATAAATATGCGTACGACATCTTTTATCTGATTTTTCTGTTTATCTTCTGTTTGTAAATATCACAAAAATACAATTGAATTCAATACAATTGAAACGCAATTAACGGGGAAAGGAATTTTTTCTTCACTCGCTTGTCGTGTATTTATGACTGAATTACAATTTTTCGATGTGATTCGATGTTTCGATGTTTCTTCTGTCGTTCCTTTCTTCTCACACAATCAGTCTACTGTCAAACTTACAATGCGAATTTTCGAGTGCGAGAAGTAGTCAGCATTCGACATATGTGTAAAAGAGCAAAATATTGTAATGATGTGTCAGAATGCTAAAGAAATTATTTTCACACCCAGATGGCGCAGCTATAATTATTTAGTTTGTGTACTTTTCTAATATTTTCAATACTGTTTATAATACCTTCTAATTCATGTATTTTTACATTTTTTTTCTTATATTAGAGTAACCCTTTCACTTATCTCCTCGATTGTAATTTGTAAATTTTTAATGCGGCATCCATGGGAATGAATACATAAACACACACACTCGCAACTCGTACACACCAGTTTACTACTTGTCAAAAATTTTCCCTCAACAAAACGAAGCTGAATTAAATAAAGAACAAAAACGAAGAGAAAGGCGAAAGAAGAAAGGACAAATTTTTCAGTGGCAAATTTTTTTATTGCCATTTGGAATGCTTTTGTGTGCGAAATTTTTGGAAATAACTATTTAATAATAAATTTAAAATAATTTTGTGAGTTCAAAGTGAAAGCAAAGCTGTGAAAACAAACAAAATTGAAAACGCGAGCGAAACACGAAGAATTGATAAGTTTTCGTTGAAGAAGAACAATCATGAAGATGGCCGACGGTTCGACTATTTTACGAAGAAATCGACCAGGAACCAAAGCGAAGGTATAAATGGCAAATTGCTACAATATCAAAACTACTTTTGAGAGATGAGTTATTCAAAATTTCCATTCTGGAAAATATGGAAATACGTGTCGCAACCAATTTAATTCTCTCTGAAAATCTGGGCTTGCCGTTTGCTTTTGCGTCTGCCTTGTTTCGCAGCAGAAGTGATGAAAGTTGTGAGCAGTAAAAGGCCCAGTGCAGTTGTTGTAGTTGAAGAAAATGGGGTGAAACAGAACAAGATGTTCTTTATATCAGATTCCTTTCCTAATACCGTAATGCAAAAACTTTAATATTTTATTGCATTTTCAGGACTTCTGTCGCTGGCCAGATGAACCACTGGAAGAAATGGATAGCACACTGGCTGTTCAACAATACATCCAGCAGCTGATAAAGAGGGACCCATCGAATGTTGATTTAATTCTGACTATGCCAGAAGCACAGGACGAAGGTGTTTGGAAGTATGAACACCTGAGGTGAGAGAAAATGTCCAACCGTTTTTTGAATTTTTAATTTAAACTTTTATTAAACAGACAATTCTGCATGGAATTGAATGGCCTTGCGGTTCGTTTACAAAAGCAATGCTTTCCGACAACATGTACACAGATGACAGCCACAGAGCAGTGGATATTCCTGTGTGCAGCTCACAAAACACCAAAAGAATGCCCTGCCATCGATTATACACGTCACACGCTGGATGGTGCAGCATGCCTATTGAATAGCAATAAATATTTCCCAAGCAGGTTTGTATACTAACCCCAGGATCATATTTTACAACAACACACTCTAAATTAAAGCTTTCCCCTTTGGTTATTCAGGGTTTCAATCAAGGAGTCATCAGTTACTAAATTAGGTTCGGTCTGTCGGCGTGTTTATAGAATTTTCTCACATGCTTATTTTCATCATCGGCGAATATTCGATGAATTCGAAGCAGAAACCTATTTATGTCATCGCTTTACACATTTTGTAACAAAATACAATCTCATGTCGAAAGAAAATCTAATCGTACCAATCAATGAGGAAGAGAATGCAGCGCCAGGCGAAAGCGAAGCTTAAACATGAATGGAAAGCATCATATAGATATTGTTGATAACGTCGGAAGCTCAAGTGTGCGAAGAAAGAACTTTGATTTTGAATATTGTAGATGATATTTAGTTGCATGTTAGAAACAGGCAAGACAACATAAAATACATGAGAAATAAGAAATTTAAAGAAAACCCATAAACCTAATAAAATTCACAAGTTTTGTTTCTTATGCAAACAAAATATAAACAATTCAACTAAACTCAATTTGAATTCTTTTACAAAACAGCATACAAATAACAAAAATATGAAAGGTAACTTAATAATTTTATATATAATGACAAATTATCCGTGAAATGATTTTTAGAATTTTTGCTTCAATTATTCCTTTCCTAAACATTCACAAAATATACCAGGTGTATGTTGCAATATTTTCTTTTGCTTTCCTTAAAAAAATAAAATTAGATTTCCTTTTACCTGAAAGCAAATGTAACACGAATCGAAAGTGTTTATGATACTTATAAAAATTTCGCGTTGAACAAAATATAATTATTTTGTTATCGTAATCAACACAATTTCCCGCCTCTGTATTAATTATGCTAAATATTTTAAATTTTATATTATATATTACAAATAATTTATTATTGAGCTATTTAAAATAATAATAAAAACACTGCATTCGAATTATAGTTTTTGTAAATCTAATGAAAACAACCAATGAATTTATCAATAAAAAAGTTAAAATTTGTACGAAACTCTTATTAAAAGCAAACAAAAAGGCATTTCATGTAAATTAACACATTACTAACAGTAGTCCTGGAAATGAAAAACGATATAATTTGAACTGTTCTACTGCCATTTGTTTTTACTACAAATGTTTAACCAAACAATTTAAATAAATCATTGAATTATTATTATATGAAAACGACATGTATTTCTACATCTTACTAACTGTAAACTGTATAAAATATTTCGAATGTTGTATATTAACAAAATGCATATAAAGAATTGTTGATGCATTTAAGCGACTTCATACTCATTTAAGTAGTTTTTAATTTCATTTAATGAACTGTAATCATTTCATATAATTTTCACATCAAATTAGCAAACCAACAGGAAACAAAGCAAACACCATTTTAGGGATAAACAAGTCTCTCATATACTCTCTTAAGGCAAAAGAAAAACCAACTGAATAAAATGATGATCAATATAAAGAATAAACCCATTGTATGAAAATTAAGAAACATTAACAAACAATAATCTAGGTGAGAACAAATGAAAGCATTAAAAATATTTAAAATATATTAAAAACTCATTAGAAAAATAAATATGAATTAAACCAAAATACAAACAATAATAAATAAAGCGAAACATAGATTTCCAAGCAAATCATTTATGTTCGTTCTTTGATTATCACATCGTGAGAAAAGCCCTTGGTCGGTCCTTAACCACATGTCTAAATCCCAACAAATGTGAGACTCGAAGCGAACGTAAGATGTACGTGGAAGTCTTTGTGTATACCCGAGTGAAGTATTTAATTTCATAAGGAACTCATGACTAATTGTTTAGATTTCGTGGTCAAAATCCATAAAGTGCACGTCACTTAAGCAGAATTGCAACGAATCTACTATTTGTTAAGAGAAGTAAACAAGTCCCAACTATCATTTCACACCAAAATCCATCTAGTACTTAGTTTATTATTTCTTAACTTTGTCATTATATGTAAAATAATTAGAAATAAGTATGAAAAAATCTACAGCAACCTCCAGTTACGTGTCCATGGGCTCCGCCGATTTCACGGACTTCGCCGTCTCCTGTTGTACTTGTTTGCTATTGTTGTGAGCTTTTGATTTCTTCTGATTTTGATTAGTCGCCTGCTGGCCTTGCTGGTTGGACTTCTGCTGCTGATGCTGCTGGCCTTGGGGTCGATTTCGCTTGTTTCCCTGTCCCTGTTGCCGCACTCCCGTGTAGGGCCGACGGGTCGTCGGAGCCTCTTCCCAGAAATCGGTTTTTGTATTTGGCTTCTGAACACTGTGCGTTTGAAATGGAAAAACGTATCGATTGAGATTTCAATGGCATGCGTTTGAAACCTACTCAGGAACGTCCAAGGGATCCAAACTCATCAATATGTGCAGGCTGGGTATTTGTCGGTTGGCCACGATCTCCTCAAGGCCCTCCATTTGAGGTTTCCAGTGTTCTTCCACACTAAATAAAAAAATTTACGAGTTTGATAGAGCTTTAATTAAAATACAATTGAATCCAATCATCTCTCTCACCTCGTGTAGCACATGCGTGTGACCTGGTAGAGGGGGAAACTTCGCTTGATTATCTCGGCACAGGAGACCGTCTTCACCACGCCGCCCCCGGAGCCACTCCACACCAGGCTGCGGTATTCGCCCTTCTCGAGCGCATTCTTTGCATACGAAATGACGTTATTGACTTTCGTTCCACCCTTTACCTATTCACGAGAGGGTTCGACAAATGATTTGAAGTCAAAGAAAATCAATTATAGAATTTCTATACACACATGCATCCAGAGGAAGTCCTCGCGCCCCTTCGGCATGCAGTCCTCGAACGGCAGGTCCGCCTTGGTGACTTCCTGCTCGACGTTCTCGCCCTTCCGGTAGTGCATCATTTTCGCAGCTGAAATGGCAAGAGGAATTCCATGAAAATTTATCACATAAACGAGGAAATC
This sequence comes from Coelopa pilipes, assembly GCA_947389925.1. Classification (NCBI taxonomy): domain Eukaryota; kingdom Metazoa; phylum Arthropoda; class Insecta; order Diptera; family Coelopidae; genus Coelopa; species Coelopa pilipes. The sequence goes on from OX376698.1 coordinate 42,672,886, forward strand.
TTCTCTTTAAGAATCGCTTCGCTTTATCGCGATGAGGGCAAATAGGGGAACGAAAGCAATTTGCTATGCTAGTGACACAATTCAGTCATCCCCTAGACACAACAAGGTAGGAAATTGCGAGGTAGGAAGGACGATCAAGGCACGTTTTTAATGCAGTGAATAAATCCCGGTCCGGAAAAAATAGGGGACGTAGGACAACCACTGTAGGGCAATCACTGTCGCCTGCCCCATCGCATCTGGCAAGTGGCAGACGAGTCGCCAGCAGAGTCGCACGGTTCGAGGGCCATTGAACGAACCACTTCCGGAGCCATTCATGGTCATAATTGATACGCACTCCAATTGGAAATCAATTGCGAGACGTTTCAAACACAGAAATAAAACACGAAGAGACCAAAGACAATGTATACGAATAGAGGAAAAATATGATGGGAAAAAATACGATACGATAGAAGAGGGAGAGAAATAGCTCGAACCACTTAAAGTCAAGGAACGCCACGGAATGAAGCAGCGCGCGTGGCCGCCGGGATATGCGGCGGTGCGTATCAACACACACACACACATACACAGACACCAACAATCGTGCGACTGAAATCGACAGAAGCGACGTCGCCCCCTCGTCGTGGTGCATTTTAATAGGAAACGGAAGTTTGATGTTTAAATTCACGAGTTTCCGCTCCGCAACTACAACAGAACGCCGCCCACACAAACACACCAATACACAAACAAACAAGCAGGTCGACTGCCACGAGACGTCATCGGCAGCGGCAGCGACAACGACACCAGCACCACCACCATGGCAAGTCCGAATGGGCGCCTCTGGAGGAGGGTGGGAGCGAAGACAACGAAGCACGAGGGCAGAGCAACAGGAATGCGTGTGGAATGCGGACGAATTCTTCGCTCAAACGTCTTTATCGCCATCGACATCCCTATCGTCGTCTTTCGTCATCGCAGCAAACGGCGCAAACAAATAATTCAATTTCTGCAAAATTATTAATAAACCCCGAGCCAACTGAACCGACGAAGGTGGGGGCGATGGAACGAGGGAGAGCGGGAGAACGCAAGACAGAGAGAGAGAGTGAGATAAGAATACGTGCTCGGTGAATTCAGTCGAAGCGAGGACAATGATGAAATGGGATAATCGCCAGGATGTGAGCAAAATATAAAATTTTAAATAAGGGATATTATCCCAACATACGGTTCGGGAGGAAGATGTCTTCTTCTAATCGGCCGCAACGATCAATTACATCGGTTTAATCGCTGCACAGTGGTGGCGAGTAAAAGTGGACACCACGGCGTATGCGTAACATTTTCGTACAATGCACAAAGCCACTCATACTACATGGTGGAAATGAGAACTGATACGAAATATGTTTTATTCTTTAGCCACGACTGTCGCTCAACAAGTTCTTCCCGCTGCTCCGTGCTTATCGACACGCATGCACACATTGTCAAGCGGTGTGCGGTTGTGTGCGTGACGGACAGGGAATTTCTGCGTGGGCGACCCCATGAATTCGAATGGAAAGCTAGGGGACGACCACGTTCGATTGTTAATTGAGAACGGGAACTAAATGTCGTAGTCGTCCTCGTGGTCGTTCACAGGACAGCAAAAATAATAACTTCAAGTCTTTGTGCTCTCGGCAATCGCCCACAGCTTTTCACTTTCTACCATTTATTCATTCATCGATCCGAACTCCTCACCTTCGGCAGTGACCCCTTACACCCACCCATCGGCATCGTCGCTGGTGTCGCTTTAATAATTGTTTTATTTGCGCGCATCACGTCGAATCCGCCGCCCGATGGACCAACCAGCGGCCGCATGCCAAGGCGGCACTTGACTCCTGCCTGCGTCCGCCTCTGCCTCCGCTCCATGTTAATTTCATAAGAAGTCCACAAACACACACACATCTATCTATACACCCATTCACCTACTGCCCTAATCCGCCCAGACCCCACCAACTGCTGCTGCTGCTCCTGGCACGCACCCTCAGCAACGGCAACGGCAACGGCGATGGCATCGTGGAAGAACAAGTTGAAGAAAGAGGAGGAGGAACAAAAAAGTGTGTACGACTGAGGCGCCGGAAAGGGACGGCAAATAAAATTAGAGCGAGAGACGCTGAAAATATTTCACTTATTTGCAACGACTCCTTAACAACGTTAGGGCAGGCAGGCAGCAATAGCCGAGGTTATCTCGGGGTTAAGCCACAAGCGGAGGATCAGTTACGGTCTCGTCGGCGGCGTTAACGGTTGTGGGGAATACAAATCGCAGCCGGAAGCGGAAACCCAAGGAAATTCTACTACTGCATTTGTGTCCTGTCTGCAGTTAGGAATTTTTTGTTAGTTGTGAAGTAAGTGTAGTGAAATTGGATTAATTAATTTTCAAAAATATAGTTGGATCCAGGAAAGTTTGATATAAAAAAAAAAAAATTTAATATAGTTTTCCTCGTGCCTTGAGCATCTCTACTGAAAAAATGTACACGTTTTTCACTATGTCGAAAGCGAGACTCCCGGTCGATCGACTTGAGTCAATAATACCTGAACCTGAAATTAACTTCATTAATGAATCAACGCCAAGCACTGCACGACCCTGTAGACCCAATTAACACCACGCCTCGACCTCTGCCAAAGGTGATGCCCGGTTGAACTCCGAGCAGCTAGTGGTCGGCGCTGATCTTGGGGCCAGAACGAATTTGATTGTAAATAAACAAAATCCACGACAACAATTACACACAAGCCAGAATAACAACAAACCCCAAGTGTAAAACAGAACAACATCGCACACAGAACCGAGAATTTGCCAGAAGAACAGGCAACAGGTACGAGGACGCTGCGACCGACACGAACACAACGACAGAAAGCTAAATATAATGATGCCGGGCAGCATTTTTGTGGAGAATCCGCAATTAAATTGGAACGTAAACAACACGATCCAAACGCCTCTCAGAAGCCGCAAAAATATTTCTAATTTTTGGAAGAAAAAACTTCGATTCATTTTTTCAAATTTCTTCTTCCGCAAGATTTTTGTGCGTGGAAGTTTATCATTTCTACACAAAAACAAAAGGTTTAAATCTTTATTTTTTAACTCTGTTTATGCTTCGGTTTTGAGGAATCTCTCAAAACTAGCCAGCAAACAGAACGACAGAATCATGGACAGCGAAGAGTTCCGTCGCCGCGGCATTGAGATGGTCGAGTACATCTGCAAATATCTGGACACGCTCAACGAGCGCCGCGTGACGCCGTCCGTCGAGCCGGGGTACCTGCGGCACCTGCTGCCAAGTGAGTCCCAACCGCCTGCCCACTCGTGTCCCAATGCCCACAATTCACCATCACCATCCGTCCACAGCGGAGGCCCCGCGGGAGCCCGAGGAGTGGGAGAAGATCATGGCCGACGTCGAGGAGAAGATCATGCCCGGCGTCACCCACTGGCAGCACCCGCGCTTCCACGCCTACTTCCCGTCGGGGAACTCGTTCCCCTCGATCCTGGGCGACATGCTGAGCGACGGCATCGGCTGCATCGGCTTCTCCTGGGCCGCGAGTCCGGCCTGCACCGAGCTCGAGACCATCGTCCTGGACTGGCTGGGTGCGTATTCGAATTGGGGACGGGGATGAGGGACTTTCGGAAATTTCATTTGAAATTTCACTCGATGGCAAAGTCGAATAAAAAACACCGGAGATGGGAGGTTGGCTGGAAATAGTATTCATTGTCCGTTGTTCGAACCGATTAATCTATCAAACGATCCGATATGGCGTTTCGGAGAAACTGCCCGTCGAACCGAGCGCAATGATTTATTAGTCCCAGCCTCCTCCGCCTCCTCCACCTCCACCATTCAATTTATCGTGGGCTATTTTTTCCTCTGATCTTCGCCCCATCTCAAGGCAAGGCCATTGGTTTGCCCGATCATTTCCTCGCACTGAAAGAGGGCAGCACTGGAGGCGGCGTGATACAGGTAAATTTCCAACTAACTCTCGCTCACCCTCATCCTCACCCTGTACAGAGAAGCCACGTTATGGCTTTATTTCCCGCAAAAATGCGTGGTCGCCGGCGCAATTGAATCATGTGAAAAATCACAAGAAACACAGAACAAGAGAAATGTTCTATAAAAATATTTATGGGTTGATTTTTGCACCCCGCAGACTTCGGCCTCGGAGTGTGTGCTGGTCACGATGCTGGCCGCCCGTGCCCAGGCCCTGAAGCGACTCAAGTCGCAGCATCCCTTCGTCGAGGAGGGCCACCTGCTGTCCAAGCTGATGGCCTACTGCTCGAAGGAGGCCCACAGCTGCGTCGAGAAGGCGGCTATGATCTGCTTCGTGAAGCTGCGCATCCTGGAGCCCGACGCGAACGCCAGCCTCCGCGGACAGACCCTCGAAGAGGTACCTCCTTGATCGTTTCCCTGATCCACTGGATCTTCATGTTGAATTTTCGCCTTCTCCGTTTTCTCCCTTCCGTGCGTCTTCATGCTGCAGGCGATGGAGGAGGACGAGCTGCAAGGACTCGTGCCGTTCTTCGTCTCCACCACGCTGGGCACCACGGGCTCCTGCTCGTTCGACAACCTGCCGGAGATCGGCGTGGCCATCCAGCGGTTTCCCTGCGTCTGGCTACACGTGGACGCCGCGTACGCCGGCAACGCCTTCATCTGTCCCGAACTGAAGCCGCTGCTGAAGGTGATAGATAGAAAAGATATTGCATTTGTGTTGGTGCTCCATGGCTGAACTCTGTGCGGGTGTGCGTGTGTGTTTGTAATCGCTTTTAGGGCATCGAATACGCTGATTCATTCAACACGAACCCGAACAAGTGGCTGCTGACGAACTTCGACTGCTCGACGTTGTGGGTGCGCGATCGGATCCGCCTGACATCAGCGCTGGTCGTGGATCCGCTGTATCTGAAGCACGGCTACTCGGACGCCGCCATCGACTATCGTCACTGGGGAGTTCCACTCAGTCGCCGCTTTCGTTCGCTCAAACTCTGGTATGTACACAACGTCCACTTGGTTTTGTCAGCCTCCATCTGTCGTCCACCCGGTCGGCAGAAACTCCGAAATCAAAGCACTGCCATTGCAAATATGTACATATGTATATGTGAAATGGCAAGATATTTGACCGTTTGGCGCCAAATTCCCCAGCGATGAGCAGGCGTGACGATCGCTTTGTCTTTTGGGCGATTTGGTGTGGTTTTCACATCTAATTAGTATGCGAATATTTCGGCTTATTCTCATATTCATATAGACATTCGTGGCAAATTCGTGCTCAAATCGCGATGTTTCAGGTTTGTCTTGCGCTCGTACGGCATATCCGGACTGCAACAGTACATCAGACACCACATCGAGCTGGCCAAGAGGTTCGAGCAGCATGTGCTGGAAGACAAACGCTTCGAGATCTGCAATGAAGTCAAGGTGAGCGGTCGCAGGGGTTGGTCGGTCAAAAGAAAAAACAACAAAGCCACGCTGTAACAAAATCACCCAATTTCGGGAGTTCGGTTCTTCACACCAATTGAACTTGGGGGATATTTTCGCCAGGCGGGGGAAAAAATAGTCGTCCGACAAATTACTCGACTCAACTGTGTGAACACAAATATCATTGGCTGTTACAACAATGACCGGGCCGGGCCCTGTACGTCCGCTTCCAGGGAAGCCAATTGTGGTCAGCGCACAAGTCGTCGGACTTCTTGGCCCCACTTGTTACTACAGCCCCACAACCGCCGATTTGAAGATATACATATGTGTATGTAATGTCTTCAACGACATATCGACGGAATATAGAGCAAGCATTCGAGCCAAATTTGGACCGTGCCGCCGCATTGTCTCGCGCAGCCCGCAGTGATTGAAGTGTTTGTCAAGATTTCTGATTGACTTTCAATTGATTGCGATTGACGGTGCTTTTGACAGATCTGTCTGCGGACCCGATGTGTGACTGAGAGGGCGAGAAACGAAAGCGGGAGAGATGGTGAGACGGAGTGATGGAGAGGGAGGGAGGGAGTGGGAGCAAAAATCGAAATTAACCACTCGACTGAAGAGCTATCTGTGTGTGTGTGAGTGGATGTTTGCAGCTACCCGGTTGTTGTTGGTGGTGGTACTGGTGTTGGTGGTGGTATTGGTGGAGCCGAGTGGTTGGGGTTGGACTGAGGTCACACGTTCACTTACAATGTATTTACAATTATTCAAACATTATTCAATATTTTGACTCTGAATATTTCCATGCAATTACCTTGGACAAGTTTCGGAATTCGGAGCTCCAATTGGTGGCTCCAGTTTCTCTCCTTCTCTGACTCTCTCTGTCGCCCTCTGTCTCTCTCTCTAAGTACACAACGAGGTGTTTAGCATTTATTTCATTATTATTACTATTATTATTGTTGTTGATTTTCTTGTGGTTCCCTTTGAAGTCGACGCAAATCCGCTTGTGAGTTTCTTCTTATTTAATTGACGATTACTTAAAGAGTTCCGAGAAAAGCGAGCTAGCATCGTGACGAGGCAAAAGCGACAGCTCAATGACCGGGGAGGCCAAGGGGTAGGGGGACGAGGCGCGGGGGCAACAGGAAATCGGCGACTTCTTGGAAGATCGAATTTAAGGTTGTTACGAACGAAGCATAAGGAGAAGACGAGACTTTGGAGTTCTGGAATTCCACGACGGAAGTGTTCACGATTATTTCTGACTCCACTTCGTCTTCTGGTAGCTTGGTCTGGTGTGCTTCCGGCTCAAAGGATCGGACAAGCTGAACGAGAAGCTGCTCAGCACGATCAATGAGTCAGGGAAGATCCACATGGTGCCGGCGAGCGTGAACGACAAGTACATCATCCGGTTCTGCGCCGTGGCCCAGAACGCCACCGCCGACGACATCGACTACGCCTGGGACGTGATCGTCGACTTCGCCAACGAGCTGCTCGAGAAGGAGCAGCACGACGAGCTGAGCGAGATCATCAACAAGAAGAAGCAGGACACGACGCTCGCCCAGCGGCGGTCGTTCTTCGTGCGCATGGTCAGCGACCCGAAGATCTACAATCCGGCCATTAACAAGGCCGGCACGCCCAAGATGTCGGTGGACGTCTCGTCGCCGGTGGTCATCCAGCAGGCCGGCGGACGCGGCGCGAACCCGATCATCCGGACGCAATCCTCTGTCGACCACAACTCCTGGATCTCGTGGCCGCTGGCGTTCCTCTTCAACAGCAACAACGACGGCAGCGAGGGCGGCCAGAGGAGCGGCAACGTGTCGCTGAGGTGAGTGGGCGAGATTGCTCGAAAAGCTCGTCCTCATCCCCCATTCGACCATTTCAGGTTCCGCCACCTGGACACCAACGTCCGGCCCTCGACGTCGCGCCGCAACTCGGCCACCGGGTCGTCGCCCTCGCCCGAGAACCCCGAGCCGAGCTTCGTCAACATGCTGAAGTCGCCGAAGAAGTCGCCGCAGATGATGCGCAAGGGCTCGACCTCGTCGGCGACCAATGGAAGCAATCACAAGTAGATGTATTTAAACAAAAAACCAAAACAAAGAAGACACCAAACTAAAGACAAATCCCAATCAAGTTTAATTAAGCGAAATCTCAAATTCAAACTCTTCAAGTTCCAATCAATCATATGTATAACTCTAGTTAGTGACGCTGAAGCTGCTTCTATTAAACGCATGAATCTCTAGACTTAGTATTAGTTCCAAAGAAAGTTCCAGAAACCTAGAAGTCCAAATAAATGGCAAACAAACTGAGAAAAGGCAAGCCATTTATTCGTTTTATATGGGCCAGGGGGGTAGAAGAAAGGCAGAAGCTTGTGGCGCACACTTGTTGGGCCGGGGGGATCCTGTGGGCGTTCAGTTCTACATTCTACTACTTGTCAGACGCTCTGACATTTCCTCATACGTTTTCTCTATATTTTGTCAGTTTTAAGAGAAGAAAATGCGTGGCAGAAATTGGTGAGTTTGACAAACACGCGACCATCCGCCGACGGAATGAAGATGAACGACCGACTTTCAACGTTGACTCTCCGCAGGTTCCTCGCGGCCGTCCTGCTGTCGACGGTGGCCCTGATCGGCTGCGTGCCGGCAAAGAGGAAGCTGGTCCAGCACGGCGCCTACGCCGACTGCGGCCAGTCGTACAGCAACCTGATCCGCGGCCTGCGCGACAACTGGCAGTCGCCGATCATGTACCTGAGGAAGCGCGGCTACATCCCCGCCTCCCAGGAGCGCTCGTTCGACGTGAAGTTGATCGCGGGCCGGCCCAGCGCTGAGGAGGGCGCCGAGGAGGCGGACGAGGAGGAGCCGAACGGACTGAGTGGCGGATCCGCCGCCGGCAAGGTGCTCAAGCAGCGCGACAACATCTTCCACTCGCTCACCGGCGACTCGCTGGCGGCCACGGCCGCGGCGAGTCCGTCGGTCGTCACCGGCTCCGTCCTGGGCGGCGAGTGCCCGGCCAAGACGGCGGGCTTCCTCAGCAACATGAAGGACAAGTTCCTGGGCTTCTTCCGCGGCAAGGCCGACGTGGAGAACATTCCGAAGCTCAACTACAAATTCGACATCGACGACTTCGACAAGAACTTCCTGCAGCGGACCAACTTCGACATAAACAAGGACTTCTCCAAGGAGAGCGACAAGGAGTTTCAGAAAATCCTCGAGAAGGGCCTCGACAAGGATCTAGAGAAGAAGCGAGAGTTCGGCAAGAGTTCGCGCAGTCCGGACCACAGCAACAACAACCTTTTGGTCACCTTGAGGCGATTTCCTTAGGCCTTAGGGATGTGCTTGGAGTTCCTAACGTTGTTTTTTCTCGCATGGCAATTACTGTTTTCCTATAAACCTGAAATATTTTTCGCATTTTGTCATCTTCCCAATTAGTCTCGTCTTCGATGGTGCTGCCTTCGGAAAACCACGTTTTCACCCACTCATCCCTAATATTTATTATAGTCTTTACACACTAGCACTTTTCCGCTAATTATCGCAAAACAGTTCCGCTCAAAATAAAGAGAATAAGCGAAGAATGAAAATAATAAATAATGGATTCTGACTAAAAATAGACTCTCTTCGTCGAACAGTTTAAATTTTCCAGTATGACGAATAATTCCGTCTGACGCTCAAGTAAGAGTAAGGATTTTATTGTTAGACCATTCGCACTAGTGAAAAAATAAACAATAGTCTAATTCTGTCGACGTGTAAAATTTGGGAAATACTCGTGGTGTTGTTGATCGGTTCACTGATCAGACGGTTATTTACAAAATCCAGTTCCCGAAATGAAAACAGCCACTCATGCACATCGGACCTGGGCAGGAGTGAATGGACTGATGCAGTGAATGGAATGGACAGGCTGACACAGGGGTAGTTTATACAGAATATATATATATACACAAATATATTTCACACAAACGGATGAATAGAGAAAAACACAAACAAACCAAGTCAATTCAATTGAACAAATAAATCAACATTACCGCCAAATGTAATAATAAAAAAACATTTGTTTAAAACACATTGTTGTCCTTTAGTACGACTGCTTTAAATAAATAGGGAACTTAAAGAAAACACCTAACCAAATCCAAAAAATCCAATTCAATATTGTATTTGACGATTGTTATGTTTTCTGCAAGCTTGGGACAATAGTATTATTATAGTAAATTCACAATAAAATAAATAAGTGGAGGAGTTAACAAATGCCTGATCAAACTAAATGAAACCTTCCCGCGATCCATGCGACCCATGTTGAAATTTACATAATCACAAATATTTATGCTGACTACGACGTCAGCGGTTCTACGTGACGGTGCCAAGCCAAAGTCGAAGTCGAATGCCAGTTGCCAAGAGGGTCCAACGCAGACACCTCGAGCGCGCGCCGAGCAACCAGCGATCTTCGGAGATACCACGGGGGTGGGCTCCAGTAACCGACCACTGTCTCGGACGGCGCGCCAGTCGAGTGAAGGGAAACGGCGAGTTGCCGGTAGAAAAACCACCGACGGCAACGACGACGTCCCCGCCGATACCGGCACCGACAACATCCACCAACAACAACACCAACACTGCGACAGAGATGGCGGCGAAGACGAGTGGAAACCTCAAGCACGCCAAAGTGTGACCGTGTAAACTCGATTTTTAAATATAGCCGCACGACGTCATCGGAGTTTCTGCAAGCTCACATGAATGAAAGTCAAACACGCGGAGAGTGGGAGAGAAAAATACGAGGCAAAATCTGTACCAAAAAATGGCAACAACAAACAGTTCGTCCGCAATATGCGAAAAGGTAGGTGGTGGCAACATCAACATGACTTAACAGAAACAAAACAAACGCCGTGGGGAGATACGGACATGTATAATAATAACAATATGCGAGATCGCAGCATGTCGCCGATCACAAACACAGCAGCAGTGGCGGCGGCGGCGGCTCCGGCAGCGACAAGAGCAACAGTAACCACAGCAACGGTCGCCGCCACCGCCGCCGTCGGATGCCGCCGTCGATACCTTTGCCGTGAGTCATCGGCGGTGCTGCGAGCACCGGGCGATAGCAACCGAAAGACTTCCCATACTTAATGCCACATTAAATCACGATCGACTCAGTAGACGCACACACACAGAGAGTGGGGCGAATACGCGTCTATTGACACGACCGCCGAGCGGAGAACGGATCAATTGAGCAGAAGCCGACAAGCTGTTGCCAAAAATAGATTAACTACATTCATTCATTCATTGCATTCTCATCAACGTCGACGACGACGACGGCACCGCCGGTCTTGCGGAAGTCGGTCAAGTTCTGCGACCGGCTAGAACGCCAAAGCACCAGCCCGGTCCCACTCATACTCAGACTCAGACTCCGGGTCAGAACCAGACAGGTGCTGATCATATGGCACAGGGCGTGCATGTGATTTGACGTCACAGCCGGTGCCGGGCCGCAACCCAAACGAAATTGATCCGTCGCAAAGCGACTCGGATCTCGTCAAGCCTCGAATTCGTCTGTGAATCCCCCATACGTGGATCGCGGCTTGTTGAACTTCGCACCGACAAAGGAAGCCATTCATCATTATATTGCGGTATGGACACGATGATGTTATATTGTATTACAGAGGGGAAAAAACGAGGGTATGGGAAAAAATGTGCCAAATTCGTTAGCATTGATCTGTGAAATATCTGCCGAAGAGGAGGAGTTTGCTTTGCACTTTGTTAGTGTGTGGGTCAGATCCTAATGAAACCAGCTTGAACGGAAGCACAGATCCAGAACCCAAACCCATTAATCCAAATAATCTTGAGGCGACCAAAGTCAACACATGGTATGGGTTGTGTCGAGGGAGGGTCGCAGTGGAAATCGTGCCGGCCAAAAACACACATGATGTAATGCAAAATGTGGGATTTCATCGATCGAAAGATCCGCATACGTTGCTTTTTTAGACATCTCTGCCACCTTACCATCGATTATCACCGAGGTACGAGATTGTTTGTTAACTTATTTTATTTATTTACTCATTTTTTGGCTGTCACAGATGTTCAAATTATATAATTCAGTGGTCAACAGCAATAATTAATATATTAACGTCAATTAAGAGGACTCACGTGCCGAGCAACCACAGATTTAATAATCGTTTTGATTACTTAGTGTCCGATGCCTGTCGCCCGCTTGACTGATGACAATGCGAAAAAAACGACATTGGCGTCAATCATCGACAAAGCGTTCGCACTGATGGCTTTGTTGTTGTGCGTTTAAAATTGTTTGTGCCCTTCTTTTGGCCATTCCATACGTGCCCCAGGTCGTTCACTGAGCTCCGAGCTCTGGTTACTTGTGGTGAAATAGCCTAAATCGCAGCAAACAACCATGAATTCGGAGCTTCGATTCGCTAATTAATTACAAGCGATCGCAAGACACGCGTCTGGAAATTCACGCGATCTTCATATTAATCGCACACAGAGAATATCGCCGGGCTTAAGCAAGCGTTATTTTTAACTACTTTCGCTCTCGCTCCCTCCTCTCGCACTGTCTCTATCTCTGTCTTTGTTTCCAGTTTCACATTTTATTTCTCATTTTTGTTTTCTCACAAAAACTAGATAACTGTGAATATTTGCTTACCAACTGACGAAAGAATTGGGGATTCCACGCAACACTTTGGACCAAATTCGTTATGGTGAAAATCCTTAAATTTCTTTTCAATCTTGTTTTTTATATTTAGGGAAATCTATTAATTACAACTTAATTGTTTTTATATGATTTGATTCACTTTTTTTTTGTTTTCTGTTTCCCTCACTTGCTAATTAAAGTGTCATTAGTAGCATTATTTCATCACTCATCGTTTCGATTGGCATCGAGCTTCCACTTGTTATAAAGTAGAGTGCAATTTCATCGGCAACAAAACCCCCCCCGACAGAGAGTTCATGAGCAATAGCAATTAATTTATTAAGAAACAATTCCGCAACGATCTCGTGCTCCGGGTAAAATTGTCTCGTGGAAAAAATTCCGAGATCAGCACTCGGCATGAATGAACTTGGGCTTGAACATCTGGTGGGAGAAGCAACAAATTCTCTCACCCCAGACACACCCCCTTGGGGAAAACCACCCGTGGCAAAACTCCAGATGCGAGTTCTCGCAATGCAATTACAACAATTGCGTTCTATGTTATACCGATATGTGGGAATTATATTTAGACGATTTCTTAATGCATAAATGAGGAAAACTACAAACCCGACTACCGGTGCACTCTCTCTCTACTCTACTGATAACTGGAATTAGGTGACAAAGCCAATCAGAAAAAGCCAAACAGAAAGTAAAAAATTCCATCAACCATTTTTCACTCACGGATTCCCCATTCATGCCCTGGGCTGCTTACATACCGACAACTACTCCGACACCGACACCGATCCGACATAACCGAGAGCCAACTGTGGGGATTCCATTCGCACCCTCTGCTGGAGACTGGAGAACGCTCCGGAGCGAGAGCGATCGGACATGTATTGGCCAATAGCAGCCACAGTGATCGCAAAGATCGCGGCAGCGCTAAAATCAATACAGGTGCCCTAGTAATGTGCTTAGAAAGAGAGAGGGAGAGAGTCGGGTCCTCTGCCGGAGCTGATGGTGCAGAGAGAGAAAGCTGATTCGAGAGCAATCGGGACGGCGGAGAGAAACGTTCATATAAAGGCGAAGAGTTCCGCAGAGATCAAGCCATTCGCGCCACGGAAGTCGTAACGTCGACGTATTCGAGACAAGGCAGTTACGTGAGCATACAAGGGATGAATAAGTTTCTGTGTCTTGAGCGATAAAATCAAATGTTATTGAAATTTCCGATCTGGTAGTGACAATTGAAAAATTCAAAGTGGACAATTACAAAAGCATCAAAGAGGATTAGTTCAAGGATTGTAAAAACATTGTGCTGATTTAAAGTGCTAATATACAGAGAATAAGAAATTAAAATGAATGTCGAGGAATTCAGGAAGCATGGCAAAAACATGATCGATTACATCTGCGATTATGCGCAAAACATAGAGCAGCGGGATGTGGCACCAACTTTGGATCCAGGATACTTGAAGCACCTTCTGCCAGGTTGGTATTCGTTGAACGATAAATACGATCATTCAAACGATCGAAACAAGGTCTCTGCAGTACATAAAAAATGTATCAACACAACAAATTTCAACAACGTTTCGTGATTTTTCTTCTTGAAATTGTTTGAAATTTAACTTGTATCGAAATCCTCTGGTACCGCCGAGTGGAAAGTTTATAATTACGAATTATACATTTTGCTTGTATTTAGTATTGAACGAAACTCAAGTAAACAAAACATCAAAAACCAAACAATTAAAAGACTTGAGCAGCTTGGTAAGAGCGATGAAGCCACGATCGTTGGATCGTGCAATGAAATGCCAAAACATTTTAAACGCAAATCCAAACATTCTCAAAAGTTTTCCAAAATCTTAACCGACCACCGACAGACATTTTGATTTAAACAAAAAATCCACCTAGAACATCAACAGGCTAAAATTACAGGTCAAGTGAGAAATATTAGCACACGTGGTTTGCGATTTTTCACAAGCACTTGTTCGGCAGCCTCTAATTGAAATTTTTAATTGCAATAATTTGTAATAATTTCAAAAATTAGCCCTTTTAGGTAGGAAAAGTCACACAGTTATGTTTAGTGTTTCGTTAAAAGCGCTTAGTATTGTATTTGAAAAATTCATAAACGGAAGGAAAAATGGAATTTTAATGTTTAGGCAGTGAGTGGGCGGTACAAGAGGAATTCATGAATTATGACACTAGTTTTTTTTTTTTTTAAGAGAGACAACATAGATAAAGAAAGGAGCGGGGTGAAGATCAGTTGTAGTAGTTGACGGTGATTTCTGAATGGGGTGACGGTGAAAACATGGGCAAACAATGGGCGTACGTTGAGTGTGCCGATGTACACAAGCGACCCACGCACGTCAAGAGCCACGAGAAGAAACGCGTAAACTTCATCGAGGATAAAAGTGAGTGACTCGGCGCAAGTGACGAAACCACATGCAAACATTGCGTCAAGAGGTGGAGCAGGAAAGTGAAGGAGAAGCACAGGCAGAAGCCCAACTACAACAACTACAAGCACTCAATTACCAAATGAATGGAACCGATTACTCAAAAAATCACTACCAAAAAATTCAATCACTCCTAATTTTTACTAACTGCCAAGTGTTTGTTGTTTTTCATAATATTTCGTTGTTATTTCATCAAATAAATTAAGTTTGTTTTATTTTTTCCCCATGCGTGTAGACTTTTTTCTCGACGATTTTTTTTTTTTGCTGTTCAGAAGTAGTTTATTTCGTTAAGCTAAACAAAACACTTTGGTTTTTGTTTTTGCCGAAAACAAAAATATATCTTGCTTGTTATAAATAATGCCATAGATTAGCTGTCTATTCAATTGGCAACGTGCTAATTGAGTTGTTAAAGAGGTACTCGTCGGCCCTGGGGTTGGTTGGGTGGGTGGAACTGCTATGATCAGGGCGTAAATATTTTGACCGCGAATCATCGACTGCATTTAGTGAACCTGCTGAAGTCAATTTTTCTTGAATTTTCCTTCCTCTTCACTTGCAGAGGAGGCTCCCTTGAAGCCCGAGAAGTTCGAAGATGTTCTGGACGACTTCGAGAAGAAGGTGATGCCCGGCGTCGTGCACTGGAACCACCCCAAGTTCTTCGCCTACTTCCCGTCGGGCAACTCGTTCCCCTCGATCCTGGGCGACATGCTGAGCAGCGCCATCGGCTCGATCGGGTTCTCATGGGTGAGTTCCAGCCAACCGACCAAATCGACCATTTCCTCAATTCGTCGATTCGTCGGCCTCAGCTATTCGGAGAAAGTGATTGCTAACGTTGTGCCACGTTGTTTTCCGCTTGTTTTCACGCTCTCTCGCAGGCATCGTGTCCCGCTTCCACAGAACTCGAGACGATCGTGCTCGATTGGTATGCCAAGGCCCTGGGCCTGCCGAAGGCGTTCATCAGCGATGTGCCCGGCAGTCGCGGCGGGGGCGCGCTCCAAGGCTCCGCCTCCGAGTGCACGCTCGTGTGCATGATCACGGCCCGGTCGCGCGCCATCCAGAAGCTGAAGGGCCTCAACTCGGAAATACACGAGAGCGTATTCCTGCCGCACCTGATCGCCTACGCCAGCAAGGAGGCCCACTCGTCGGTGGAGAAGGCGGCCAAGATGGCCCTCGTGAAGCTGCGCATCATCGAGGCCGATGCGCACGGACGCATGCGAGTCGACTTGCTGCGCCAGACGATCCAGAACGACTTCAACGCCGGCCTGACCCCGTTCTTCGTGGTCGCCACGGTGGGTACAACCGGCGCCTGCGCCTTCGACAACCTCACCGAGATCGGGCAGGTGTGCAAGGAGGTGCCGAGCATTTGGTTCCACGTTGACGGCGCCTACGCCGGCAACTCGTTCATCCTGCCCGAGATGCGCGTCTTCTCGCAGGGCCTCGAGTACGCCGACTCCTTCAACACGAACCCCAACAAGTTTCTGCTGACCAACTTCGACACGTCCGCGATGTGGGTGCGCGACGTGATGAGCCTGAAGACCGCCCTCAACGTGAATCCGCTGTACTTGCAGCACGAGCATGACAAGGCCATCGACTACAGGCACTACGGCATCCCGCTGAGTCGCCGCTTCCGCGCCCTCAAGCTGTGGTTCGTCTTCCGCTCGTACGGCATCATCGGGCTCCAGTCGTACATTCGCAACCACATGGCGCTGGCAAAGAAATTCGAGATGCTCGTGCGCAAGGACGATCGCTTCGAGGTGCGCAACGACGTGCACCTGGGACTCGTCTGTTTCCGCATGAGGTGAGTTCGCCAATTGGCGTCCAGTGGTTTCAAGTGAACTAACAGTGAGTCCAATTGCAGGGCGGCCGATAAATACAATCAGGAGCTTCTGGCGCAGATCAACCACTCGGGTCGAATGCACATGATTCCCTCGATGGTGAACGGAAAGTACGTGATACGCTTCTGTGTCACATACGAGCACGCCACCGAGAAGGATATTGGTGAGCAAGAGCCAGACCATGGGTCAGCGAGATTGAAGACTACAATTTTGTTTTCTCATTACAGTCGATGCCTGGACCGACATCAAGAGCTTCGCCGAGGACATACTGCGGGATGTCAATTTGGAAATCGTCTCACTGCCACCCGCCCACGACAAGGACAAGGTGAACTCGGAGCCACAGCCGGTCACCGCGAAGCCGCCAATCAAGAAGAAGCTCACCCGCACCAAGTCGATGCGATTCTCCTTCACACGCAGCATATCGCGCGAGATGTACGAGAGCCAGAGCGAGCACCTGAAGGACGGCTGCACGCCGATCCTGGTGGTCGACTCCAACGCCATGCTGCAGAGCTTCCTCAAGGCCACTGCCGACAATCAGTCGAACAAACTGAAGGGCATCGCCGACGTAGACACGGACGAGGCGAGCAACTGAACAAGGCTGACTTGGGTTTTAATTTCGAAATACCTCCAATCTTCTTCTTAAATTATTTTATTTTATATTGTTTTATTTATTCCTTACTATTGTTAATGTTATTTTTTAATGATATGTTGCTAGTATTAATAATATAGGTTTTACTATAAATTAGTTGTGTTCGGCAGGGGCTGGACCGTTGCTATTGCTAATATCTTTCATGTTCATTACTGTGTCATTCGATATATATATATACACATACATATATGTTCCTAAATCTCATTTCATTCAAGTTGACTCTGTGTCTTATTGTATTTATTTCCATATGTAAATCTTGAATATTTATGAATTTAAAGCGCGTCTTTGGATTAAAACCATTAAATTGCGAATCACTATCATATAATAGAACAAACAATTCTGTTTATTTATTTGCTACAATGAACGCCAATAAAGAAAGAGTAAACTTTATGCGAAAACAGATGCACATCGAGTTCCATCGATCCGTGAAGCAGTTGTCGTTATTTGTTCAATGAGATGGAAATCGGATTGTGTTCATTGCGATTTCCGTAGAAAACAATTTGTGATTCTTTAAAAGGTTTCTATTTTTGAAATATTACGAACTCGTAATTAGCCTATACACACATTATTGATAACGATTCGAACCGTTTCACGGAATGTCGTACTCAATATATATTTTAAAAAACCGCTCTTTTATTTCTTGGATTTGTTTCCGCCATTCGCCAAATGGAATGTTTTTGATCTCGTTTTAAAACACGAAATTTTCAAAGTTGTATTAGAAAATATAACCGCTATACTAATGCTCTATAAAGTATGCAACGTTTTACAAGTTTTACGACTCGGTAGATGCAGCTCCGGTAAATCCATTGTCAATAAAATTTTTAAATAAATACACTTTTCGTTTTCAAATATATATAGTCACTAGGAGTAAATGTGAGGAATAAATATCATTTTCCCCATAAATTTCTAATATTATTTTTAGTATGAGACTTCTATTTAAAGCATTTGACGAACACTAATTTGTCGTCTGACTTAAATCAAAGATATAATAACCGTAGCACTCTTAATTTTAAAATCTATTATTATTGCATGAATTTGATACTTACCTCACACACTTAAATGCTTCAGTAAATGGAAAATTTTATAAAAAAATAGTTTTAATGAATACTAGGAAAGTAAACAACTTTTGGCTTCACGTGCAGTAAAACTAAAAAACAGCTGTTTCTGACGGCTTTCAGATCCTATCATTTTGTCACTACTATTTATATTTTGAAATACCATTTCAAAAATTGTATCTGATTTAAGAATACAACTTATGTTTTTTTTTTTGTTGTTTTTTTTTATAAAAGAAAAATAATAGGATCAAATAATTACAAATCGAATATGAAAACGATATTCGCACTTATACTGCTGATATATATATATATATATATGTCTTTTACATATAATTTACAACTCTGCTCGTTTCAACCGCAGTATTAAGAACCCGGCAAAAAGAGCCTCAATTTTGCACATGAACCACATACGTCAAAAATATAAACAATTCTGCCAGCGCGATTTTAATACTTATTTCAAATAATTTTTTTGGTTGTTTTAAATATATAAATAATATATAATAAATATATAGACTATGCCAACTTGGAATCAAATACAGGCTCAGTTGCGCAATGCAAATAATCCGGTTGTGTTTCTTGATATTGCAGTGGGAACGACGGTGCGTATTTGGAGCAAACTCATCAAGTCCCCAAACATTATATTTATATTGTTATAGGAAATCGGACGTATGATATTTGAATTGTTTGCTGATACTGTGCCAAAAACGGCTGAAAACTTTCGTCAATTTTGTACTGGAGAATACCGACCCGACGGAGTGCCGATGGGCTTTAAAGGTGCCAGTTTTCATAGGGTCATCAAGGACTTCATGATACAGGGAGGAGACTTTGTGCATGTATGTTCAGAGTTCAACAATATATATTTAGAATTAATATTTCCGCTTACAGGGTGACGGCACGGGTGTTATGAGCATTTATGGTGGCACCTTTCCTGATGAGAATTTCACACTAAAACACGATTCGCCTGGTTTGCTCTCAATGGCGAATAGTGGAAAGGACACGAATGGCTGCCAGTTTTTCATTACATGTGCAAAATGTAATTTTCTTGACGGTAAACATGTTGTATTTGGACGCGTTTTGGACGGTCTATTGATCATGCGAAAAATTGAAAATGTTCCGACAGGACCGAACAACAAGCCAAAATTGCCGGTAACAATTTCACAATGTGGGCAAATGTAAACACTATGTATAATGTTATTGTTCTCTATTTAATGTAATTATGGCGCCTTTTATTTAATTATTGCTTAAGAGGAATACATTTTCTACTTAAAACCATTAACTTATTTCTTATAATTGGAATGGAAACACTCGATTCAGTCACACTATAGAACCCAAATTTATTATATTTCCTTATTGAAATTTGAATCTTGAAGGAGCTTTTCCTTGTGAAGCGTCTTGCAGTCATCAATCACGAAACTAGATATACAAACATTTTATACTCAGCAAAGTCTTTTAGTGTAGTTTTTACATACCTATAAAAGATATAACATAGAGGTACTGTTGCTAAATGCCAAAGAGCATGAGCGTCGAATAACCAAAATATTGGTGGGAAGTCGAGCAACTCTAGACTCATTGACAGACCAAATAGAAAATAGAAGCGCACCATTTTCTTATAATATGGACGATGTTTTCGCACCACAAAACACCACAGCAGCCAACCAATTGCAGAAAGTAACCCTATAAACATACATTTAAATAAACGATATAAATAAATGTTTCTTATTTATGCATACCCGTGGTTATATTTGTTGTCATGTTGAACGAGTAGCTAAATTTCCCAACACTCAAATAGGCAAAGTAATTTAAATAAAATGAAAGGAATATCAAGGTCAGCAACCCGCGTAAAATAAGAGAGTATTTGAAGATCATACTGGAATAATCAAGTGTTGAATAAACATATTTCTTGAAGGTAGGATTCATACTTACCGCATTATCATACAGTAAAGAGTGGCGAGGACCATGGAATAAGCAAATGCATAGTCTAGCAATTCAGTAAGGGGAAAGTCTCGTGTATGAAATATAGTTGACCAAATCCAGCCGTTTAGACAAACCTATATACACATGAAGAAAGTTGTAGACAAACGTTCTCAAAATACGAACTTTACGAACCATTGAGAAGACATGCCAGAGTTTGAAACAGGGACTATCAGGTCGTACTTCACGTCGGAACTTGCGCAACATTTTGACATGAGCCAAAAAGTTTAATATCGAAAATATTACTGATGCCGGTTCTTGCAGGCCGAGCAAACGTATAAAAGGCCACTAGAAATATTAATTCGTATTAGTAGTGTTTAAACAATTTACTTTCTATACTCACTTTCCCATAGAACTGCGGAACTTGCCAGCCACGGTCCAGGAAGGCGTCCACTGTTCGCCACATGCATCCGTACTGACACTCATCTGCACAGGCCCACTGGAATAATCGATCAAACACCGTTTGCTGGTAGTACTTGACTGCCTGCTCCTGAATTTCTAAACCATCTAAATAATAGGTCATTGATTTTGTTATGTGGATATTTGTCTAAATTATAATCCAAATTACCTGCAGAGCAATTCGTCCGTTCACAATTCTCGCGACAATTACGAAAGAATTGTGTTCTGTCCCCATTCGAAGAACAGCAAAGCGATAAATTAAAAATCAAAACAAAAACACATATGCAAATTTTTCTTAAAGACAACCTCGGCATTATTTATGTTAACTAACTCATTTAATCTAACTACTTGAACATTTTCAACGATTACAAAGAATTTTTGACATTTCTAATCAATAATATAAATAGTCGTCTCAAAGAACTAGGAATTCTTAACCACTGTAATGTTTAGAATAATAAGAATCGGAAAACCGATATAAAAAACAGAATATCCTAGTGGTGCCACATCCACACTATTTTATGAATCCTCAAGTATTGTCTTTTTCTATCCTTCACGAAAGTTTTATAACAAATTCTGTAGTATTCATTGAATAATTTCAATCTGGCAACACAAATTTACCACACATTGACAATGTAGAGTGCGTTTACAAAAACAAGAAGCTGTCAAAATCATCTGCGCCCAACCAGCAAAACACGGAAAATTTTTCTCAATCATAGTTTTTCACCCATTTTACAATTTCCGCATTTAGAGTATCAGAGAAAACTTATCGCACAAGTGATATGTGGGCTAAAGTTATTAGTTGAATACACAATATATTTCTCTGAAATATACAAAAATGAAGCTTAAATTCGAAGTTAAAAGTGACGAAATAATATTGTGCATTAAAATGTTTGAGTTTGTGCTCAAAAAAGTATTATGAACTGAAAAGTATCTGGAAGATGCTACTTTAAAGAAATCCCACAACTTTCTGCACTTAGATGGGCAATTCTTAAGAGCTGCTGGCGGAACACCAGCTGTCCGTACGACTGACCAATTCTTTGGCGCATCGAAAAATTCTATATGTATATAGTACATGTTCAGAATTTGGGTATCATTATTACATATATATTAAAATAACAAGAACTGAATTAACGAAATTGGAAATTTCAACCAATGTCTGCCAATTTTGATGGGGCTGCTAAACCGAATCCATCGGTCGGGGTCACATTAAAGAAGCCAACCGCTGCCGCCAACAATAATTGCCACCATAGAAAATTTAATGCAAAGGTAAGGCATTGATCAAATTATTTCATATAGATTACATTTAAACTCAAATCTTTATCTAAGATGATTCATTCATTCCTCTGACAACCTATCTACCTGTCGTCTACCTGTTCAATATATTTCTTCGAATAGCCTCTATAATCTTCTTCCAACAAACTTCTACTCTTAATTTTGACCTGGAACTCACTCGAATTTCATTAACTGACAACCCGTGAAATGTAATTGGTATTTAATTGACTAAATGGATCGAATGTTATTTAAAGTGTGATATACCTGATTGCTATAGCATTGGCATTAGGATTCTGTAACCGTGCTGAACAAAAATAATAAAACTTAAAGTATGAACTTGATCTTCTTCCCCTTCAAAATACATTTACTCTATTTTATATTTATTATATATTACAGTCAATTTAAAAACTAAATTATTTAAATAATATTCATTTAATTGATTTAAATTCTTATCTTTTCAGCGAGAACCTTTGTTTTTCTTTATAATGCGTCTCAACCTGAAAGCTGTTTTACTCTTCCTCTCCGTCGCCGTGCTTGTTATTACATTTGCTGTGTATATGCGATGCTCAGACTTCACATTTCCACACGAATTAGTCAAACGTTGGGATCGTCGCCTCTATGTCGACGCCAATAATAATGATATCGAAGGCAATAGTTTAGCTTCCTCATCCACAACAGAGTTGCAAGACATTGAATGTTTAATAAACCAGGAATACACTATTCGTTGCAAAAAGGATGCTGCCGATGAAGTGTACGTGCCTTTCTCATTTTTGCACAACTACTTTGAAGTATCGGGATCGCTTACAACTGTGGAAAACCAAGGGACTAAGTTCAATTGGACACATAGTAATGCCAAAGTGAATTTGCCAAAAGGCAAATACGATGCTCGTGGGCTCTTCATGTATTTTGAAAATTATAATGTGGAGGTTGGTAAACTATAACCTTACGCAATAATAAGAATTGTTATATCAAAGCATTTTATTGTAGGTTCGTGATCGTGTCAAATGTATAAGCGCAGCAGAAGGTGTTCCCATAAGTACTCAATGGGAGAAACGTGGCTACTTTTATCCAACACAAATTGCACAATTCGCGTTATCGCATTACAGCAAGAATCTCACTGAACCTGAACCTAGGATAAAGGTAATATAAGTTATTTTTCAAACATCGATTTATTCATCATTCATCATATTAATTTCTAGATAATCGAAGACGCCGATATTAACCAAGCAGATTGGACGACTCCGAAGTCAAGCAATCTTACACGTATCTGGCATCCAAAATTCAATTCAAGTGTTATTCAGTTTGAAACTGCTATCGATTTTGAGAGTGCTATCAGTGTTAATGTTGATCATACGCTTGATCTTGTCCTCAGCATCGATTTACTGATGGTTACTAATAGTAGTAGTCTCATTATAACCCTGCAAAACCGTGAAACCAAGCACAATTATAACGTATATTACATACTAGCCGATTTGGTTATTAGTGTACAGGAAGATAATATATATTACGGTCTTGGTAGCGCAGCAGTTAATAAATGGCGTCATTTAACCCGGGACTTGCTTATCGATGTACAAAAAGGCATTTCTAGTGATAAGAAATCCACAGTGAAAATAAAGCGCAATGAGTTGAAAGTCGTATCGATATCATTTCTAGGAATTGGATTTTTCGATAATGTAACACTTTCAACATACGATCATCTGGCGCATTTCTACGATGCCGCTGAATGGTTTGTTAATAATCAGAATATAAAAACTGGTGGCTGGCCAAATCCAGTTAAGCGTACTTTGAATGGATTCGTTGAATTAAAATCTGGATGGCTTTCTGCTATGGGGCAAGGACATGCCATATCGGTGCTAGCACGAGCATATTGGCATTCAGGTGGCGACAAACGCTTCCTAAAAGCAGCGGCATTGGGCCTGAG
This sequence comes from Coelopa pilipes, assembly GCA_947389925.1. NCBI lineage: Eukaryota > Metazoa > Arthropoda > Insecta > Diptera > Coelopidae > Coelopa > Coelopa pilipes. The sequence continues at coordinate 42,696,422 of OX376698.1, forward strand.
ACCGTATGCTGTACCTTCGAAGGATGGTGGGGTTCTCGCACAGTTCATGGATAAGTACAATTGGTGAGTATTTCTTGTTAGGAAGCAGTTCAAATTACCATTATTACCCTTTCGTTTTGTTGTCTTACAGGTATGAAGAATATCCCACCACACCAGCATCGTTCGTACTGAATGGCTTCATATATTCCCTGCTTGGACTATATGACTTAAACTCAACCGCTCCCACGTCGATTGCACGAGAAGCTGGAAAGTTATTTAATCAGGGCATGTTATCACTTAAAAAGATGTTATTGCTTTATGATACTGGTTCCGGGACCAGCTATGACTTAAGGCATTTAAGTCTAGGTAAGACTGAAATAGTATAGTTTGTATAGTTGGTCATGTTTATCTGTTTTTACACAAGGTGTTGCCCCAAATCTGGCGCGCTGGGATTACCATGCTACACATGTGAATCAATTGCTACTTCTTGCAACAATTGATAGCGACCCAATAATATCACAAACAGCCGAGCGCTGGAAGGGCTACATGTTTGGCAAACGTGCTAAGCACAACTGAAGGCGTCGTCGTTCTCGAAAAAAGAGAATTAATAATCGAACTCACTCTAAGTGATGTGATGTATTTTTACTTAAGTATTGTTTTACTTACACATTTTTATGTTTTTTGGAAATTTTCGGTATTGTTTTGTTTTTGAAACAAAACATTGAGAGTCGTGAGTATTATTATTGTCATTAATTAGCTGCACATTCATTTTATTTGTTGTATAGTTTATTAGTTTTTTATTAGTGCACATGCGTTACTGCTGCTTAAATACCTCTTTATTTTGAATGGTGCTTGTTTTATTTTTAACAAATGGATTATGGTTTTAGGTTCATTATTATGTTCAAATTTATTTCAAAATATTTTATGCTTGTTTTAGCTATCATAAGTTTTTAAATAGTTAAACCTAACTATAAAATGTACCTACAAGTATTTTAAGGGGATATAAACCTTAAAGAAATAATCGATCATAACACAGTAGCTTCACTTTGTTACCTTGCGGCACATCCTACACTATATAGATAATTCAAATGCATTGATACTAATATAGACCCGAGTTAAATTATTTTTGTTGATATAACAAATGTTTGATAGATTTTTAATTTGTTAAATACTATTTCAATTGCTTCTATTACGTATTTTGAGCTGTGTCACTGTAAACTATTTTTATGGAAATCTGTTGTAGTTTCCTGCCGAGTGGTTTGCAACACCAATAACAAAAATAAATAACTTGACTTTTGATACGAAAACTTTTTTATACTCAACAAATTTAAAACTAAATTTCCAACTTGAACGTTAGATAAGCACACAGACATATAACTTGTTGTTTTGTATATTTATGTAGAGCTTCTAACATAAACACTAACTAGATTAATAACATTCAGCGTTGCTTGCGATAAATTAAAAAAATAAAATGATACAATAATACAGTAATAATATTATGAATGTAGATCACATATCTTTAAATTATTAGTAAAAACGAACGAACAAGTAATATAGAATTAAGCTAACATGCCATTCCATTAGTTTTTAACTATTTAATTTGCACACTTGCCCATTTATCACGAGTGTGCTCCTTAGTTAAATGTTCATAACGAATGATTTTCACTTTACACGAACAAAAATTCGGACCAAAATCTCAACAAAAAAGAGCACGTTCGCACACATGATAACAGTTAATAGTCATCTGTTTCCAATAAATCCCTATTAAAGAGACATATGAAAAATACACACTAATGTTTTAAAATGTCAATTAAACTCTTCGAAGTAAATAAGTGAATCACATGTATATGTGAATTACAAATATGAAACTTATTTCAGAAAATCGATTTATTTTCTCAATTAGAAATAAGTAAATATGTTATTAAGACTGTCAAAAACTATTTGATTTTAATGGTTTAATTTTTAAATATTAGAACAATCAAGAAAAAGAAAATAATGTTGTACTTAATTCGTTTTTTATCATAAAATGTTTTATTTATTGTTTATAAGCACACAATACTGAGTAACGAATAAACTATATTTTATCTTAGTTTGAAAGATTCCACATATGAGAAATACAAATAATCATTGTAGTTTTATTTTCTATTTCCTTTTCTTCACTCCATTCATCAATACTTTAAGAATATAAAATGATAAATTGGTATTAATAAAAACTAAATTTTATTTACATATAAATAATTTACAAAATATAATGATATCGGATTTGAAATAATTGAGGTATTTAATGTCATGTGTCATACATGTTTCTGAATTTAAACTAATACACATTCAAATATCCGCCTTCTTCGTCTTTGATTTCATTCATTAAAGAAGGTTTTGTCAATGCCTATTTGGTATAATTGTTGACTGGTTACAAATACAATTTTGATTCAATAATAAGCTTTTCGTACATTTCACTTAGACGTTAACTTTAATGAAGCGCACCAAGTACGCCTCAGTCAATTTTTCTTCTTGTCCCTACTATTCTTGACATCACTTATTCCGATCGATGGAGGTCAAGATCTTCGAGACGACAATATGTGACTTCTTATCGATGGAGAGCCAAAACGTCGCCTAGCCTCTGTGATGAAAGCGTTCTCCATTTGATCGCATATCAGATCAAAAAACAAATTAGCAATGTTGCTGTGCAGCAAGGATTTGAATTCGAAAGAAACCTTAAAGTCGACCACACATGACTGTGGAATATCTTTCAGCCCAGGACTAAAACGCCACTCGTTGAGTAGATAGTTGAAGAGACGTCCATCGGTGCAAACGGATTTCACCAATTGTGGTTTCTCTATCGAAACATTTGATGTGTAAACTTCGTTGAGAGGTGGAAATCCTACAATGAGATCGGCCTTGAAGCCATCATCATGCTGAGTATGTACATGAGATTTCTTCACATATGGGACAAATTTATAGTAGTGAGTAACGTCAGCAACAACTTCGTACATCTCATGCATAGAATAGCTGGCGGCACGTGTTCGAAATAGAATTATTAATAAATCTAGAAATAAACAAAACTTATGGCACTCACCCAATTAATTCCTTTTTAACATACTCTCTATTTTTGTTTGTCAAATCGGTTATTGTAAAAAACTGACGTTGTAAACAATTTGGAGCATTGCCTGTTGTCGCTGTTCTATAAGTGTAAAAAACAAACAAAATTCACTACAAATGCAGCGGTGCAGTTCCGGATTGTTATTTCAAGTTCATTGCCTTGATTTGCCAATCATTCATCACTTTGCCTATGGGCGAATCCAACACATGCCATTGACATTGGCGCATGGCTCCACTTTACACGCTTAAATGTTATATAACTAAAAATACTTATATATAACATGCACTTACGAAAATTGACACACATAATTTATTAGCTGCCTGTTTGGAAAAATTAACTTGATATTTTTTATCATTCTCCCTCAAAAATATATATAATTTTACAAAAGCAAAAAAGTTCCATCCGACGAACAACGTCAAGTTTTGTCAAGCACTTTGTCAACAACATTAGTACAGCGGCTGATTTAAAAACAGCTGATTTGTTTATTTGTTGTAAATTTATTGTTGTTTAACCCAATATCCACTGATGGAAGGAGTTTATAAAGTTTCAACCTTGACTTTTTCGAACCTTCCCTGTAGTTTTCGTTTTTTTTTTTTATCTTCCCTGTAATTTTTCTCTCTCCCTCTCTTGATCAGAATCCAACAGCTGAGCTTATTTTGTTTATTTATTGTAAGAAATTTTAATATAATATATTTACTGTATTCTATAACATTTCAACTATATATATATACATATTTATATATATACGTTCATAAACGTATATATGTTACAAGAAGGGATCTGGGAAGAGAATCCTTATAATATTTCAACCGCGGCAAAAATTAATCAACAGATGTCAACAAGTTGTTTTGATTCTCGTCATGTGTTTTTACACTTCAATGGATCCCAGTCGGAATTGAACTCCAAAATAACGTCAAATTTATTTCTGACAACGTGTTGACTGTAAACAAAGCATAATAAAGTTTATATATATGCAGTTCTTTCTACATAATATTTTAAAATGCGTTGCCAGAACGTAAGTTGGTCTATCTAGGTATATATGGTTCAAGTTATGTAATGTGTACATCATTGAATTTCGCATTTACAGCGAGTACTTCTGAGGGAGGCGATAAATTTCATTAAACCAGTCCGCAAAAATCTCCATTCTCAGGCCGTTACGGACTCACACAATGCTGGTGTCGTAAGAAAGAGATTCCCTTATGTTAAGGTGTGTTTTAGCTTAGCGTTCGGCTCATTTGTCGCCTACGATGGAGTCGTCAATGAGTTCACCTACTGCGGTGCCAGTACACGCTTTTTGCGTTCCCTTAAGACAGCCTCATTAATTGCGGTCGACTATCTGCTAGTGGAACGATATGAGGGAGAAGAAAACTACGATGATCTAATGAAGGCAATACATCAAAAGAGTGCCAATCGGTTATTGAAAACGTGCCTTCTGAATGGTGGCTTGTATATTAAGGTAGGGCAAGGATTCGCTGCTATCAACCATCTTCTCCCGAAGGAGTATACCCAGACACTAGCACAGTTGCAGGACAAATGTTTACCGACATCGCGAGAAGATGTGCAGAAAGTATTCATTGAGGACTTTGGAAAAAAACCTGAAGAAATATTCACAGAATTCGATTATAAACCGGTAGCCGCAGCAAGTTTAGCTCAAGTGTTCAAGGGAAAGTTACAAAGTGGAGAGGAAGTTGCCATTAAAGTATTTAGTCTGTGGTAATGACGAAGTTCTAGTAAAGTGTATCATGTATTATTTTCAGGTTCAGTACAGCGATTTGCAGAAACGGTTTACCAGTGATTTGGGAACAATTATTTTCCTCCAGGATATCATAGAGTTGTTTTTTAAAAACTACCACTTTGGGTGGATTATACGTGATTTAAAAAAGAATCTTATACAGGAGATGAACTTCATAAAGGAAGGGGAAAATTCTGAAAAATGCGCCATTGACTTGAAGAAGTTTAAATTTGTGCATGTGCCAAAAGTATACTGGAATTATACAAAGACGGTAAGCTAATCAGTATGAAGCAAAATCCTTCTTTGTAAAAAAAAAAAATTCTACTTTAGCGGGTTTTAACTTTGGAATGGATCAACGGTTTTAAGATCAGCGACATGGATCAAATAAAACAGAACAAACTGGATTTAAAGGACATTGATGTAAAACTCTTTAAAATGTTTGCGGAACAAATATTTAATTCTGGATTTGTGCATGCAGATCCACATGCAGGCAATAGTAAAATTGAAAAAACCTGTTTCTTGAATTGTATTTTATTTTTATTTTATTTATTAACAAGTTTTCATACGAAAGAATCCTGCAAGTGGAAAAGCCGATTTGGTTTTACTCGATCATGGGCTGTACGAAGAACTACCGGAAAAAATTCGTATACCACTTTGTGAGTTCTGGGAGGCAACAGTTTTGCGCGATGAGAAGAAAATGGAATCGGCAGCAAAAAAAATCGACATTAATGAATATATGAAATTCGCCGAGGTATTGTTTCAGCAGCCCATTCGTATACACGGTGGACGAATCAAAACGAAGCTCACAGAGTCAGACATTGCCTACATGCAGGAAGTGGCCAGAAAGAACTTCGATCTAATCATGAATACTTTGAGAGAAATGCCGCGAAATATGCTTTTTGTTGTGAGGTGAGATATTAAATCAATTAGACTTTATCAGGTATCTACTAACCGGTTCATACATAGAAACTTAAACACGGTACGTGCGATTGGACGACATCACGGAGATGTTGTGGATCGTCCTCGCGTTATGGCGCGTTATGCTCAACGTTGCATATACAACAAATGTAGCTCCCTGATCGGTTATGTGCACTGGATGTACAGACGTATGGTGTTCGAATATTGTTTATGGTGGGTGCATCTTGACTTTTCCGATAACTGTATTCATTAAATGTTTCATTGCTATGCATTTTCCAGGCAAAATGCTTTTAGGCTCTCATGTCTAAGCCTCTACTTCAACATATTGTTCAAGTTGGGACGAGCACCAGAATCGGCTACAACTATATTATCTGATATTAGCAAACAGGAGATCAGTTAGCAAAATTATAGAAAAATTATTAATTTGAATTTTTTGTTATATAATGGGACTTACTTAAAGATGAGTTAGCAAGATTTACAGAGAAATTAATTTTAATGTTGTAATGGGGCTAAGTAAAAAATGTTGTAATAAATTGTTTTTTTTTTTTTTAATAAGTTATTTTTACTTTAAGATATATTTTTCTAATCAAAACAAAGTAGAACGTAGACAATCTGGCATCACTAAATGTGACAGTAAACAGCTGATTGTGGTTTCATTTCACAAATTTTTAATATCTTTCGGTTCACATTTACAATGACTGATGAAACAACTGGTCCCACATTAAAAGATGCTTGGTCGGTACGTAACAGAAATAAAGGAAGTAACCTATAATATAGCGAATTGTTGACTTAAATCGTTTAATTTTCATAGATACGTCCGTGTGCTGTGTATCAAGATGAGTACAATGATTGCACAAGCATTAAAGCCCGTTTCCATCAGTACTTCGTTCACGGCGAGACTATAGATTGTTCGCAATGGCAAAGAGATTTTGAGAACTGTGAACGATATCGGAATTCCAATGACACTGATCTAGTAGCTGGAGAGGCGATTGTCAAAAGTGAAGCAGAACGTCGTAATAATCGCATGAAGGCTCATTACAGCAACACTACATGGACAAAACGTTCCAGCCCACCTGAAGATTGGGCTAAGCCACTCCCAGAATGGTTCGCCAAGCGCAATGAAAGCACTTATCTTGAGCTCAAGCAAATGGAAATGGACGGTCGAGTACTCGCAGAAGATAAAGCGACGTCATATTGCACCATAATGTAGTCTTTATTGTTTATTAAATAAAAATATATTTATATTATTCACCATTTATTTTTTTACCCTCAAGTACAGTGCCAAATGAAACTACATTGAATTAAAAATTCTTTCCTTAAATTTATTTTCTAAAAAATTAAAGAAGGATAAAATCCAAAAATGATTTGCTTTAGCAATTATAGAATATATGTATATTCTTACATATATATTTATATGTATATATTTCTGTGTACAAATAATATACCTTTCATATTTTAAACTATATAAAAAGGTTATAACTAGAGCATATCATAAGTAGGTACACTAAACTAATTATAAGAAAATACAGGATCCTACTTGAAGTAGTGGTAATATATTTTACTTCTACGCTGGTCAGATTGGTAAAGTGAGAGTGACGAGAATAAAGCATAACTTGAAATCTGTAAAGAAAATAATAGAGCGTGAGAAAATGTTAAAACTACTTAGAATAAATTTAACGAATACCTTGGATTATTGCAGGCTGGCTGAATTATTGTAGGCTATATACAGGCTGGCGAGCAGCTTCCTCCAAGTGTGTCACTAAATTTAGCGACTTTTTCTAGTTCACAAGCAGTGCAGTTAGTTTTTCAAATTAGTGTTTGTAAATTAATTAAAATGTTCAGTATATATTTCAATTCATAGTAATGGAAAATTCAAATTATTGCAAATTAATTCAATATGTCGGTTTTTTAGGAAGTGGTGTCGCATTCCAACTGGAATACAGTTAAAACAAAAATATTTCAATTATTTTTAATATAAAAATTACTGACAAATTTTGCTTTAACAAAACAACAATTGTGTAAACTAGATTCCAAAATTTTAAATTTTAGAATATTCTTTGCGCTACCTTTATTATATTCAACAGCGCATTTAAAAAGGTTGTATTGTGTGTGTTTCGCAAACTGTAAGACCCTTCATCTTCTATTCATATACACTTTACTTTAGTATTTATTGTGCTGTGCCAGCAGCTGCATATCCGTCAGATACTTTATTATATGCACTTTCGCCTCAGCCTTTTGTCGGACGCCCAGTGTGTTTAGCATATCTGTGACAACCATACCAAATGATTGATCTTCGGCGCTGACTGCTTGTGACATGGAGTTTTGGAAAATTTTTATTGTATTCAGGACGTTATCGTGGTTTTCCTCTTCGGTACGTTCTCGCTTCAGTGGCGGTTCATAGAAATATGGCTTCTGATCTTTATTGGCGGCAGCAGCGAGTTGTGTGTCGCCTGTAACTGCAATTTCTAAATGTGATCGATCTACAGTGTACAGTGGTGCAAACGAAAATCAAAAGATCAAGGCACAGAGAGCCAAATCACAAAGAAAGGTGAAAAATTTTGAAACTGGCGCAAAACATACACCATCACAAAAACACTTTCTTGGCGAGGGGCTCCCAATGCTTTTAAAAACAACTTACCGTGCGGATGGGTGAGAGCCTGGGCAGACGTCGAGGCACTGCCGTTGAAGGGCTGGGCAAAGATGTCGACGACAGTCTGTTGTGGTTGCTGTTGCTGGTGTTGATTGGGATCGACTTGGGCCACTTGGTTAGCATTCGCTTGTGCGGAATTATTACCACATTTTCCTAAGAGCGATTCGCGATATTGTCTACAAACAAAAAAATAAGCATTAGTGATTAAAAAGTGCAAAGTGAGTATGAACTAACCGTATAGAATCGACCAGGAATTGCATTTGCTTAAAATAGCGCCAGCGCGATTCTTGGCACAGTTTCATTTCGCGCGCAAATTTATCACGCAAACTCTTCCAGCGTTTGGTACATTTCTGTTCTGCAATTGGTACGAAAATATAGTATTTCATTAAAACAAATCAAAACTATTATAAAAAATCACATACGATTATTATTATTCGCAAGAATCACATAATAATTTAAATATCTGACTGTCGGTAACGAAAACACCTAACGCCGAAAACCTCCCTACCCCCCCACCAAAAACCTATGTTTTCATTCATTCATTCATTGCCGGGTCCAAGTGTGGAGTGATTCCGCAGCAGAAGCCGCCGCCGTCGCAAGCTGAATTCAAAATAAAACCAAACCAAAACCCGCCAAACCGACGAACGAACCATCCACAACAACAGCACAAAGTGAGCGCACGTTGTGCGGCTCAGCTCAAGCGCTGCCATCACCAACATCAACGTTGACCGACGACGTTGCCTGTGCTGTCACCGCGTTGTAGACTTACGTCCTCCCCCCTCCAAAAGCGTTGCTGTTGCTGGCGACGTTTTTGGCCTGCTGTGCTGTGCAGCAGAGACTGTGGCAGCGACTTGGCAGCCATCTCCAGGCAACAGCAGCCTGACTGAAGTCAAAGCAGTCGGCGCCGAGTCCGTCGCATGCCTCCCCCTTCCAAACACGATGTTATAGCACTATTGTTCGAAACAAACCATTAGCAATAGAAAATATGTAAAATTATATGGAAAGCTTTATCAATTAACAAATCGATAATCAAGACTGGCATTCAATGACTATTCAATTATTCATTCTGATTAAATTATTAAATAGATAATATTACATTACTAAAATATATCGAAACGTTTTATCGCCATGTGATAGTGCTATATAAATAAACACATTCACGACGGGCAGACCAACCGACCGAACGTGCACTCAGGAGGAAGAGACGGCGCGCACGTCGTTCGCCAGCTTCGAATACGAACGTTTCGTTGCTACGTCGCGACTTGCGCCATGCCTGCGCCCATTCGTCGCCTCACGTCCGTCCGTCTGACCATACACACAGCCGACTGCGGCGACGGGCCGAGCCGAGCCGAGCCACATTCTGTCTCTACATCAACGGCGACTGCACAGCACGGGCAGCACAGCTCGGCGGGGCAGTCAGTACAGCCGCAGTACAATAAAAACAAGAGGTTGATTACGACTACGACGACGACGACGGCGACGACTTCGACTTCGACGGACATTTTGCTCGTTGGCTGACTGAGCGACAGCGACAGCGACAGAATCGTTGCTGCCGCTGCTGCTAATGTCGTCGTCCGTCGGAGCCGTAGCCGATGTGGTTGTTGTTGTGCTGAATATTCGTGTGCGTTTGTTTAAATTTAACCAAAAGCCACACAGCGCGAGGAGAAGATTCGCTTGCCTCTGCGATCTCGCATTCAATTTTTAAAATTATTTAAAAATATAAAGCAAAAAAGGAAAGAGCAGACAAAGAAATTAAAATTTACCAGGCACTCCAAGGGTTTCGGCGATTTGCTTCCAGGTTTGCGCCTTCCGGACGAAATGCTTATAATTGTAGTGTGACCGATCGTAAATCACCGGATTCATTTTGACCGCCTCGATGAGGTTCAGGTCGAACTGCTGCTCCAGATTCGCATCTAACTTGTCCATATTGTGAAGGAAATCAATGTGACTCTCCACCCTCCAAAGAACGTTGTTAATATCCAAGATTATTTGCTGCAGCTACGTCGAAGCTCACGTCTACGTTGATTTGTTTTTTTTCTGCTCCTCTCTTTTTCAAATGGCGACTTTTCCCCCGGAAAACGTCAGCGACGACGACTTGAAAATTTTTTGCTGCTGCCAGCAGTGAAATTTTTTCCACTTTAATGATAATTGAGAATAAAAAAAGATGTCTGCGCCAGCGAACGACCGACCGACCGAGACGTGAAAGCGAAGCAACCGAACAACACCAACGACGACAGCGGACAGAGACAGACGATTGCTGGCGACCTATTCAGCTACGGCGTCGTCTGGCATACGACGACGACGACATCGACGTTCGGCTACCGACATCGGCACGACGTCGCGTCGTCACTTGTAGTGGTGGTCAGGGATGGGCAAACAGATTTAATCCGCGATGTATACCTGCACTTTTGGTCGTAAGTAATGAATGTTTGCATTACTTAAAATATAAATATGGCATTATTTATTACTGTAATTAGATTAAATTCTATTAAGGCATTCTTTATTAAATATTGTATATCGATTTGCAGTTGAGAAAGGAAGTTCAATTTTTGGCGGCAAACGGCACGCATGCCGAGAGTTGCCCATCGCTGCGCAGTGTTCGTCGACGTTGTACGCTAGCGTCGTGCGTTGGTGTTGAAGTCGCCGCTGTGCGGTGCTCTGCTCTGCGTGGTGGTGGCGTCGGTTGGTTGTGTGAGTTAAATCCGAAGCCAGCCGACGACTACGACGACGCCATCGATTTCGTATTCGATTTCATTTCAGTTCAGCGCTGCTCAGCTTCGCTCAGCGCAGCTCATCATGGCCATACTTATTGGTGGCGCTGTCGCACTCAAAGCAGCGATTCCCAAACAATTCTATATGTGCAGATGGGTACAGTGTAGTATTTTAATTGTTTTGTTTTTTTTAACTAAACTATATTTAGTGATGAAATAAACACGGCTTCGATTATTAATATATTTTTTTTTATCAAAATTATCTTGCATTTTCTTGCATTTAATTCCACTGTAGACGCCAACGTAGACGTCGGAAATGTCAATACCGACGCCGACGTAGACGACGCAAATGTCAAATCAACGGCGACGTTTAATATTTGGAACTGTCAATTTATTTGACTTTTTTCAGAAACTCTGGAGGAAAGATTCCGCGATTTTTAATTTATTATGGTTGTTTTTTGCCTTCCCTGGATTGGCTTCCTTGATTGTTTTCTGTTATGCTCATTGGTTTGTGTGTGTTTGTGGTAGTTGCGGATGGTCATCAGTCAGTCGGTCGGCAGAAGAAGAGTGGTAGTCAACAAATATTATAATCTTGGGAAAAAGAATTGATAATTAATGGAAACAAAAATGTGCTAAAGAATAGAGAATAGAGAAACAAACACCCTTAAAAGGTGAGCGGTGAGAGAAATCTATGCGATGCTCGAGTCTATTTTGGAATAGAGAGTTTACCAAAAAACTGCATAATGTACGATAAACCTATTTCGTGTTAATTTAAATTCAGGTTAAAATATTTTAATAAACTACTAAACAGCACTTCGATATAATTGCCAAGTAAGCAAAACATTTTACAAATACTCTGTTATGAATCACAACGAAAGAACACGATAACAACTGCGAAAACCAAGACGAAATGATGCGGGAGTTCTGTTTCAACTGTCAGCTTTATGGGTGGAGGGACGGGCACGGGAGCTCCTATTCTGACTAGTGCCTCGCTGGCTCTTCGCTTCATTGTTATGTAGTCGTCATTTGACTGTTGTGATAAACGCTATGGAGAACGACTTCAGCTCTCATGATTAGTTCGTGTTGTTATTATAAGGCAAACATTGATATTTATTATTCATTTTTTCATATTCTCGTGTTACATTTCTTTGCTAATACTTTCAGATTTCTGCCAGACTGGACAAGCTCTAAACGCCCGCGTACTGTTCTGGGTCCCCTATTAAGGCTGATCGTGGCCCTCATCGTTCATGTGTCCTTCGACTCGCTCCCGCAGAATGAGCAACAGTTACAATGACATTCCCATTGGCATTTTGGCGATCCAGAAACTCGCACGAAGATGTCCGAATTTGCGATTCCGCAAGGAGTTGTTGTTAGTTCTGAAAAGATTTCTATTAGTTTATTATATTGTAAACGGTCTTCTTGTAGTTTCAAGGCATCAGTTCTAGGACTCACGTATCTTGCATACACCTGTTACCACATGACCCGAAAACCCATATCCGTGGTTAAATCTGTTCTCCATCAGAACTGCTCCACCAATCCACATAATGACAGTGCTGATTGTGGTGGTTATGCACCTTTTGGTATGTTGTACTATGTATTTTATAGAAGAATATTTTTTTTATCATTGTATCGTTTGCCACAGACCGTCCCGATGCACAGGCTCTATTCGGGACCTTGGACTCAGCCTTCTTATTCAGCTATGCCATTGCCATGTTTGTATCTGGATTTATTGCAGAACGTGTTTCGTTGCGATACTTCCTTGCATTTGGCATGATGTTTTCGGGGCTTTTTACATATCTCTTTGGTATTGCCAAAACTTCGAATATTCATAATCTTTGGTACTTCTTGATAATTCAGGCATGCGCTGGTATAGTGCAAACCACAGGATGGCCAGGGGTTGTCACCTTGGTTGGACGTTGGTTTGGCAAATCGAAGCGTGGTCTAATTTTTGGCATTTGGAATAGTCACACATCAATTGGAAATATCTTGGGCACTTTGATTGCAGCATATTATGTAGAGTCCGACTGGTCGATGTCCTTTATAATGCCAGGAATGATCATGGCTCTGGTGGGATTCGCATTGTTTTTGTTTCTCGTAGATTCACCTGAGATTGTCGGGTGTCACCCACAACGTCATGGTGTGCCTAGAAGACCCTCAAACGATTCCGATGTTGAGGATGGTAACGAAGGAGGAACAAACGTCACTAACTACAGTGCGGTAAGTGCAAGAAGTATTTTTGTCCTCATAAATGAAGTAGTTAGAGTTTGAAATTGATTAACTATACCTATTAATAACATTTCAATATTTTCATAAACAAAACCGAAAATTCTGGTTTAAATGCATTTGTTTGGGGTTTCAATTTCCATTTGATTTGATTTATGGATGCAGGATATTAGAAATTATGGCGTTATTGTTGACTCAGTAAGTGCATGTGTTGGTAGCTTGTTTACGTAGTTTGTGACTTAACATCTCTACATTTAACCATATTATTTGTGTATATTACTAAATTAAAAAATGAATATATATATATATTTGAATTAAAGAAATTGCTAATATCTTGTAATAATTCCAGGAAGTTAACTATCGTCCTTCTGAGCGAACTCCTATTTTGGAAAATGCTTCTTCGGTGCCATCTATTGTTACGCGACGTCCCATTAGTTTACTGGATGCCCTCTACATTCCAGGGGTTGTTGAGTATTCGCTATGCTTATTCTTTTCCAAATTGGTCAGCTACACATTCTTATATTGGCTGCCACTATATATTCAGTCGTCCAGTAAGTTGAATTGATTATCATTCAGGTCGATATAAAAAGTGAACTAAAAGTAATTAATTTATATAGGCACACTGGGTCCCAGTCATTCCGCTGATCTATCTACACTCTTCGATGTAGGTGGTATTGCAGGTGCCATAATTGCTGGCATGATTTCGGATAATACGGGGATGTCGGCAACCACATGCACAGTGATGCTGTTTTTAGCATCGCCAGTGGTGAGAAAAAGAATATAATGCGATATTTGATGGAGACTTTTGAGACTATTTCCTTTATATGCAATCATTTTAGCTCTTAATGTATCAACAATATGGAGGTATATCATTGTCCCTGAGCTGTTTGCTTCTGTTAGTCGCCGGTAGTCTTGTCAATGGACCATATGCTCTGATTACAACATCTGTTAGTGCCGAATTAGGACAGCACAGTTCATTAGAAGGAAACGCCAAAGCATTAGCCACCGTAACTGCTATCATCGATGGTACTGGATCGATTGGTAACTAAATACTCGAACAATATTCTAGTAGATGGAATTGAAATTTAATTTATTTCTATAGGCGCTGCTATCGGACCACTCCTGGCCGGCGTCATATCGAGTCATGGATGGCAAAATGTATTCTACATGCTCATCATTTCAAATGTATGGGCTATGCTATTATTAGTACGATTGGTAATTAAAGAATTTGCCAAATTACGACGCACAACTAGAATAAGAATAGAGTAAACTGTTTCTTAAAATAGTGTAAATTTGAATTATATGCAGATATTAGGCAATACATGTGCGTGTGTATGTATTTAATAAGTGTTTTAAATCGAACTGCTGTGAGATAATCAAGTTTAATTTTTTTTATTTTATTGTTTGACCACTTTTATAGATTTTATAAAAATTATTCTCTTAAATAAAACATATGTTACATATGCATATGTATTATATTAATATTATTCTAAAAAATGTTTTAATCTTTCGTTATCTGTACTTTAACTTATGTATGGATTAGGAAAACAATTTTAAAATTTACGACTTTGTAGCCTGCACCTTACGAAGAACTTGTTTGACTTTTGGATAAAGACTGTCATTGAGAACATTGCCATGATATATAAAAATTCCATTTTTTATTCGTAATACAAAGAAACATATTTAAATTGTTTGATTATTTTTAAAACATGGTATTCAATATTCTGTATTATCGACGGTTTTTCTTTCAGTAGAAAAAGATATTGACATTCTTGAGAATCTTATTTCAAAATTAAAAGAGAATCGACTATGTTCAAGCTCATGGTGGGATTGTCCATATTGGGGTGCGTTGCGAATATCGTTTACTGCGAGAGTAATATGAGTTATTATGTTGTTAGTCAACCAGATGTATATTAATATATGAATATATAGAAGTCATCAATTGTTACTACGGCACCTGGGCAGCCTTTCGTCCAGGAAAGGGCAAATTAGTACCATCTGACGTTGATCCGAATTTGTGCACACATCTCAGTTACGCATTCTTTGGCATATCCACCAGTGGCGAAATCTTATTCTTGAATGAGTGGATTCGTTTTTACAACTACAAAACCCAAGGTAAACTAGTTGTGAAAACTATTTTTCTACTGTCACTCATCCTTTCAGATTTAATTAGAGATGTAATCGCCCTAAAAGAAAAGAATCCAAGACTAAAAGTAATGGCTGCTGTTGGTGGCTGGAACGAGGGCTCCGTCAAGTACTCGGCAATGGCTGCTGATGCCACCAAACGCGCCACGTTCATCTCAAGCGCCATACAGTTCATCATGGGGCATGGCTTCGATGGCCTGGACTTGGACTGGGAATATCCGGGCCAACGAGGCGGCAGCTCTAGCGATCGAGTTTATTTCGTGATCCTCCTTCGGGAACTGAAGAAAGCGTAAGTTTTCTTGGAAATAGAAAATCTTTTTCACTAGTTAACTAGTTTAAGCTGGCAAGGCCTGACGCTCTCAGTCGACGTGGGAGCTGCTTCAAGCATCGCCACAGTTTCGTATGAAATTCCAGCGATAGCAAGATATGCGGACTACATCAATATCATGGCGTACGACTTCGCAAGTCCCTGGAATAAAATAATCGGCCACAATGCTCCGCTCCGGGGGCCAGGTGAAAATACTGTCGAGACCTCCGTGAGGTATTGGCTACAACAAGGAGCTCCAGCTGAGAAGCTCATCTTGGGTATTGCATCCTACGGCCACACTTACGCCGTCGACAGGGGCCACAAGGCCTTAGTCGGGACAGCCTCTGAAGGTCCCGGTGTGGCCGGTCCATACACCAGGGAACGTGGATATCTCGGCTACAATGAAATCTGCGAGAACTTCAAATCCTGGACAGTCGCATGGGATGCCAACCATTCCGTTCCCTACGCCTACGGGGATCGCCAGTGGGTGAGCTTCGATGATGCGAGAAGTGTGCGACTGAAAATGGACTTCCTGAAGGCACTAAGTCTGGGTGGGGCCATGATGTGGTCCATCGAGACAGATGACTTTCGCGGCGTGTGTGGGGAACGCTATCCGCTCTTGAGAGCAATAAACGCTGCACTCGTCCAGGACACGAGTGCGAACCCAGCCTAGTGGTCGAAGTCTTTCAACGGTGGATGGATGGATTGTGATTTTAGTAGCCCAGATTCACACAACTCTTTTTTCCACAGTGAATCAAAAGGATAATAAATAATTGAGTTGAGTTGAGATTTTTATTTCACGCTTATTAATAGCAAGTTCGATTAGCGACCACAACAGGACTGTGGTAGGTTCCGTTGCTCTTGCAACCCACAGCCGAGGGCCAATTGCAAACTCCTTGAACCTCGTCGTAGTGCAGGCCTGTAGGACACTGATAGTCGTATCGGATGCCACTGCTGCACATGTAGAACCGCGAACAGTCGTCGGGATGCTGGAAAGTGCCGTTCTGTGAGCAGGCCGTAGTAGTCTCAGTTGTCGAACCGGTGGATGCCGTCGAAGTTGTTGAAGTCGTCGACTCTGTAGAGGTCGTGGGAGACACTGTGGGTGCAGACGTTGACGAAGTAGAGCTGGTGGTAGACGAGGAAGTGGAGGCGGTGGTAGAGGTGGACGTGGAGGAACTCGAACTTGTTTCGCTGGTCTGCAGCTCTCGGTGGATGACCGCGAGCAGTATGTCCGAGCCACAGAAGCCGTGAATGTCGTCCTGCTCGAGGGACCACAACATGGCACCACGCAAGTTCAGCGACTTGATGTAGTCCACCTTGATCATAACGCTCTGCTCGTTGTCGTAGCTGATCCATTGATTGTCCTTCACGGCATAGGGAACGCTGCTCGCCTCGTCCCACATGATGTTCCAACTGTTGCTGCTGAAGCCTTCGCAAATCTCCGCATAGGTCAGTACGCCGGCTTGGTACGTGTATGGACCGGCGAGGCCGGGTCCGGAGCTCGGAGAGCCGGGGGCGTTTTGAGTTGTGTCCGCCAATGTAAACGTACGCCCGTAGATAGCGATGCCCAGCACTAGCTTGTTGGATGGAGCTCCTAGGGAATAAAGTCAAACATGGACTGGAATATATATTTATGTACCCTCCTCTACCCTCTATTTACCCTCTTGCAGCCAATATTCGATGGCCGCGTTCACATTGTTATAATCGGAGCCGGCGAGGGGAGCGTTGTGGCCGGTGTAGCTGTTCCAGGAACCAGAGAAATCATAAGACATCACATTGATGAAGTCCACGTGGGCGGCCACGTTGGGAATGTCGTACGAAATGCTGGCCGAGGACTCGGCAGCAGCCACTGCAATGCTCAGCGTGAGCCCCTCTGCGCTTAAACTGAGACAACCGTTGGTTTTTATCTCCTATGGAATTTTGGTTTCCTTTTCAATTTACTCACGCTTCCTTCAACTCCTTCAGCAGAGTTACGAAATTCACACGATCGCTGGAGCTGCCGCCTCGTTGAGCCGGATACTCCCAGTCCAAGTCGAGCCCATCGAAGCCGTGCTCCTGGATGAACTGCACGGAGCTCGAGATGAAAGTGGCGCGTTTGGTGGCGTTAGCGGCCATCGCTGAGTACTTGACGGAGCCCTCGTTCCAGCCACCAACAGCAGCCACCACTTTCAGCTCAGGATTTTGCTCCTTTAAGGCAATCGTATTCGCAATGTTCCCTTTGAAATGCTCAATTTCCGTATAGAGTTTCAATACTACTTGTACGCTTCTTCCTACCTAGGCCGCTAGTTAGGTCCAGCCACGAGTCCAAGACCTGAATCTCGCCACTCTCGGCGATGCCGAAGAACGAGTAGCCAATGTGGGTGCACAGCTGTGGGTTGATTTCGTTGGGAGTGAACTTGCCGTTGCCATTGCGGTAGTACGCCCATGTTCCATAGTAGCAGAATATCACGTCTGTGTTGGACAAAATGATACTTGGGCGTTTCTCCGGAATTAAATATTATCCAATTAATACTTTCTCCGTGGACCAGTTGCAGGATAGATACGATCACTCCTGCAATTAGCAGTTGTCCTGCTGCCATATTCATCGCGAAACCTTAATTGAAATCCACTTTAAGAAATAATTAGATTAAATTTAATATTACGACGTGCAGAGCGGGCGTGTAACTGGAAAATGATAAGGTATCTTGCAAAATCGCCACATTTTATACCCATCCCCCAGATGTTTGCCTTAGGAACACTAAAACCAAGCATAAATCATTTTGCAGCCATACCCTAATTCTTTTTTATTATTCTGTGTACTCCGGTTTAGCTCTGGTTATGGTATTATACAAAGTGATTCATTAATCGGTAATTACAATACCTATAACTAAATATAAATAGATAACTACAGATAAGTTAATAAACAACCTATATTTATTTTATAGACAAAATTGACCCAATCGACTCATTAATCGGTAATTACAATACCTATAACTAGCTATAAGTAGAGAATATAGATAACTACAGATAAGTTAATAAACAACCTATAGTTATCCTATAGACAAAATTGACCAAATCGACTAGAGTGTAAATTGTGTCTAGCATATTTCTGTAGAAGTGTAGTATATAAATTCATGAGTATATAAATCTTGATTTAAATAAAATAATAAAATAAGTGAAAAATATTACAAGTATTATTTAAGTTATATCGTAGTATTGTCGGCACGTGGTCGACATCTAAATCTCATAACATAGTCATATCTTATAATATTTATAATGTCTACATAACGTGATATCCTAGAAAGATGTTTGGATTGAGCGCGTCAAAACAGAACTGTGTACCATGAGATTATATGGGCTCAGTCAAAGAGTATGATAAGATGCAACATAAACAATAACAATTAAATTGACGGCATTATAGTCATTACATTTAAATAAAAGCCTCTTATTATTAATTCAGTGATCCTTGTTCCAGTTTTTATTTGTTTTCCAAAAAAGTTGTTCCCATTAGGTTAGGTCAACAATATTCAACTCATCTACTTGAGCAAAAAACCACGTGTATTTCGTGTACTTTCGTCATCTATGAAGACCCATGCCGAAATGAGAAATTTGACAAAGATCCGAAAACTTAGTACCGAATAGGGGGTAAACCTTTCGTTTGTAGTTGACATTATTTTTTGGGAGAAGTATCGACGCTACTGATGATTGATGCCACAAATCAATCGGGATTTTGTGAACGAGAGAAAGGATCGATCTTAACTCCTAAATATTCTCAAAAACTCCAAATTCCAATAACAATACAATAAGAAAGTTAGTTCGGTATATTTTATTTCTATAATTAATGAAACGCATTTAAATATACATAATATGTGTAATTGCAATACTAATGGGAAAGGCATATTGACTTATCTCTGAAAGATTACTTGTTCGCTTAACATTTGACCAAATTACCATAGTTGCAAATTGATGTCTCCGCATCAAACTTCAAATCTTGTGGACACTCGAAACTGAATGTATTGCCAGCATCACAGAAATAGAACTTGGAGCAATCGAGAGGATCTCGGACGTAGCCATATTCATCATGGCATTCGAAAGAAGATGTATTCTCAGAGGTGGCCAAAACACTTGACGTTGCCACAATGGCCGTGGCCTTGGCTACTTGATTGGATAATGCCAAACTGGTTGCCTCGGTGCCGAGGACGTTATTGATTTCACGCAGTAGTGGATACTTGCCAGCACCACAGGTGCCGCGAAAATCATCCGACTCAATGGACCAAACCATTACTCCGGCCAAATCGTGGTCCATCACATACTGTGCCTTAAGGCCGATGCTGCGTGTCGTCTCGAAGCCCACCCACTGGCGGTCGCGGTAGGCGTAAGGCACCTGCTGCTTGTCCTCCCAGACGACAGTCCACGATTCCTTCTGAATCTTTTCGCACATCTCATTGTAGCCAACTACGCCCGGCTCCAGCGAGTACTGGCCACCGATGCCGCGACCAATGTGCGGCGATCCGGGTGCATGTTGGTCGGTCTTTTCCAGTGTGAACGAACGCCCGTAGAACGGCATGCCGATAACCAGTTTATCCTTGGGAGCACCTAAATGAGAACAATGAATTCGTTTAACTCTGTGACCAAATAATTGCTACCGAAGTACCTTGGGCGATCCAGTACTGAACGATTGCGTCCACATTCAGTTGTCTCGCCTGCTTTGAAACGTCCGCGATACCGGCGTACAGAGGAGCATTGATTCCGGTGACCTCGTCCCAGGGGCCGTGCAAGTCGTAGGCCATGACATTGGCTATGTCCAGGTATTGGAACATTTCGGGAATGTTGTACGACTTCGACGCCGAGAACTCCGCTGATCCGACGGCTGCGCTCAGTATATAGCCAAAAGGTTCCAAGCTGAAAAGACATTTCTCTATTGAGACACCTCGATACGTGGATAAGAATCACAAAAATAACTTCTCTTACCCCTCTTTAAGTTCCTTCAGGAAGGTTATGTAGTTGGTTTTGTCGTCGTTGGAAAGCTTGTGTCGCTGATTCGGATACTCCCAGTCCAAATCCAAGCCGTCGAAGCCGTGCTTCTGTATGAACGCGACGGCTGATTGGACGAAGCGCGCGCGCTTCTCCGGGTCGTTCGCGACGATGGAGAACTTCTTGGAACCCTCGTTCCAACCGCCGACCGCCGCCATGGTCTTCAACGTGGGATTCAGTAGCTTCAGCGCGTTGAACTTCTTGATGTTGCCGCGTCCCCAGTTGTCCTCCAAATCGAGGTACGGATCGATTATGCGCAGATCTCCGGTCTCCTCAATGCCGAAGAAGGCGTACATCAGGTGGGTGCACAGGAAGGGATCAACGTCGGTGATGTCGAATTTACCCAGCGACTGGCGGTACGTGGACCATGTCCCATGATAACAAATTACGTGTTCTGCAGCGGAAGTATCGGCGATCAAACGGAAAGGCATGGAAAATGAAAATAAATAAATAGTCGCAAAACAACCTAAACCTTATCTAATAGTGCTTGTTTTGTAAGTAATGGTAAAGTAAATACTTATTGCTGCGTACCCTCGATGGGTAGAACATGGATCTCGAACGAATCGAGTTTGTCAACAGGTCTAGAAATTACCAATTATTACACCATTACATGATTCACATGATTATTAATGTGTTCTTATTTGTATTCCGTGTTCAAAATGTTGGAAAATGCCTTTATAAATTTCATGCAAACTGAATCAAACTCACTTCGTTGCTTGGCTAACACTTCGCCATATTCTAACATGGCAAAAATGCACACAAATGCTGTGATTTTAAAAATCATCACTTCTTGAAATAACGGTGATATGTTGTTGACTTCTTGGTATTCGAATGCTTCTCAATTGGCGGGAATTTCAACAACTGAAGCTGTAACAGGAGGTGCATTTGATTTTATAGTGAGGACACCACCTGCGGAGTGCATGGTGGAACCCCTTTTACCCATATCAAAAACAACAGGTGATAAGAGATCGATGGGACTTGCGAAACATGATAAATCTTATCAACTTATTTGTTTGTTTCTTTATAACTTATTTGAAAAAGATGTCATGATACATCAGGAAACAGAAGACCTCGAGCATTGAGTATTTGCAAAACATTTATATATAGATATAAAGAGAATGAAAACAAAACCGATCGTTGAATTGAGAAAATACATAATTATGACCGATAAGAAAGATTGAGATCAAATGTTATTATGGTACCTTCGGCAGAATAAAATTATTGACTTCCTTCGAGTAAAATTAAGAAAATATAAGAGCTATAGATTGAATAACGTAACCGTTAAATAGACAATTTTTTATTAAGTATTATAAACAATATAAGTATATAAATATTATAAACAAGCAATACATCGAGTTCCGTGAGATGCCCGACCAACAATATATTTCTTTGAGACGATACCAACATCGGAATTTTCTTTCCTACAAGAGCAATCTAAATATCAAATATCAATGTAATTTCTAAAATGAAGGTGATATACTAAACAAATTGGCAATTTTTTTCATCTGTCTCATAGAACTATATTTTATATTTACCCACATCCAGCAACTTGGTTCTGATCGTTACAAGCGCTTATTCTTTCATCGAATACCAAACCAGATGGACACTTAAAAAAAAAGCGCGTTCCATTAATACACCCATAGTAGTATGAGCAATGCGGTGGATATCTAAAGTACTGGGTTTTAATGTGGCACTTGTTAGAACTCTCAATGGTCTCAATCGATGATACTTCAATGGTTGTTGCTTCCGGAAAAGTTGTATATATTGCAGTCAATAGCGGATACTTTCCCGCACGGCAGTAACCGCGAAAATCATCTGATTCCATGGACCAAACCATAACTCCGCCCAAATCGTTGTCCATCACATACTGTGCCTTAAGACCGACGCTACGCGGTGTCTCGTAGCTGATCCAACTATGACCAAGATAAGCGTAGGGAACCATCTGCTTTTCGTCCCAGACGACAGTCCACGATTCATGCCTCATCTTCTCGCATATCTCATTGTAGCCAATTACGCCCGGCTCCTCCGAGTACTGCGGTTCCTCTTTTGATTCTAGGGATGGCGACCCGGGTGCAGTTTTGTTCGACTCTTTGAGGATAAACGAATGCCCATAGAACGACACGCCAATAATGAGTTTCTCCTTAGGGGCGCCTGAAGGGATGTGTTTATTTTATTTTAGTTTAATGTTTGACCTTGTTATCGATGTACCTTGCGCTATCCAGTACTGAACGTAAGCATCTACATTTAGCTGGCGATCTTTTTCGGAAACATCCCGATCACCGGCATACAAAGGTGCATTTAGTCCGGTGATATGCTCCCACGGAAGGTGGAAGTCGTATGCCATGACATTGGCTATGTCCAGGTATCGGAACATTTCGGGAATTTTGTACGACTGGTCTGGTGAGAATTGTCCTGAACCAACAGATGCACTCAATATATAACCAAATGGATTGAATCTGAAAGTTTAACTTAAATTGAAGCACTGTCCATAGAGACCAGAGACCATTTCTATAACCCTTACCCCTCTTTCAGTTCCTTCAACAAGGTTATATAGTTGGTCTTATCATCATAAGTCTGGGGGTGTCGCTGATTGGGATACTGCCAGTTCAAGTCCAGGCCATCGAAGCCAAGCTTCTGTATAAACGCAATCGCTGATTGGACGAAGCGCGACCGCTTCTCTGGATCGTTTGCGACCTTGGAGAAAGGTAATGAACCCTGATCCCAACCGCCAACAGCTTACAACGTTTTCAATGAGGGATTGATTTTTTTCAAAAAATTGAACCTCTCCATGGCGCCGAGTCCCCAGTTCTCACTCAAATCCAGGTAGGTATCAATATAGCGCAAATCTCCACTGCTCTGAATTCCAACGAAGCCGTAGATTACGTGGGTGCATATAAAAGGATCAATGTCCTCAATCAAAAATTTTGCGTTGTTCTTACGATAATTAGCCTTTGATTGAAGGTAACAAACAACGTGTTCTGCAATGGAAATTTGGGCCAAACATAAAAATATAATGAAAAAAAAAAAAAAAAAAAAAAAAACAAATTGAACTTAATTTAACTAGGTAAACAGACTATTTACTTTATTCGCTTGTATTTTATTTATAATCACTGTTTGCGGTGAACACTGGAAGAGTAAAACTTTCTTGATAGAATTTAGGATAGAATTTACAGTGGTATTTGCGAAAACAAGAATTGAGTTGATTACGAATTGTGTTTTTTTTTTAAGAATTTTTAGTTTAGTTTCCTTTTATTTTTTAGGAACCCCTGGAATATTCTTTTATGTTCCGTTCATTTTTTGTTTGTTTTTAATATGTTGGTAAACTAATTACAAATTTTAAGGGTTTATGAAACTCACTGTCTCGATTGGCTAACACTTCATCATATCCTAAAATTCCAAAAATACACACGAAAGCCACGATTTTTAAAAACATTTTTACTAAACCACCGTGGTTCTATTACTGATGTTCAAATATTTCTGGGTAGGTTGTATGAATTGTGTGGCTGGAGTTGCAGCCCCTTTTATAGTGGGAAAATCCAGAATGTGTTTTATGCGCGTAGACTATTAATGCATCTACATATCTAGTAACTAATTTATGATATGTCACGATATTTCATAAAGAGAAGAGAAGGAGCGTTGAATATTCATAATTCAGAGTTTACGAAAAAGTCCATATATTCTTTATCACTATTAAGTAGAAAGTAGAAGGAAGAATTTGTGATATATGTTTGTATTAGTTAGGTACATTGAGTAAACAATAATCAGCCTTGTTTTCAACTCCGAGCTTGTAATGAACATATTGGCGTTCAAGTTTGTATATGTAGCAAACAATTATTTAAATCATATCCTCACTTGCCTTTTTATCACACGACGATCAACAATACCTAGGTAATAAATCTGATATTATCTGAAATCTGATGATATATAATATTGGATGCATGTAGTTTTATAATTCATTATAAAATTATTTAAACCGAACAACTTTAAACATAACACTTTGAGCTGTATGTATTTATTCAATATTTAAAATTTCCGTAGTTTTGCCAATTGATTATTTCGTCGTAAACCCATTTTTCGTACTCTACGCCAATACTGCTTCGTGTCGGGATCCATTTCCTCCAGCGGAATTTTGCGATCCACATTAAGTGTCCAGAGCCAATCAGGATATTCGGAGTCCGGCTTCAACTAAGAGTAAGATGGAAAAGGATATGATACAATAACTTTCAGGATGTGCCATCAGTTAACCTTTATGTCTTCGCCAGTTTTAAAGATGTTGCTGCCACAGACGTAGTTCACAAGTTTGTTAGCATCCGTCTCCACCGGGATTTCCTTTTTCTCAACTACTGCTCCAAGTTTTCCCAATTTTTTCTTTTTTCCACCAGCCGCTGCAAACAAAAAACAAATATATTTTAATTGCAAGTATTCATTTTAGAGAACTTTCTTTACCTGCCACAGCTGGTTTGGCATAACTTCGAGTCAGTAACGTTGGTGTGCATATTCTCTGTTTAATTATGTTGAATGACAGTGTGAATGTAGTAAAATGCATTACTATTTATATTATTTGTTTAATACAAAAATAATAGAAACAAGAAAATGTCTTAAGTTTTATAAATGGAATTATATATTATTTTTTTAAGGTTATACAATCAAAGTTTTCTTTCGGAGATGTCAGAAACAGCTGTGTGCGGAAATTCTTTCGAGACTCGATTCAATTCAAAGAAAATGTTCAACAATCAGCTGTTATTTGTGGTTATATTAGGTGACTTTCCGCAAAGAAATCCGTTTTGATTGCAAATATAAATTAAAACAGTCTTAGTTATGCGATTTCCATCTAACAAAACGTTAGGTAAGATTGCAGTATATGGAGCTGTGGGTTCCATTTCGGCTGTCATGTTTATGCGGTACAAAATCGAAGATCGTATAAGGAAAACTGACTACTTTCGGTTAGCATTTCAGACGTTAAGACAACATAAAGGTAAATGCATCATATTTTATTTTGAATGAAGTTATGATATGAAATACGTTAATTTAGGTGCAATAAGTCTACTGGGCGAACCTATTAAAGAAATGGGGTTTGATTTGGCCGATACCGAGCATAACCACTGTGACGCAAACCATGCTCAATTCCAAGTCAGTGTGAAGGGTTCCAAGGACAGAGGTATGTATTGAAACCTTTATAAAGGTTACTTAAAGTAATGTAATTATTCATTCTAGGTAAACTGTTTTTTTGGGCAACGCACAATATAGAAAAGGGTTGGTCATTGGATCGTCTGGAACTGGAAGTTAAATCAAAACCCGATAAGCGTTTCCTAATCAAGAAGCCATCAAAACAATTACCTGATGATTAATATTACATAATTAATTCAAATGTAAGTAGATTAAAAATCGATTAGAAGAAGCATTTCCCTACAATGCTTCCTAAGGCAAATAACTGAATTGCAACAAAATGCACAACATGGAAAGTTATTTCAATTTGTTTATTTCCTCTAATATATAATTATAATAACAAATTTCAATTTATTCAGATGTAAATTGACCTTTTTAAAATGTTAAATTTTTACTATTTAAGCGAGTTTATTTAAGTTTTAACTACATCTCATTATCGTATAAACAAGTCTTCAGTTATGTTGTAATTAACATATAAAAACATTTTTGACTGTATTAATGGTGTTCTCTCTTGTAGAGCATGCACTGAGAGATGTAGATAAAATAACTAAACATTTTAAATAAAGCAAATTTAGGAAAATATATTGTTTGTTTTGCTTTTGATCAGTCAGGACGTAACTTGTGTAGTTTTGGATTTGGAGTGTTATTTGCTTTTATGTTAGGGAATTTGAGAAATGCATTGAGTAAGCGATTATGTTGCGGTATTATTTTACGTCTAGTTTTAATTTTTACATTATTATGTTTTAAATATACTATTTCAATGATTTTAATAGTAATAATACGTAACCAGAATTTTATTAAGTTAATACATTTATTAATTTAATATTTATTCACGCGTATTCCTTTTGTTTTATTTTAAACATACATGTAACAAAAGAAACTAAACAATCATTTAAAAATGCTATAGACATTGTTGTGTTACGCACAACAGTCGTTTACACGTATAATAAGAATACAAAATGTTTTTGATAAATTGTTGGTTGTTGGTTTTCACTTTTTCGTTTGATGAAAAGAAATAAAATTAATTTAAAATATTAAATTTCAATATTATATAATATATAGTATAAAATAAAAAATTATATTGTTTTTCTTTTGTTTACGACAAAGGCGACAAATGGTGACGTTGCCGACGAACTGATAATGAGGCACAACTTAACACGCCCGCATCAATTCTGCAACGACATAAACGTATTGGTAGTAATACATCGCAATGGTTTTTTTGTTTTTGTTTTTGTGGATGTGTGTTAATAATGTTGTTTTATACTTTTGTTTCTAACATTTAATTGTTTTACATAAGAGGAAGACATGTCAGCCCCTTTTCTGGTTGATGTTGCTGTTGTTTGCTATGCTGAACATCAATAATAGATCACTTGCTCGTTCTTTTCCTCCTCCTCTTATTGTGTTTTCAGTTCTTTGCCAATACTGTACGATACAATTTTACTCCAATCGATTTTAGTCCTTGTTATGGGCAACTGGCGGCGCATTGCTTTGAATGTTGTATCGGACATTGTCTGATAGTTCTCAGATATTGCCAATTGGTATTCATTTTCGGCTTCTTCGATTAATCGAATAATCTCCTTGGCCATTTGCTGTTCATTGCTAACAAGTACTGATTCTCTACATTCTTTTGACGAAACTAACTGCACATTTCCATCTTCATAGTAATGAACCTTGAAAATGTAAGAAACTATATGAACAAATAATTCAGATAAAGTATAAAAATAATTCACCTGGACTTTTAGGACTCCTTTCAATTCAGCACTACCTCCACCGTTTTGGAAAGTCACATGCCACTGAGATCGCCATCTGCCATTCCAATAGTTTTTCGGTTGGAATTGGTGATCTTCGATGCAAATTGTTAATGTTATCTGACTACCTTGTGACTTGGCATAAACGGAACACACCTAAAATATAAGCAGAAATGTATTCAATATAAGAATATCAGTTATTGGTATACTTAAAAGATCGAAACTTACTCCATGTCTATAGTGATTTGCGGTATAAGCGAGCGCTTCAATATCGAGCGCCGCACGCCATGTTTCTGCAGGAACATCTCCTTCCATGTCCTGGTATTCGCTTGCCTCTTTTCGCAAGTGATCATATTTAAAGGATTGTTTAGTGCGAGGATCATAAAATCGCCCACCACCTGGAAAGATTAACATACATATTTGAGATACAATGAATAAACATTGTACATTTAATATTGAAAACATGAATTTCTCAAGTCGTTATCAGTAGTCTTATTTGTTCCTGATACTGTGGTATAGCATTGTCGACTTCAATATTAAACTATATATACATAACGACGAAAAGCAACAACAAAAACAAAAATAAAGGAATGAAGAACAAGAATAAAAAAAAAAAACGTATCGTTTGTAATGGAGGATACGATATTAAATATTAAATATGGATGAGTCAAGCGTATCTGAATGGGTACGGCAACTACTTTAACCTACATATTGCAGGGAAATTGTTTGACCATATATGGTAAAAACTACAGCAAATGTTTGCCTCGTACTCCTCATCTCTCCACCCCACACCAAAATTAAACCTGTCAATGAGCTTACCCAAATCGTTGTATTCTGAAATGACGGCATTGTGTTCGCTGCCCTCGATGCGTACCGGGGTCAGCTGATCCTTGTTGTACTGGGCGAATGCCGAGCTGGCTCCCTCCTTGAGCAGAGCATCGTTCTTGAGCAGTTCGCGCACATCGTTGAACACCTCATTGAATTCGCCGGGCGGCGCATGCAATATGAAATCCGACACAATTCGCACCTTCTCCGCATCGCTAATTTGTGTTTGTTCCATCGCTCTTATAGTTTGGTCTTTTCTTTATTAACTCGCTTTTACGGAGGATCGGGACAGTGGTACTGAGATTAGTCAAACTTTTACGATTTGCCTTTCAGTTACGTTCGCAAAACAAGTAGTTATTCTCTTCTCAGGCGAAGTTCTTCTCTTTACCGCGACCGGATGCCGGCTGAAGAAATATTTGAAAGTTTTATCAGTTTGGCTTGATGTAAACTAAATAGTAATTATTAATTTCGGTGGTTTTCATCAATTTGCGGAGGATGACGAGACTACTTAAGAAAAGCAAGAAAAGTTGAATTTGCTTCCGACAATATTTTGTAATAGATTTTGACAAATGAAATGATTCATTCCAGTGAAAAAAGAGAATGCGAAAGTGGGAACTGGTTTAAGCTCTCTTATAGAAATTTTAGTTTAATAAGTGAAAAATATATATAACAAGCGTATTTAACGGTAATACAAAAACAAGTGGCCTTTAAAACTGTTGGTTTATATTTTTTATTCAATAGAAAATTTAACGGCCAAACATAAATGATCTGAACCGAGTCTTTCATTCGGTATCTTACCCATTTCAGAGCAAAACCGAACTGAAGGCAAACTATAAAGGCTTAAAATTTTAATATGTCTCTCACTCTTCTCGGAAGAATAAAAAATATAGTCAACCAATATCCATTTATTTTGAAACGTCGACGCATAGTATTCTCGGTAGGCTGAAGACATATGCAAAGAATGAGTGAGTGTCCGACTATTCTCATTTGAACTGTAATTCGGTGGCGTCATAAGAACCGATGTTCCCGAGAGTATCAGCTCATGTGGAGTTGTGAAAGGCTCAAAGTTGAAATCGCCAGTTAATAAAATTGGTAGGCGATTGGAATAGCTCGTGGATGTATTATCGTCATCGATACCATTGGTCAGTGAGTGACGTTCCAGTTCCGAAAGAAGAAGATGTATTTGTGCTTGTCGTACATCTTCACGCCTCAAATTAAACAATAAATGAGTGGTTGCTACAATAAACTTTTTAGGACTATCATTTCTTGTTGTAAATTTTGCAATTACAGCAATATTATCCCTATTCAAAGATCCCGTGGGTGATTTATAGTATTCGACTGCATAGTCATCTAAGAGTTTAAACTTTTTCCTGTCATAGACGATGGCACAGCCATCGGTTCGTGATCCGGTTTTTTTCTTGTAAATATATTCGAACTTATGCCCATTATCAATAGCTTTCATAAACATTTTTAAATGTGTATACTGCATCTCTTGAAGGCATATAATATCGGGATTTAATGTGGAAATTTCCGCTCTTAATTTCTTCAAGCGATACTCCCAACGCAGAAAAGATGTATCGATACCCAAATATAATTGCATATGTTCGGTAAGTAAATCTTGGGAAAGTATATTATAGGACATTAATTTGAATTGATTTGACTGATCATTTCTCCGATCAGAGATATTTAACCAACACCGATATTGCGAATAAGAGGGATCTTTTCTCTTGTCCATACTTTCTTTTTTTATATTCGAACTCTTGAATATTTTGTTTATATTTTTTTTAAGTGGAATTTTTCCAGCCGGAAACTTTGAGCATAGACGATGAAATGACAGCATTAATTAAATGAATGGAGTATTATCTTTTGGAGCCTGTGAGTGAAAGATAAAATTATTTTGTAATCATTTCAATTTGAGGAAATTTTAAACATTTCTGATCAAAACAATGTATTGAATATTGCTATGATTATGTCTTAAGTCTCTTGCTCTTCTTTAAATATCGTGATGACATAAAACTGACATGTCCAAAAATACTCTCTGCGTTGGAGAGAGCGCAATATACAGTACAAGTCTCTGTGAGTCAGAGCGAGATAAAGTCATAGATAAGTTAAACAAAAAAAAAAAAAAAAAAATGAAAAATATTGGACCAACCAACACCCTCTGTAACTTTCTGCAAAGTAAGCAGAAGCCAACTGATGAGAACCCTATTTTAATTTCCCAATATAACGATAATAATGCGAAATAAATCTACATGGAACAGACTAATTTATCTATTCGAATAAACATTTTGGGTAAATATTTACACTTTCACGAATGCACAAAATGATGAAAATTGGGATGCGGCTGTCAGTGTCAATCACCTTAAAACTAAACGAACACTGGAACAATGAAGTTAGAATGTACAAGAATGCCTACGGAAATGTAATTGAACGTTTCATGTATTATACTACTGGGTGGCTACGATACAAAATTTTAAGTTAATATAACAAACAAATCTCAGTTATCGATAGATAAATTCGGAAGTTTTCACATTTTCTCATAGGTCTCCGAGTAGGAACACGTTAGGCAGGAATGGGTGTAGTTGTCCTCCTCTTCGTTGTAGGTGTCTGGCCCGAATTCATGGGTGTGCGTAGCCTTCGTATCCTTGGTATAGAGACTGCTGCGTACCTCCATACGCAATTGCTTCATCTGCTTGTTATATTTCTTTACTTTGGTAATTTCCCGTTGGGTTTCACGATTTTCATGTTGCCGCATCAGCTCCTCTTCACTTCCCCACACCTCCAGGGCGCGTTTTTCCACCTAGCAATCAATCTAATTATAATTTACAATATTTAGATTTAAAAGATGTGAGAACCTGTAAGTGAAGATAGAGCTTCATTTCTCCCCATCGCACATTGTGCGGATTCTTTCGACTAATGTACTTTAGAGGTGGATTTCGCCGGTCAAAATCGCAATCTTTCAGCAAATACTCGGCCTTTGCCTCAGTGCGCGTAATAAGGGAATGTTTTTCGTCGGAGTCGCGGCACTTGTCGCAAACAGAATAATCGAAATTGTTTAGTAAAAACGAGTCTACAAAAGAGACTCCACATTCCAGACATTCTTCATAATTGATGGGAATAGATAATGCTTCGTCGATGACTTGCACAGGTGCCTTTGTGGAATCCGTTGAACTTGGCCCTGCTCCGGGTATGGCGTTCTCTTCGAGCAAAAACCCACCGCCACTGTCTATGTACTTGGTTCCTTGAACCTTAATTACAGATGTCTCCGAGGCATTTGTGTCTCTTGAAAATAAATTATTTACGTAAGTTATATGTTTCTATATACGTCTAACTCAACTCACTTTTTAGTCATAGCGTAAGGATGGCTGACCAGTTTAGCTTGCCGCAGCGTTAGTGCCTTTGCACGGTTTCGTTCAATGCGCGATTTTTGGGCTGCCGTGAGCGGAACGGATTTGGTACTTTCCTCAGACATTTATTTTGAAGGAGTTAAACATTTAAAAATATCTTAAGTTAACGGCAGTTTTTTTGTTTGATTTTAAATTCAGTTAGTTGCAGTACACAAACATTTATTTATATAAATCAATATCGGCCAATGTAGCTGTACACAAGTTTGACGTCTATCAAAACCATTGATTTAAAGGTAGTTGAAATGAGGGCTAATTCGCAGGGCAACACAAAAATGCAAAACCTATAAAATAAAATCTTTAAAAAAATCTTTAAATATATTTAAATATATTTAATTATGAATTAATTTAAATGTGCATTGAATAATTCGAGATCGAATTTCCTTAAGTATATTGCGTCCTCTGCTTATTTTTTGGTCATTCTAAAATTGCCGAATGAAACTCCGATTTTTCAAATGATTTTTCGGATTTTTACTGTTTTCTCTCCTGTTTCTAGCTGTCGTCGACTGAACACACCTTCTCCTACCAGTTATCTGCGACTAAACGTCAACAAGTGGCAGGGAATGCTGCGTCGGATTCGTTCGTAAACAAACACATTCCCAGTGCCTCTGAGAATGCAAAACCGGTTTTGCCAGTATTTTCCAACACAACCTCATTCGTTGTTTATTCGCCGCCGTATACATGAATCTTCGAAGTTGGTAGCGGCGGTGTGGATCGTATGAACAATGTGGAATGCATCATTGTTTGTTGTAGCTTGCGTCAGTGGAAGACGACGGTTGTTGCTTGAATTTGTTGCCAATGAACGCGGAGTTTGAGTCTAGCGTTCGGCGTGAACGGATCGAGTGAAGTTATTAGCGCGCGTAACCGTTCGTTCATAGATTGATTTCAACTGTCGGTTGAAAAAAGGTGAACGAGAATAAGTACACGAACATAAGAAGTGGCGGAAAGTAAACAAAACGAATAGTGAATGTTAAAATATTTATAAATATATTTTAAAAATTCTGATTGTGAAGTTCAGTATTTTTTTCTAAATATATTTCAAAGAAAAAATTCAACGAAACAAAAACCAAGCAACGCGCCGCTATCGTGCCTTTTCCCCAATCGCCCATTTTTATTGTTAACAAACACAAGTACAAAACCTTTACCTACACTCCCACATTAAGCTACTCACTCTCTCGCACACACATGTATATGGATGAATGCTGCCAACTTTGTGTGAGTGTTAACCACTATTTCTACCTGGAATTACCTGTTTGAGTGAAGCGATAAAAAAGTGGAAAACAAAGTAAAAAAAAAAGAAAAAAGAATTTTTCCTTTTCTTTGATCTCTGCTTTGTTCGGTCGTTCGGTGTTCCCGGCGGTTGTGAAAAAGAAAACAAAAAAACCTGTGTGTGAAAGAGAACGACGGACGAGTGGCAACAAGAGTAGTGGAAGAATTTGGTGCCTTTCGTTTTGTTCGTTTCGTGTGTTGCCATGAAAATGCAGTCGACAGCGGCTGCGACTTCGACTGCAGAAACCACCAACGGACGCCGACGTCAGCGCCAGCGGTAGTAACAACATTAGCAACAACATCAACAGCTAGAATTACAACTACAACACGAAGAAGCAAAGAAATCTCGGTCGAACGGTGACGTTTTTGCACGGAGTTCGTTATAAAACTTGATCATACAAAGTTATCGAATGAAAAACCAATAAAAAAAGCTTTTGTATTTTCGTGGAACCTGTATTGACTCACATATGTATATACATAAATGAACAAGTGGTATTAAAAAAATAACAATGTGCGAATTGTAGCGAGTTCCCGTCACAATAATTGCGGATAATTTTCTAGCAGTGCGAAAATCAAATGCAATGTTCTGAATGCCGATCGGGAATTGTGTGAAAATCAATTGCAAATCCATTTAGTGCAACGACATCCATCCTCACCTCCTCCTCACCACCACGTCTCCAGCCCAAACTCACCAGCCGTAGTGTAATGCAAAAAAATGTCGGCCCCACTGAGAAAAGCGCTGTTACACCATGTCGTCACGTTAATCGCGCTAACGTCAGTCACAACACAGCACGCGCACCTGCCGCCCTCGTCGCCGTCGTCGTTGTCGTTGGTCGCCCATGTGTCAGATGACCGAACGAACTGGTCCAACACCGTGCCATCGGACGTCTTTCGGTTAAGACGCTCCCCGCACCCGCTGGAGCTGTCGAACTCTCTCTACTCCTCCCTGCCCGCGGCGCGTTCCGGCAACTCGGCGGTGTTCTTCGGCCAGTCCAGCTCCTCCAACAATGTGAACTCGAACGAGCTCTTCTCGGTGGACAATCGCAAGCCGGCGTTCAAGAACTGTGCCGGCTACGCGCCCTCCGTCAAAGAGGAGCAGCCCGAGAACACGTTCGTGATCATGGTCCAGGCCGAGGACCCCGATCCGGACCAGGAGATCAAATACAGTCTGGTCCAGTCGGCATCGGAGCGCCCGAAATTCCACATTAATCCGAACACGGGCGTCATCGTGACCGCGCACACGTTCGATCGCGACGAGCCGATCCACGAGAAGGCCGTCTACGTCACGGTGCAGGCGACCGACAACGGACGTCCCACGCTGGACGACGTCTGCACCTTCAAGGTAACCATCGAGGACATCAACGACAACCCGCCGGTGTTCAACAAGGCCAGATACGACGAGTCCATGTCGGAGGACACACAAGTGAGTAAATTCCATAGTTTCCTACCATTTAATTAAGGTGTTGTATACGTCTGTGGTCGTGGAGCGCCAAGCGTGGACACTCGAGGATTACTGCGCCTTGGTTGCCTACACGACTGCAAACATTGTAGCCTACTTGGGACATTTCAGTAGCTGCTACGACCAGTAACTTGTATGTCAATAGTCTTTATGCATTCGTTTTTAGTAGAACAGAACAATTCCTTCCTCCCCCCCTACTAGAGAAGGGTTCCTTTGTCTGCCACCACCAGCACCAGCACCACCCTTGTACAAACAGCGCTAAGAGACTTCTTAATTTGTCTTGTCAATTTGTGGTTTCCTTCGCTATTTGCTCTGTACACAAGCTTTTTCTTCGTAGTCTTCGTTCGCAGTTGACAGGAATTTTATGTGTAGGCGTAGCCGAAACCTGTCTTTCTCTCTCTTTGCCCGCTGCGTTCCCAGCGCGACCTGGTCAAACTGGTCTGAATAAGTATTCTTTATTGCAATAATTGCAATGGTTTCTCTCCGCCTAGTGGTGGAACCTTGACTTAACAATGTTATTTTTATCACAAGTTGCAACCGCTTCCTCGTTGTCGTTTATTTGTTCAGTCGCCCCGGTGGACTTAGTCTAGTTTTTCAATTGTTGTCATCAGAACGAACTCTCCAGAGATGTGCTTGTTAGTTAGGTTTATAGAACTCATTGACATAAAGGAAAGTTTTATTCTCGAATGAATTTATTATTTTCTGCTTCTCTAATTGCTTTGCTATTGATCTAATTACGCGTAATATTGCAATGGTGTATCAGACTAACTGTAGTTTACATAATACTTCGGGTCAAACATTGGCCTTGTACGTCCTGCCAACGATGCTTATATCAATGTTTTTTTTTTTCTTTTTCTCTTCCTCTCGTTCTCCTCACCAGCCCGATGCGATAGTTATGCGCATCACTGCCAGTGATCTCGACGACGGCAACAATAGCATTATCGAGTACGAGATCCTACCCGAACGGGATCACCTGCACTTCAAGATCGACAAAGCAGCCGGAATCATTTACCTCAATCGACCGATCGACAAACGACCGCCCCAGTATTACGCGATCACTGTGCGTGCCTATAATATTGTGCCAGATCCGCCGCAAGATGCCCAGATCGAGGTTCGAATACGCGTCGTGGAGTCCTCGAAGAAGCCGCCCACCTTCATCGACCCGATCGAGGAGCCCATCTATCTGAAGGAGGACTACACGAACTATTCGACGCCGATTGTTACCCTGACGGCGGTGTCGAATGTGCCCAACACCCCGGAAGTGATATTCGAGTTGATCACAGGACGAACGGAGCAGACGAACAGCAAGAAAACGTTTGTGTTCAATCAAATCGGAAATACGGTGACCATAAGCTTGGGCAAATCCCTGGACTACGAGGCGATCACCGACTACACGTTGACCATGAGTGCCCGCAACACATACGACCTGGCAGCCGAACACGTAATTAAGATTAAGGTCGAGGATGTGAACGATAATATTCCGTACTTCACGGAGGTGAAGACGGGCACGATCTTGGAAAACGAGCCGTCGGGTACGCCGGTGATGCAGGTCCGTGCCTTCGACATGGACGGCACGGAGGCCAACAATATCGTCTCGTTCGAGCTGGCCGACAACCGTGAATTCTTCACCATCGATCCGCACACGGGCAACATCACAGCCTTGACGACGTTCGATCGCGAGGAGCGTGACTTCTACAACATCAAGGTCATTGCCAGCGACAACTCGCCGTCCAGCCTGTACAACAACGGCGACCCCAATCGCGGTCAACAGGTCTTCCGCATCACAATCGCCGACAAGAACGACCACAAGCCACACTTCCAACGGCCGGAGTACGTCGCCGAGAAGCTGCCGGAGGATGCCAACATCAACTTCATTGTCATCGAGGTGACCGCCGTCGACGAGGACAACGCCTCGCAGATCGTGTACACCATTGAGAACGGCAACATCGACGAGGCCTTCAAGATCGAGGAGAAGACGGGAAAAATTACGGTAAATCAGCGTTTGGACTACGAGAAAATCACCGAGTACGTACTGAAAATCCGAGCATTCGATGGAATCTACGACGACTACGCCACGGTCACGATCAAAATCGAGGATGTCAACGACAATCCTCCCGTTTTCAAGGAGGACTACAAGAAGACCATCAAGGAGGAAACCACCTTTGATTACTGCATCCTGAACATTGAAGCCTACGATCCGGACATCAAGGATCGCACTGCCAATCAGATGATCAAGTATTCCGTAGTGAAGGAAGAACAACGCAAGATGTTGACCATTGACGACGAGGGCTGCCTGAAGCTGATCGAACCGTTGGATCGTGACCTGCCTAACGGCCACAAGAACTGGCAGGTTCTAATCTCAGCCATCGATCAGAATGGTCAGGGTCTGAATTCGGTGTCATCGGTGACGATCACCCTCCAGGACATCAACGACAATGCTCCATTCTTGATCAACAAAATGCCCGTGATTTGGCAGGAGAATCGAAATCCCGGACAAGTGGTCCAACTGCAGGCGAACGACTACGACGAGCCCCAGAACGGTCCTCCGTACACGTACGGCATCGACATGGACGCCTCCGTGGACATCAAGACCAAGTTCAGCATTGACAACGACTATCTTTTCGCGAATGTCCAGTTCGATCGGGAGGATCAGAAGGAATACTTCATTCCCATACGCATCAGCGACTCGGGCCAGCCGCGACAGAGCTCGGTGAGCATTCTGCACTTGATCATCGGCGATGTCAACGACAACGCCATGTCCGAGGGTTCGTCGCGCATCTTCATCTACAACTACAAGGGCGAAGCGCCCGACACCGATGTGGGTCGAGTTTTCGTCGATGACCCCGACGACTGGGATTTGGACGACAAGCACTTTCAGTGGAAGAACGGCATACCCCACGACAATTTCCGCCTGAATCCCAGCTCGGGCATGATCACCATGCTGGAGGGTACTCTGGAAGGTGAATACTTGCTGCAGTTCGTCGTGACCGAGGAGTCGATGTTCATTCCGCGCCACTCGGTCGATGCCGATGTGACGATCATTGTGAAGGAAATCCCCGAGGAGGCTGTGGACAAGAGCGGCAGCATACGCTTCTTCAATATAACCAAGGAAGAGTTCATCAGTGTGCCTCGCGATGCTCAGGCCGATGACGCGTTCTCGCTGAAAGATCGCTTGCAACTGTCGCTGGCCAAGCTGTTCAACACGTCGGTGAACAACGTCGACGTGTTCACGGTGCTCGAGAACGCCAATAAAACCCTCGACGTTCGCTTCTCCGCCCACGGCTCGCCGTACTATGCGCCCGAGAAGCTGAACGGCATCGTGGCCCAAAATCAGCAGTACCTCGAAAACGAACTCGACCTCCAGATGCTGATGGTCAACATCGACGAGTGCCTGATTGAGAAGTACAAGTGCGAATCCTCCTGCATGAACACCCTGCACAAGTCGGCGATTCCCTACATGATCTACTCGAACACGTCGTCCTTCGTGGGCGTCAATGCATTCATCGAGGCGCAGTGCGTGTGCGAGGCCAAGATCCGGAACTACTGCTTGAACGGTGGCTCGCCGAAGATTGGCGAAGACGACGCCTGCGACTGCATCGACGGCTTCACGGGACCCCACTGCGAGCTCGTTTCGGTGGGCTTCTACGGCAACGGCTACGCCTTCTACGAGCCTGTTTCACCATGCGACAACACCAAGATCAGCCTCGAAATCGCCCCGCAAACTGACAACGGCTTAATCATGTACCTGGGCCCGCTGAACTTCAACCCCCTGTTGCCGCTCTCCGATTTTCTAGCTCTGGAACTGGTCAAGGGCTTCCCGGTGCTCACAGTCGACTACGGCACTG
This sequence comes from Coelopa pilipes, assembly GCA_947389925.1. NCBI lineage: Eukaryota > Metazoa > Arthropoda > Insecta > Diptera > Coelopidae > Coelopa > Coelopa pilipes. The sequence goes on from OX376698.1 coordinate 42,734,916, forward strand.
GGGGCATACGGATCGAGCATCGCCACATCAAGCTGCAGGCGGGAAAATCCTACCAGCTGGACATCATTTTGCAAAAGACGAGCATCGAGATGACTGTGGACAACTGCCGACTCTCGACTTGCATGAGCTTGGGCGCTCCACAGGGACCCAACGAGTTCCTGAACGTGAACTCGCCCCTGCAGTTGGGCGGCACCCCGGTGGATCTGATGCATCTGGGACAGCAGCTGAACTGGACGTACGTGCCGAGTACCCAGGGCTTCTTCGGCTGCGTACGCAACCTCACGATCAACGATCACACCTACAATCTGGGCTCGCCCTCCGTCTTCCGCAACGTCGACTCGGGCTGTCAACGTGCCGTGGCCGTGGCTGTCAGTTTTGGCATCGACCGGAACTTCATCATTGCGATCATTTCGTGCATCGCCCTGCTGCTGATCATCCTACTGGCGGTCGTAGTGCAGAAGAAGCAGAAGAACGGCTGGCACGAGAAGGACATCGACGACATACGCGAGACGATCATCAACTACGAGGACGAGGGCGGCGGCGAACGCGATGCCGACTACGATCTGAACGTTCTGCGGACGCAGCCCTTCTACGAGGACAAGATCTACAAGGATCCGCACGCACTGCAAACGATGAAGGATCCCAATGACATCCCCGACATCGGCGGCTTCCTCGGCGACAAGAAGGAGAACTGCGACAAGGACACCGGCGCCTACCCGGTGGACGACGTCCGGCACTACGCGTACGAGGGCGACGGCAACTCGGACGGCAGCCTGTCGAGCCTGGCGTCCTGCACGGACGATGGTGATCTCAATTTCGATTATTTGTCCAACTTCGGGCCGCGTTTCCGAAAGCTGGCCGACATGTATGGCGAGGAGCCCTCGGACACCGACTCGAACGTGGACGATGACCAGGGCTGGCGCATCTAGGGGGTCCTGGGTCAAGATCCTAGACAGACTCTAGCAGCGTAAGCGATTTCAATCAAAAGACTTGAGAGCGAGAATATAGAATATATATAGCGCATATATTTATGAATATATGATCGGAGTGAATGTAGTGGGTGGGAGAGGGTCGACTGAGAGGAGAACTGGACACATGACAACTGCTGCCATGCCGCTCCCTCGGCCGCATCTCCTTCTCTATTAAGCGTTTAAACTTAAGGCCACAAGTGATCTATTATTCCTTTTATTTAATTTTCGAAACAAACAGAACACAGAACATAAGATATCGAACACACTTTCTTTGGTTCCCAATATTTTTTGATAAAATATTGAAATTTTCCAAAACTCTCAGAGCCTCCTCAGTCGAACACCACAGAGGGGAAAAGCAGCCTCCATATCATGGAGATGTGTTTTTATTTGATAAAAAACAAGCAAAACCGAAAACATTCAGAACGAGCATTTATTAATTTTTGTTAATAAAACGATGTTAAAGAGAAGAACATGAACGAAAGAAATTCGCATAATTCTTTTGTTTTATCATTAAGGAAGTAAATCACGATAAAACAAAAAAGAAACTCTCCATTACTATTAAGCAGCTATTTAAGACAATTTTATTTATATAGAATTACAAATAAAATAAATTTAGTTAAAAGTCTAGGATTAATTCATTTTTTTTATTTAAATTTAATATTTAATTTAGTAACTAATTTAACTAATTAATTAATTAAATACATTATGATGAAATAAGCTTACTTGTATATGTAACATATGAATATATGTGTGTGTAACTCCTATATGTAAGTCAAGCTTCCCTTAGAGATCCCCCCTCACCCCCGCACCAACAACAAGATACACACTGTAAGCAAGCGAATAAAACGGAAAACTAAAACTAAAATAAGCCCACTATTTATAGTGCGAATTAGGTGTTGATCGTTGCCCTAACAAACGACATCCGTGCTAAGTTCTTTATTTTTTTGTTCTAAATAATCCGTCCGTCCAGGTTTTTGGGAGTTCGTTGTCAAATTTCGAATAAACCGTGGCTGGAATTGTCGACTGCCTCGAATTGTTGTTAATTCTGCTGAATTTAATTTTGTTTTTGTGAAATTGTGATCGAACTTGTTTTGTTCCATTTGGTCTCCATTGACTTCTGCAGTGGATGAAGAACTATTGAATATCGGATTGTTTAGAATGGAAATGATAGGATTTTAGTGGAACTCGTTGTGATGCAACGGATCGCTTCAAGGCGAAGCAACATACAATCAAAATTTTAAATGATTATGTATTTTTGTAATATTTGAAAGAATATGTAAAGAACTATATATAGATATATACATATACATATATAAAGCTAGTATTTTGTTTATTTTTTACAATCCTACGAGAAGACCAACATAAACTTGTGAGAAATTAAAGAGAAAAAATATTAAAAATTAATTTGAAAGCAATTGTTTTTATTTCGACCGACTCGTCGAATTTATATTTTGATATACTAAATTTGAATATTTTTGGATTGTCCATGGACCCACCCATTGGTTGATTAAGAGTTTCCCCGGAGCTCCAGATCTGCGCTCCAGGAACGCAGCAATTGAAGCCCGTCTTCCGCGGAAAGCTGCCTCCAAAAGGGCAACAATTAAAAAACGATCTTAGAAAATACGATCGACAGCCGGCCCGTGCTCGAATTCAAGACGTACGCGTTTCACAAGAAGAACCCGTCGATCCTCTCAAAGAAACAGACAACACAACACTTCGAACAATTATCAGAACGAAGGCGAGCCAGAGAGAGAGAGAGAGAGAGGGAGGCAGGGAGAGGTGGAAGGAGTGGGGCAGATGATAGGAAAAGGAGTCGATCGCAAACAATGCACTTGTGCCGCAGCGGGAGCAGCTGCAGCGAGCGATCTGCCAGATACAGTATCTTTTAAATTGAATGAATTAGCAGCTGGAGCGAAAACCGACAGTAAAGGAAAGAAAGAGAGAGGGAGAGAGCGAAAAGGAGAAGAAAAAGTGGTGAATTAAGTCGGTCTGGAGCGGTCGCGTTTGTCGTCATCGTCGACCGACGTCGGGCCGGCGACGGGCGGCTCGCGTCGCACGCCTAATTGAAACGCAACTAACGCGAAAGCATATTCGCATCTCGCAGATACTCCGCGATTGCAACGCCACATCCAGCGGCGCCGCCCCGCGCTCCCCCTCCCATCCTCGTACCCTCTCTTTTTCTCCGCCTTTGCCGACTCCGACTCCGACTCGCATAATTAGCTGCGGGTCGACTGGCAAAAACTCAAGTGGTTTGTCGTGTCTTTCCTGCACCTGCTGCACCCTAATCCCCCCCCCCCCCCCTCTCTCTCCGCTCTGCATCTGTAAGATCGTCGTCGTCGCCGTCGTGTCCGAGGTTGCTCCAGTTTCCCAATCTACCGCCGATTCCGCGTCGATTCCAAAGACATGCCTAACGGCACCAAACCAAACGATCTCGCCGCCTGGCCAACGAGCCACGAGCCGTCGTTGTCTGTGGCAATCTTTGGGAACGTGACGGAACTGTTCAACTATATTTCGTGGTCGTTGTTGTTGTTGTTGCTGATAAGATAATGTACCCAGTGTTGTTGGTGCCGTTGTTGTTAATGTACCTTAAAGTCGAGTGGCTGTCGTGGTTTCGGTGTTCGGTGGGCATTTTTGGAGTTTTGTAGTCCGCCATTCGCTCGATCCCTGCGATGTAAAGCGGACTTGATAAGTTCCATACAACGTAAAGACTACAACAAAAACAACAACAACAACAACGAGTTACTACTTGATGGATCGACACCACGTCGGGGCACGAGACAAGCGTTCATTGCGCCCAATCGATGGCCCATTTTTCAATCAGCCGCCGCCAACCGACTCCGCCTTTGTCCATGCCTCGGTCTGCCTCACTGTGTGTGTGTGTGTGTGTGTGTGTGTGTGTGTGTGTGTTGGTGATCTATTTAAGTTTCCAAAATTACATTACACAGAGATACAGACACAGAGAGACGCTTCCGCTGCTCTGTAAGTGGTCGGCCGCTGGGAGGCGTCCGAATTATCGTGAGTTCCGTGGAAGGGCTCGCGGTCTCAGTAGCGCGGGAGCAGATAAGACGGAGCGAGTCTAGGAAAGATGATGATCGCGATGATGATCGTCGCCACGACGATGGTGACCAGCGTGTCGTCGCTGTCGATGCCCAACGGGCCGCGATCGATGGCAGCTCAAACGAAGTCTCCCTGGCCGATGCCGGCTGATAATATCGAGATCGGTCTCGCCGGAGCCATTTAGAAAAAGAGCGTGGCGCGATGATCTATGGAGTAAAATCGTAGCAATTAAATAGCCATCGTGAACGCAGGGCTCCCCGGGGGCTCTCGAGTGGTTGCCTCGGCCTCGGTCTCGGTCTCGCCTCTCCTCAGTTCCTCTCATCACCGCCCCGATCCCTTTTTGTTTGCCACTTCAAGCGAAGAGGCCGGTGGTTGGCGGAAATTCCGAAAGGTGGCAGCGGGCCTCGGTGGACCGGACGTACGCCAAATGGTCGGACGAGGATCCTGTCGACCGACGACCGTCCCATATACGAAAGAGAGAGGGAGCGAGAGGTCGGCACAAAGGCTCAGATGGCGTGAGGGTCGTACAAAAAGCGCTGACAATGGAAAAAAACCCCGAGCATCGATCGTGTTTCTCCCTACCTTTGCCGGGTTCCGCCTGCTTCTCCTGCTTCTGCTTCTGCTTCTCCTTGGTCCTCATCCTTATCTCGTTGTTGTTTTTGTTGGGTTTTCTCCTATTCAATTTTCTACCTGTGCTTGCAGCTGCAACTCAGGTGTGTGTTTATCCAATGGATTAGAGCGAAAATCGTCGTCCTCTCCTCTACTTCTCTTCTTCTTATTATTCTGGTTCTCCTTCACTTCCCACTTATTCGTCTGCCTCTTCGGTTCTTCGGCTTTATTGGAAGATGTGGGCTCTTACGTGGTTTTCGTTGTTGTTGTTGTTGTATACGAGCCATCTGTTGTTTGTTCCTTCTTCGAAGAGTTTTTTGTTTGGTTGTTGTTGCTGTGCTGTTCTTGGACGTATTTTCGTCTGGCTTTATTTTTTTTGTTTTGTTTCATTGCTTTATTTATACATTGTTGTTGTCCCGGCTGTCGTCGTTGTTGTTGTACGGCTGCTGTTGTTGTCGTTGTTGTTTTGTGCCATTGAAAGAAAGGAAATCACTTTGGTCGCGGTGATCTGCCAGTTGAAGAGTTCAACTGCAGTCAGATGGGAAACCAGTATTTTTTCATCTCATCACAAATTTCTCTTTCTCCTTCTCTCCCTCTCTGTTTTTCTCCCTCTCTGTTTTTCTCACTCGATCTCTCGTTTTCTCAATCTCCCGACATCGCTCTCCTCCTCTCACCTTACCATTTGTTTTTCGCATTGAAGAACTTCCTTCGCTAGCTCCTTCGTTCTTTGTTCGTTCGCTCGCTCGCTTCTGAGCTTCCACCGCATCTGCATGGGAGAGCGAATTGTGATTGATTGTGAATGTGTTTTGTGGAGTCCGTGTGTGTGTGTTGGTTGGACGTTGGTGTCACGCACTCATACCGTGTAAATTTGTGCATTGAGCACGTTCTCTCGTTTTACTACCTGTTGATGACGACGACGAAAACGAAGACGAAGGCGACGCCGAGCCGAAGCCGATCGCGATGACGATGACGAAAGCGACGTCGAAAAAACGTTACCGGCGTCTACGATGCCGACAACGTGACGCCGACCAACGATGCCGACAACAATGGCAACGACGATGATTTTTCGGTTCGGCCCTCGGTGGCTCCCTCGCAGCGTCCTCACAGTCGGTTGTGAGTCGTCGGGCGTCCCTCATGTGCGGACACCACGTTTCTGTTTTGTCCCGTGATTCGGGTTCGCTCGCCGAAAATGACCGTTAATTTAATTGAAACACGCTGTCGACCCAACCACCGGCGACACGCGCGGGACCCTGCACTCGTTCGGAGGGACGGCGGGAATTCCTTCGGAGGACCTCTCGAGCCCGACTTCGACTTCGTGTGCAAGCTGCAAATCATAAACTCAGTTTAAATGAAATACTCACAACAAAGGGTTCCATTTACATTGACACAGCTTCACTGATTTGTTATTGTTATTGTTGTTGTTCTCGTTTTTGTTTCAGTGTCCATTTCGTATCGTTGACTCCGTTGACTTGGATTTCTGTACATTGCATTACGTTATTGTTGTTGTTGCTATTGTTGGTGTTGCTGTTGCTCGTTCCAAACATTTGGCCAGCTGCAACGAGTCGAGCACTCGAGGCGGTCTCTTGTTCTTGTTGTTGTCGTCATTCGTTATTATCATCATTATTGTTATTTTTGTAATGGTTGATACCCTGGCAACTCTGGTCCACTTACATTGGACAATGCGATCCCAGTTCCACTCATTCCCACCTCCCTGCCCAAGTGTTGCTCCTTCTTTGCTTTTTCTTCGCTTGATGCAATTTTTTCTCTATTCTCGCTGCATTTTCTACGGTTGTGTTGCTAATGCTATTTTTTTTCCGTTTGTTTTTTTTTTTTGGTATTCAGGTTGTTGTTGTTGTTAGTGTGGGTGTGTTCCACTTCTTATGGCCGCAATTCGCATGCAAACCCAGAGCTGGCCGGCAACGAACCTCCTGCATGAAATATTGGAATCCTCCCCACGTTGGGGTTCGAGCTATGAGCTATCAAGTTATAATGGCTATGTTGAGTAGATGTTGTTGTTGAAGGTGTTTTTATTGCTCCTCTCCCACAAGCGGCGATATCGAAATCCATGGGTTTTATTGGACTTGAAAACACTATGATCCACAAATCAGATAATGGTGAAATTCTGCATAAGGATATTGGCAACGAATACCGGCGAGCTGAGTTCAATTAAAGGTCAATCAGGTGGATGGTGGTTCTCGGAAGATAAAGACGGCGAAATGGCTTCATGAGCATCATCATGGCCATCATCGAGCTTGGCATTAATTCGTATTTGTGCCCCATAAGGCGGGGAATAATGATAAAACTAGATTAAATGGAATTATTTATTGCGATGTGATGCAAGGTTGGGAACGAAAGGTGGAAACTACAACTAATTGAAGTCGAAATAAATGAGGGTGCAAATCATGATGGCATTAAGAGGGGTAACAAGTCCACATATGCCGGAGAGTGTGGCAACCCTTTCACCCCTCGACCTCCCGGCCGACCACCCATCGATTGGTAACCCTAACAACTGCTGCCGCTTTCGAGGGAGTATAAAGTGAAAAAAAGAAAAGCAAAAAAAAATACCAAAAACAAACATAACAAAAAAGAACATATTGCATGGAAAAGGCAGCGTCGAACAAATTCGTGTTTTTTACATGCGATTTTTGTAAACCTCTCTCTCTTTCTGCGGCACAGGGTGTTTCCAGAGCGGACGCAGGGAGTGGAATTCACTAACAACAACTACCAAGTGCAATGAAAGTGAATGGAAATGCCCAAGAAGAAGAAGAAGAACAAATTTCATAAGAACAACAACAACAACAACAACAGCAGCGGGAGTGAAAAACAAAAACAACGAATTTCGTTGGAAACCCTCCAAGTGAAATATGACCCTAATAATAACGGCTCCCCTCCCCTTCTCCACTCCTCCCTCTTCCTCGCGCCACCCTACGTATCAGGCTCTCTCCATCCCTCTCTCGATCTCTCTCCGTCTCACCCCATCGCTGGGGTTGCCAACTGATAAACGACCAAAACTCAACAACTACAACATTTACAACAACAACTACAACAATAGCAACAACAACAATAGCAACAACATCGGAGAAACAGCGTCAAAGACGAGTAAACAAATTTCAAATAAATAATCGAAAAACTCCGTCCGACTGCGCATGCGTAGCGAAAACACAATCGGCGGCCGAGAAGGAACGAGCCAGAGAGAGAGAGAGAGAGAGAGAGTGAGAGACGGACGGTGAGGGGGAGAGTGTGTGAGAAAGAGGGAAGGAAGACAACAATATGAATGGTAAAACGAATAACAAATTTGAAATGTTCGACAGCCACAGCGACCCACTGTAGTGCAGCGAGCCGCAAATTGCATTCGTTGCATTTGGTTTACAGGGTCGCCAGTGTGCGTGTGTATTTGTGACTCTGACGAGGGGAGGCCCATAAAACAGGGACCCGTGTTCATATTGCATTCGAGGGCTTCATATCTGGGCTGCACTGCAACAACAAACCCCGACCACAACAACAACACCAAGTACAGTCGGCTAATGATTGAGTAAATCGAAGGGGAAAAGGTGAAAAAATAAATATATTTTTAGATAAACTTTAGATTGGTTTTTATGTTTTATTTTTCTGAATTTTTTCTAATCTCTTTACTCACAATATGTGTGGGGAATGAGGTTCTAATTATTTTCCCGTCCTCTTCATGTGTCGCCGCCATTCCTGGGCGTCCCACGTGACAAACGTGACAGGAATCGACGAAATTACTGCGGTTGCAATAAATTTCTTCACAAGCAACAATAAAAAAAAAAAAAACAACAACAAGACGAAAACAACATAAGAAACAGAATAAAACAATAACAATAGCATATTTTAATCACTTCTTTGATGACGATCGTAAAAGGCATTTACAGGCATCGACTTCTTCCCATCGCATTCTGGGCACGTACGGCGGGATCTGTCCGAAGTTGGAAGATATGCCGAGGCAGACAGTTCAATTCAACGATCGACAAACAGACAGACCGACCGATCGGCGGATAGACAGCTGTGGATCGATCGATCGCCAGGCAGCCGGAGCGTCGTGTGGTCGGCAGGATTCCAGGGGATAAGACAGGTGGGTCGTCTCTGGGCCAGACGGACAGACAGACTGATATACAGACAGTGGGCTCAAAAGACCTGGGCCTATTGGGGCTTCCGAGCGGCGACGACGAGCTCTTTGGGGTTTCGGGAAATTATGTTAATTCCTCGTTGAGTTTTTATAATTGAAAAATTGAGCTTTCGTGTCACGAAAACTGCGCTAGGGTTTAAAGAAAAGAAGGGCCTTCGCCGGAGTTGTTGGTTTTCTTTAAAGAAGAAGAAGAAGAATCTCAATTTGCGGCTCTGAATTCTAATTTGGCTAGCAAAAGTCCGATTGGTGTCTGCGAAAGCTCGTTAGTCGAAAGGCGAGCTCGTTTATTTGCCTTTCATTTTGCTAACAACGTTTGGCTTCCTTCTTGTTGTTGCTGCCAGTGTTGCTGCTTTCACCCGATCTCGTCAACAGCAACGGAACAGGAGAGTTGCCAACGAACGATTTGATCTTTAATTTAATCTTTTCTAATTAGTTGTGATTTATTTTTCACGCCAGAGGTTGGCATCTGCTTCTGTTTCGGTTTAGTTTTTAATTTGAAATTCCACATCTTGCGACGATTGTATTCTTAATTTTAATTATGATTCTTTATTCGCTCCGTCACTCCATTCCAGTTCAGTCCAGTCTAGTCCCTCTAATCATCTTATGGAATTGCTTTCATGCTCCATTAAGTTCCACCGGGTGCCTTCGAGGGACTTGTTGCGCCTGTTGTTTTTGTTTTCTGTCATTTACTCGGAATGCCAACAAATTAACAGGCGAAACAAAACAACAAAAACAAAATAAAAATTAAACAACAGCTCAAATCTGCTGAACGTCTTGAAACCATATTTGGTTTCTGTTGCATGTCTTTATCGCAGCTGTTTTTTGCTTTTTTTGTTTGTGTTTTTTTTGTAACCATAATTGCAGTTTTTACCGTTGCCTCGTTGCACCTCCTGTCCATCAAATCCACCTCACCTCGCCTCGCCCCGTCCCACCACACCCCACTTCGCGTCGCGCCATCGCCCATCGAGATGTGCGATTTTTTTCACCTCGTTCGCTGCGCTTTTGCTGCTTTTCGCATTCCTCGAAATAGCCAAGAGTTCGTAGTTCTCGGACGGTGTTTTATGGGAGCCATAAAGTTGGCCAAATGCATTCTGAGCACCTCGTTCGTCTCGTTCGCGGAATTCGATGTGGCAACACCTTGGTCACAGCCATCGGGTGCAATTTAAGGGTGGCCACATTGCGTTGACTTTTGTTACAGTTTTCCCAACAAGTGCCAACCAGGTGCAGACAGGTTTCCTCGTCTCGTTCACCTCGTCTGCTTCGCTTTCGTCTCGTCTTCGTCCCTTCCTCGTGCCTTCGTTCAATGACCCGTGTTTGAAGCAATTTTCAATGTCAAAAGAGTTAATGATGCATTTTAAAGACGCTGCCTCGACGTTTGACAGCCCACAGCCCACTCGTCCAACGTCAGACGTAAAACGTCAGACGCCGGGGAAAAGCGATGCCTGGAATGTCATGATCACTCCACGTCACTCTTCCCTCTACCCCGATCTCGCTCAATCCACTCCATTTTCCCCCGTTCGTTTGAGGGCGAAGGGACCACCAAATGTTGTTCGGCCACGAATCATCTTCATAATTAATTTCCATTTTTATTCCCAAACGTGAGGTCTATTTTTGGATATCCTTCAAGTGGAGTCGAACAGAACTTCCGTTGCAGCCTTCCTAGGGAGCGAGATGGTGTGTCACGTGTCATGGGCCAGGGGACGGTGGTGGAGAGGAGGGGAGACGAAAAGTGTGGCTTTTTCGACTTTGGGCGAGGGTCCGCACGAATCTCTCGAGTCTCGACGGTCATCGCGCTTCGGCTCCAAGGTCTCCTGAGCCCTCCCGGAGAAGTCAAAAGCACCAGCTTCGAGGGTTGATCACGTTTCTCGAGAAGGTTTGTCACGAACAACTGACCATAATCATCATAATCACGATCATCATTATCATCATAATTTCGTTGTCTTCGCCTGAACAAGTAGAGAAATACGAAACTTCGAAATTATGAAACAAGTCAAAATTACGTTGAATCATCAAAAAGTAGTGGAGAATCAACAGAATTACAAATAAATAAAAAAGCAGACAACGGTATTTTCTGCCTGTCGGTCTGTCTATTTCTCTCTCTCTGTCTGTCTTTCTGCCCATCTGTCTGTCTGGGTTGGCTGGCTTGTATTCGTGGAAATCATCTGCGAAAGTTCTGAAAAACCTGTCTCGTGTTGATTGTGAAAACTAAGAACATCAACAACAACAACAATAATAAAGAATCAACAAAAACAATTGTAATAACAAAAACAGAAAACCTCACGAATTATAATAACGATAACAGGAATAGGAAAGATTACACCATAATACGAAACCTAAAGCTGGGACTGCGGAACCTGCCAGGCTTGCAAAAGTCCCTCCAGCAGGTTGAAACTCGAAGCGGCGAACTTTAGAGAGAGCAAGAGAGAAAGAGAGAGTTATGGGTTTCGTGGTTGCGAAACCAAGTCGCGGTTTCGAAATCGAAATGGACTTCGAGACACGATGACTGACCATTAGACGTGAAGCAAGGTGGTTGGAAGGGGGCTGGAAGGGTTTGGAATGCAGTGGCCACGGCGACTGAAGCAGCGTCGATAGAACGGCGGCGGCTGGTTGTGACCCACATTATGGTAATGACAACAACAGCAGCAATAACAAGACCAGGAACAACAACAGTAAGAGCAACAAGAACCACAACAACGCTAATTGTAAAGAGTGGAAATGACAAATTGACAATAGTGGAGCGAGCGAGAAATCCGAAACCAGCTCTATTCAGTTGGAAAGAGACGTGACGAGAAAATAGTAGAAAATGTCCCTCCACATGTCGATTTTCCAGCAAAGGTCACCCGGGTCGGAGGAAATCACACCGAAGTGCTTCGAAATCGGATTAGAAAATAAAACGAAACGAAACGGGAGCAAAGAGAACCTCTGGATGATCATGAGTTTTCGAGTAGATCCGTCCGTCGATCGACCACACAAGTGACCGTGACCACTTGCAGAGGCGACGATCTCTCCAGCCCTGGGCAGGCGATCGGCAGATCTTCGGGCACTTCGACCACTCGAGAGGTCGCCCCGACCACTTCGGAAGCACGCACTTGGCCGCCCGACTTCGGGACCCGACCGCAGCGTGAAATTCGGGGCACGAAAACCGGTGGTTTCCTCAGAACCTCGCCGAACGGAGCCGCCCGACACGCACTTGGTCGGATCCCATCTGGCGACGAATCACGGAGCCGCCCTTCCTCCTCCTCTTTCTTCTCTTGGGCCTACTTCAGCTTCTTGAGAGGGCCGCCGGTTCGGTTCGTTCGTCTATTTCAATTGTTTGTTGTCGGCCGCCTGCTATTAATTGGATTTCACGCAATTTAAACAATGTTTAATTGCAGTGGGCATTCGTTCGGCGGACAGACGTCTCTGTCCATCCGTCCGTCCGTCCGTCCGTCAGTCCGTCTCTCTGTCCATCCAATTGCTCGGATGTTTTGTCGGTTGACGGGTCGCCGAACGCATGTCAAGCGTGCTGGGTGGACTTTAGACCAGGGAGAGATAGCGATGGAGGGAGGCAGGATAGGAAGGGGATGGGGGAAGCGAAGAAGGGGTGCCCTCGTCGTGTTGCCGTGACTCGGCCTGGAACTTTGATTCGTGCCGTATTTCGAAAATGTCATTTGACCGCCGCCGAAGCCTCGAACTGGCGACTTCGTTCTCGTGTCTATCGTGGTCGTCGTTGTTGACGATGTTGTTCCTGTCGGTGAACGTCGACTTTTATTGCTTTTATCGAGGTCACGTGCCGCCTCACATTTCACATTTCGTCACTGACATCGAATTCAAGTGACAAATGCACCCATTGCAGACCCTGAAATGGGGACGTGTGTGATAAAATCGAATGTGCGGCCAATGGTCGTGCCAACGGGATCCTCGAATCCGGTCGCCTTTGTTGTCCAAGTTTCGCCATCGAGACTCCCTTCCTCCCGTTGTCCGTGGACGTCGACGTGGAAGACACCGGGAACCGGAAATTCAAAAATGTTGTCAAATTTCAAACTGAAACTCATATCACACAATAACAACAACGGCTAGAGCGAGGGCAGCCAACATCATGGAATATCATGGAACAACAAAAATATCGGAAAACAATAAAAACATCGGGAACGACAAAACATAGTGGAAGCAACAAAAACATAGTGGAACGACAAAAACATAGTGGAACGACAAAAACATCGACATTAGAAACAGCAACAAAGCATGAGAATTTCAAATAGAACATCGAGGAATTGTTTACAAATCGATGGCGATGGCGAACAAATTTAGTTTTGAAAACCTTTGCTGGGGGGACAAATGTCCGAGAGCGGTAAACAAGCGAAACCTTTGTTTGGAAATCTCGACCGACAGGCAGAGAGCAGGGAGAGAGAAATGGAGAGAGAGAGAGAGGGAGGGAGAGAGAGATGGTGAGGGAGCGACGCGATAGGAGATGGAGAGCAAAGCGTTTCGAAATGAACCATGAAGAGGTCGTAAAACCGTCGAACGCGTGATGGACAAACTTTTGTATACACACAAGATCGAATAAAGTTCTGATTTTATTTTTCAAAAAAGGGCATTTCAATTAGTAAAATTTTCCCCGCTGCTTGGTTGCCAAAATCTAATCGAAAAACAAAAAAAAAAACTCTGTACGGTCAGAAAAACCACACAATGGGTGGCCTCAATTTGCGGGCTGGAAAAAATACGAGCCGAGCCGTGCGTGGAGGGGTTGGGGAGCGTCCAAAGAATGCGCTGAAAAGGTGGAGGACGCCCGAAGTGGAGCCGAAGCGATTTATTCATTGAAATGTAAATTATGGCGCTCGGACAGAGGCCTTCGATGATGAGGTAATATAGTCGAGATCGGATCTGGAGAGATCTGCGTTCAGCGCGAGAGCAAATCGAGCGCCATCGATAGCAGTCTCGAGTGCGAGGGCAGAGCAATTTACACAAATTAAAATGAATTTCTCCAAACAAACACTCGATACAGGGAAGAACGCGTGAATAGTGGGAATTCGTTCCGCCGTACAAACGTCGATGGAGCGCGAAATCCCGATAGAATTCCAAACCACATAATGACATTTTCCTCGAATTTTCACTATCACATTCCTCTTTGTCACAACATCGACGATCGACAGTCGCCGGGTTTTTTTTATTTATTATCGCCAGCCAGTCAGCGAGTCATTTTTAACATTCTTTCCTATGCGCTATGACAATTTTTCAAATACTCAGAACTTCGACGCAAGCATTCTGGAGACCTCGTTCGCCGCGGTAGCCGGAGTCGAACCCTAATTTTCCCACGGACGCACTCAAGCGAAGTGAAAAACGGACAGAACACACTCTGAAAAAGAAAAAAAAAAAATTATATGAAATTAAAATAAAATACGCTCGGAAAACGCCAGGCCATCGTGATGCCTCCCGCTGTCCGCCGGTCCGTCCCCCTGTCCACTGCCCACTGCCCTCTGCCCCATGTCCATCTGTTCCTCTGTCCGCCTGTGCGATGACGTCCGTTGCACACCTCACTGATCACCAGCTGTGGGAGAGGAATGGAGTGGGAGAGTGGAGAGTGTGTGTGAGAGGGAGAGAGATGGGGGTCGAGCTTCCGTCTCCTCCCCTAAAATGCCATCATCGTGCTCTCCTCTTCCTTCCACCTTCCTAGCCTACATTTCAGTTCTTTCCGATTTCATTATCAAATCAACCTGTTCCTCCAAACACGGGGTTTTTGTTTTAGTCTTTTGCTGTTGTTGTTCTTCTTGTTGTTGTTGTTGTTCCCTTCCGCTCTTCCTTCCATTATATTGTTGTAGTTGTTTGTTGTTGTAGTTCTCCATCAACCTTTGGTTCGTGTTTCTCCCGGTGTTAATTCATATTTAATGCTTCTCTCGGGCTCTGGAAGACCTGTCGTTTCATTGTTTCCCGCTGTCCTTTGCACCCGCCCTCCTTCTCTTCACCTTCCCTCCTCCCTTCCTTCCTCTTGTCTATGGCTCCATCCATCCCTCTCTGTTTCTCCACTGTCCGAAGGTAATATTTGCATTTAGTGCAAGTGTTTCTCTATTATTAGAGTGGCTTCTTCTGCTCCTCCGGTCTCTTTGTGCCCTGTCTGCCCGTCGTTTCCCATTCTCCTTCGTTTGTCGTGCCTCAGACAGCTCGAGGTCTGGAAGGTACGTGTGGAAAAAAATTCCCATGGTAGTTCTTCTGATGATGTCTCATTCAATGATTAGTCGACGACCGACCGCTGCCTTTCAATTAATCATTCAGGCCGGAGTGAATCGAGGGATCTTGAGATATACATATATATATTTATGATATAGTTAGTTATTTATATACCAATCGTAATCGGTGAATAGTTCGTGCAAATATGAATGACTGGAGATCCATTTGTTCTAGAAGTGGGGTCTGCAACCGCGTCGAAAGAAGCTCAATCCTGAAGCTCCGGAACTGCAGCTATTTATATGCATTTATCGACGATTCCGCACTCGCGCCGCCGGCGACGTCGCTGCCCTGGAGGAAGCGAATGCGATAAATCTATGGAAAGGCGCCGTCGACATCGCCGTCGTCGTCGTCGTCGTCGTCATAGCTCTGGAATCCACATCGGGAAGATGAAGAACCGGGGCTATTTTAAGAGCTGAGCGCCGTCTGAAGGATTATCGCGTGAATTCTTCGCCATGGCACGTAAATAAACACAATAAACAATGGATTCAACAATGGATTAATGAGGTTGCTTCGGTGTATTTGGCAATGGTGAAGGTCGTCCAAGAGTTTGTTTCAATTTTATTTTGGGTGAATTTTATTGCAGGTGAAATTTTACTAGATATACGAACAAAGTCCGTGTGGTTTCATGTTTGAGGATCGCGTCCGATTCTTGGGATTCCTCGGAAATGTCGGAATCCCGCGTTGAGTGATGGATGGAGAGAGGGAGAGAGTGCGAGGAGGGAGAGAAAGGAATGCACTGTTGCAACATCTGCTCTCTGGGCTGGAAAGTGTTGATGTCTGTCTGACAGGAGGATGGAGATTCTTGCCTGTGTTGTTGTTGTTGTTGCTCCCTTTGTTGTTGCCTCCCATGGATCTTGTTGCCGTCTGCGTCTCCTGCTCGTTGTCCTGTTGTTGTTGTTGTTTTGTTGCTGCCTCCCGTCCCGTTGCCGTTGCACGCTTCGTGCGGTTGTTGATATTTATTTGTGTCATGTTTGTTGTCACCACGATCTTGAGCTCAAGATCTCAAGAGGCCTCTGTCGGCGCCGACGACTTCGAGGTCGCTCTACACGATACAAATTGGGTTTTTTTTTCCACTTCCAACGATCGATCCATCCATGTTCATATCCAAAGTAGGCGTTTTCTCTTAGAACAAGGAAAAAAACACATTGCACTCTCCCAAATCCCCAGGCCGCCTCCATGCGGGTCACTCAAGGGTTCAACAGCAACCGCTACAACAACAACCACATGCACCACACCAAGAACTTCCACCATGACAACAACATGTACATGTCCAACGCCATCGCATCGTCAACGAGATATAAATTTGTTGTCTACGATAAATTAAGCAGATTTGTTACAAACGATGCGCGAAGAATCTCCGGCGCCTCCCACTTTTTCCACTCCTCCTCCTCTCTCTCCCCCTCTTCCACCACGGCTTCTGGGAAGGGGAGGGAAAGGCGGCTGGGGTCGATGCTGCATTTTTGACATTGTCTCGCGGCGACGTCATGGACACGTCATGTCACGAAAGCGGTCTCTCGGTCGGTCTGGATATTTTCGTTTCTCCATCGCTTGGCTCTCGCTCTGTCCCTGTCGATCGCTGGCACTTTTTGTCTGTCGTTCGCTTGGTCTGTTTGTCTGTCATGGCCTTTGTCTCGTCGTCTTCAGCGCCGTCTCCGTGTTTCGTCGGAAGTGCGAAAGTTTTGCCTCCGTCCGGCGCCCCGCTTGGGACAGATGGGAGGCCCTTGTGTTAACGATCCAGCTTGTTGACGAGACGGTCTCCCAGCACGACTCCTCCTCTCACTCTCTCTCGCACGACTCCCACTCTCTCACGGCGTCTGCTCTCTGCGACATGCAACTCTTGCTCGCTCTCTCTCACACTCTCATTCGCCTCTGGAGCTCGAAGCCTGCATTCGACTACATAATTAGATCTACAAAATTGCATACAAGTCGGCATCGCCATCGCCATCGCCGTCACGGTCACCGTCGCCTGCATCGTTGTCGTCTTCGTCGTCCCTGTCATTGTTGTGGATGCTGTGGGGAGACGCGTGGGGATCGGCAACGTCTGGGCGATCGCCTAAATTAACGCCAAGGCAGGCAGGCGGCAGGCATTTAAATTTTATGACGCCGTGTCACGTTCCGAGCCGACGACTCCGGCCCCTCTCTTTCGATCCACCCTGACCCACCTCCCCTGTGGTCGTTCGGAAGCGAGGTGGAAGGAAGTCGTCTGCGGGCCCTCACAATCAA
Organism: Coelopa pilipes; assembly: GCA_947389925.1. Taxonomy (NCBI): domain Eukaryota; kingdom Metazoa; phylum Arthropoda; class Insecta; order Diptera; family Coelopidae; genus Coelopa; species Coelopa pilipes. The sequence continues at coordinate 42,752,124 of OX376698.1, forward strand.
TTCTATCAGAGGCCCACAAATGCCGCGTTATTTTGATTTCGACTTCTGTCGATCGTGTTGATTTCCATTTCGTCCCCGTCTCCCCCTCATTTGGGGGTAATTAAAAATAGAGGTCTTAAAGTGAGCAGATTTACGAGATTGTGGAACCAGTGGGACCAGAATTCGCTCCATGGCGAACATATTGCGAGCGGGCCATAAATCAGGATCCCAATTAAAATACAAACCCGACCCCCAAAAGGCGACAAACTCGACCGAGATCGGGCCAATTAACGAAACAATGCGAGTACGAGACACGCTGTAAGAAGCTCTAATGGAATTTCCAAAGATTTCGTATTTATTGAGGTCACGACATGAATTGCGTACGAAGAAAAAAAACGGGACAACAAAATAATCCACTCGAAGTCGCAGCTCGAAAGGGTTGCCGCAAACGCCGTCATGAGGGCCCTTTGTCGGGCGTGTCGCCTGGTGACCCTGGCCGCAGGAGGTGGGGAAGTATTTTTCTAATTTGTAGAGGCGTCAAACTCTCATTCTCTCTCTCGATCTCCCACCCTGTGTGTGGCTCTCCTCCCGTTTCGAATCACTGTCACATGACGCTCCCTGTCATTTGACGCTCTGTAATTATTTCTAAAGATCGATCCGAGCCATGAGCCCAAACAATGTGCCTCTATATATATATATAGATATATAAATATTGTTGGTGTTCACTCGAGGCTCATGGTTCCATTTCAGCCGATATTCGACGCCATTCGTTCCAAACATGTCAATCAACGCCGCATGCAGCAGTTGATTGAATGTGAAATTTATTGTATTATTCTTGTCGAAATCCTTTTCCGATCGCATTAGCGTTGATTTCGAGGGCCGAGTTGAGTGCGGCGCTACGATTCGGGTCGGTTCGCTGAGGCATTTGACAGTCATCTCGAATTCTGCACAACTTTGAGCCGTCAAATGGCAGAGGCCCGTGGACCAGACTCGGATCCTTCTTGACAAAGTGATTTCAATCTCTTTCTTCGAATCCTTCTGCGATCGTGGATATCAAAGGACCACCGCAACGCATACACATTTTGACTCATTGGCACTTTATCGACGTGAACGTCACGTGACCCCTCGGCTTTGACGTCCATCGACGCGGAGGCCCTTGGCGGGTGTGTGTTCGTTCAGAATGGGAGGGAAATCACATTCGCAGCTGCGCTCACGTCGCACTTCCTTCCGTCCGTCCGTCCATTCGACCATCTGTCCGTCCGTCCGCCGGTCTGTCTGCCTGTCCTCCCTCCGGAAGCGAGCGGATGCGATCAAAGCCTTCATCGGGAGTAGGGCACGAACGAGGGCCTCCCGAACACACGCCAACCCACACCACCCCACCCCACCCCGGCCCTCGGCGGACAATGGGCGCCGAGGAGGGAAGAACAAAGTGAAAGGCGACCGACAGATGGGCGGACGGACAAACGAACAGGAAGAGAGAGAGAGCAAGAATCAAACCAAACGTGCCAAAGGGGAGAGAACGAGAGAGAAGTAATCGAACCACACGAGGCATGCCGTGCGGGAGAGAACGAGAGAGAAGTAATCAAGCCAAACGAGACATGCCGAACGAGATCGAGAGAACATCGTGCGGAGGTACGTCCGGCAAAAGCCCCGCTTGTCCTCCCGCCGTCTGCTCGCCCGACCGCCCTAAAACCGTATTGCAAAAATGGGTGCAGCACGACTGTCGCTCGGGCACCCGAGGGCAGCCGAGGTCGCAGGAGCTGCCGGCAAACAAGAACAACAACAACAACGACAACAGTTCTGTTGCAGCTGACAATGAGTCGACTGGAATTGAAGCAACGAATGAGATGGATAGAGCGATAGCCAAACGAGAGATCGGACGATATCGAGGTTGCGGTTGAAAGAGGGAGGCGGATGGTGGTAGGCAAAGAGACTGAGAGGAGAGGGGAAATGAGCAGCCCTCTCAGCTTGAGAGCAGTCAATGTGCGAATAGAATGCGGATGAATGATAATTTTCGAAAAATCGCAATTTTTGGTTTTCCGCACGACTGCTCAACGGTCAACAAACAACAAACAGCACGGATAACAACAACAATTACACGTCCATTCGTTGCACCTTTGGAAGGTACAACGACGGTGATGAAGGGCCGATGCTGGTGGTGGACGACAAGCCAAATTCCAGGAGGTTACCACGAGAATTATGGAGGGACAATTGTAGAAAATATGTGGGACTTGATTTAAATCACGAATATTATAAAGACCGACCCAAGGAGCAGGCTAAGTATAAATTTGCCCATATTAACATGGCCTAAAAGTCGCACAGTTTGCTAGTTAAAAGGGTTAATCGGAGCTCTAACACGAACCGACCTCTTGATAGTAGAAACGTTCACTTAAAAGTAAAATACATTTTTTAATGGCAAATCTGAAATGTTCACGCTTTTATGGTTATCCGGAGCCTTTCCTGATTAGCACGAAAATGTCGGGATTTTTTGTTGTTGTTACTTGTGCCCATGCTGATTTCGTAATTCTCGCATTTGTAGTAGTATTAGTTGTTGTTGGTGTAAAGAAAGAGACCTACAACTCTTTCAGTGCGTATTTTGTTGCTAAGGGCTTGGTTCAAACGCATATATTGTTGTTGTTGTTATTGTTGCCACACTCAGGTCACGTTTGCATGTCCTTCTGCTCTGTTCTCGTTCCCATTCCCATCTGTTCCCGCTGTGTTGATAGTGTGTACGGTTTTTTATACAATTGACCCTAATGCACTCGTCATGCACTCGTACACAACAACAACAACAACAATAACAACAACAACGCCATCAAGCAAATCATAACGGCAGAAATTTGCGTCCGTTTCGTGATGGTTTCAATTGTCCTAAAAATTTGCAGGTTTCTCGGATATCGCTACATTATCTTCAAAGCGTGCACCGATCACTCATTCCTTCCACGAAGAGATTCCCTGTGGATGGGTCAAGAAACAAGTACTTGAACCAGACGCGACTCGTTGCTGCCCGATGACTCCACCAGGAAGTCCTTATTTACACTGTCCATATGCAATCAGATAGGAGCAAGGTAAGATACACAGATACAGCCCATATCTTCCTGCGGGCGAAGATAAGATATGAGTTCCACTTGATGACAACGATGATAATGCAATCTCAAAGAAGAAGACAAAGACAAAGAAGAAGAAGAAGAACGGGTCAAAGAACCCGATCGGTGAAGCAGTTACCGAGTGAGATTTTTCCAAACTCCTCCCAACTCACCCTCTCTCTCAATCTCTCTCAAAGCTGAGATTAAGCCTGGGGCGAAGTTTCGAGACAATGCACTAAAATATAGTAGAGTCAAGTTAAATATAGTAAAGTAAAGTTAATGAAGAAAAATAGTTCCCAGAAGACGTCGTTATGAATGAAATTGCAATTGCTTCACACAAGAGACTGCATCCATAAATATTTATATAATTCAACTGACAACTGATATATAGTATATAGTGAGCAATAGTATATTGTGAGTCGGTCGATCGGTCGGCAGAGATAGACAGAGTCAGCGTGTGAAAATAATCAACAATACTGTCTCATGTGGGTTTGCTTTTGTTGTTGTTGTTTTGGTTTCTTTAACGAAATTTGCATTTTCGATAAGAGACATCGACGTCGTCTTCGACTTCGTTGTTGTTGTTGTTGTTGTTGTTGTAGCTGGCGCTCACGAAAAGCTAATGAACTACGATGTCGACTTCCACACCCGGACAGACGGCCAGACAGCCAGACAGATAGGCTGATAGACTTTCATATCATTAGGCGATTTTACTTTTTCTATTTGCACTCGCCTCGTGCTTTGATGTGATGAATTGGGCATCGAATTAAGTCGCTGTTCAAATTAATTGCCCGTTGGCGGAAATCCCTTCGAATAACTCTGGATAGATATGTTCGAAGTATATGGACAGACCGAGATAAACGGCCACTTGCTGTCGCCAGGTAATTAGGCCCGCGATTAGCCAAAATACACTTTCGCAACGCGCTGGCAGCCCTGGTTAGGCATGGAAAATCACAAAATTATGTCGTTTTCCCCGACTCATCAATCATAGGCATTGAATTTAAGAGCCAATTTTTTTTTTTTTATTTCAACACTCACACATGCAGAAGGCGACTGCACGTTGAGCTTTGACCCTGCTTCTCAAGAGGTTCCGGCCATTTAGCGAGTTTGTATGTTTTGCCTTCCACTTGTTTTATTTGTCATTTTGCGGCCAAAGTCGACCGCGGAGTCGGAGTCGGAGCCAGACGACGAAGTGGAAACCAGTTTTGCATACTCATGAACAAAAGTCCAACATTTGCATCATCGATCTTGGGGTTCGTGCACAGAACTTCCGGCGATCGTGAGTGAGAGAGTGGGATTTTCTGTAAGGGGCTCCTTTTGGGCACGAGTACCTGGCATCAGGCACGACAATCATGGCCCGAAGGCAAATAACACTGTGTTTTTCCTCCACTGCCTTCTCTTCTCTTCTCGTTGTTGTTGTTGGTGTCGTCCCTTTTCCTATTCGACTATTTTCCTTTATATTTCTAAAAATAAACCAAACAACTTAGCGCGGTTTGGTTTGGTTTTTGTTGCTGCTGTTGTTGTTGTTGTTATCCAACATTTACTATTGGCCTGGCTAGAGTTTTTCCGAAAGCCTCAAGACTCTTGAATAATTTACGCCACGACCGCGAGCCCGAGCCGAGCCTGAGACGGGAGGCAGAAGGAGGAGGAGGAGGTCCCAAGGTATCGAAGGTACCGACCTCAGGTCGCCCGTCTGTCCGCCCAACTGTCTGGCTGTCTGTCTGGCTGTCGTTTGTTTCGGTTCAAACTGTACCATGGCCGTAATTTCCATATCATCAGGATCATTTCTTATGAGAATTATTAACTGAAATTTAACAAGAATTTATTCCAAGATCTTTGAGATAATTTTTCCCGACTTGAAATTGATCATTTTAGAACCACGAATGGGAATTTGTACCAAGTTCTGACCCTCTTGGAGTGGTAAATCTGGAGTTTCCCAATTGTAATTTTCCAATACTCGAGGGCCCAGAGCCTCATTGTTCGCGGCGTTTGGCCTAAATACATGTCAGATTTACGAGGCACGCAATTCGCAGTTCGCAGTTCTGGATCTGGGTCCGCCCCCGTCTTCGGATCGACTCGACGGCCGGCTCGTGCCCCTGCATTCGTGTCTAACGAGTTTTTCCACTTCTCCGATTAGTCCTCGCCCGTCTGGCGGACGGCGACGGCGACGACGACGACGAATTTGGGGCTCTCTTCGGGGGAAAACGGCGAATTCGGAGCCATTTCATGGAGCCAGCGCAGATCGTCGGCCACTCGCCGGTGCCCAGGAGGCGAACGGGGAAAATTGCAGAAATGACTGATTGATTGATTGATCAACAGCGGGGCACTCAAGTGGGTGGAATGATTGAGAAATTCAACCACAATGTGTTGAGTTTTTTAAATTTGTCAGTGGGTGGAACGCGTGGGAAATTGAACGGCGATGAGTTGAATTTCTTTTGTTTTTTTGACATTTTGTAATTTAATTATTCGCTTCTGTAATTCGACTTTAATTTCTGTTGTGTTTTTAATTTAACTTAATTAACATTTCAGAGGCGTCTGCGTGTCGTGTCGTGCGGCATTACGTTATTCATGTGTCGTGACAACGTAACGTAATCTAACGTAAGTGAATGCAACAACAACAACAACAACAACGACAACTAGTGATGGAGTTTTAATCTATTTTCGCGATGTTTTTTTGTTTTGTTTGCTTGTCGCTGATGTTGTACGCGTTGCAACAACAACAACAATAATAATATAGTAACTGTAATGAATTAATTACTAGAATCAGTGCAATCGAGTCGACTCGGTGACCCATATAAAGGAGCTGCAATTGTTGTTGCTGTCGACCATATTTCAAACACCTGACAGCCATATCTCGATCTCCCACTCTCACTCACTCTCCTCGCGCTGGAATGAGATTGGAAGGTGGCGCGAGTGGAAAGTATGGGTTTTACCCAGAGACCTACAAAAGTCGTGTAGGGAATTTTCCCATTTCTTGCCGAGCTTCACAAGTGACCGACTTCGTCCGAGGGCCCAGGTGGCCGGCGTTTGCTGAACCTCGGAAACCCGTCGAGCACAACGGCTCGGCCAAAGTAGTCCCATAGACCAGCCTGTGGTGGAAATGGAAAGTTGCTGGGTACAAATTTTCCACCTCTTCCACCGCCCCACGAGTTGCCAATTAAAAACAGTTTTAATGCTAATTAAAAACTCCCAGTTGTGACCGACCGGATTCAAATCGCAAGTTCAGCCGTCGTCGAGAGGAAGCCGGTTGGACATGGGAGAAAACGAAGTTTTTTTTTTTTTTTTTTTTTTCTTCTTCCCGGGAGATTTCAATTCCATGCAAATAAAAAGAAAGGTTTCGGCTAGCGCTGGTCGTCGGGAACTATGTGGGCAACGATTTCCATGTCGTGGGCTTTCCCTCTTGCCTCTTGTTGTTGTTGTAGGCAGTTATTCTTGCTGCTCGCTCTGCGAATTGTCAAGTAACAACGACAGACAGTTGGTCAACTTGACAACCATGTTCTGTGACTGTTTCTGTTGTTGGTGTGTCCAAGTGAACAACCTGTTTGCTTTGTTGTAATTATTACTCACGTTGTTGTTGTGATTATCACTGTTGGTGCTGGTTTGGTTGCTGTTGCTGTTTGTCTGTTGATGTTGCTGTTGCTGGCATGCAATGCATTTTAATCACTCCATGCGAGCAACTCCACGTTGAGAATAAAAACTCGGTTTTGCCCCCTCCTTCCCCCTCACCACGATCTGGCATCGCCGTCTCTTGACAGTTGTCCTCGATGTCAGTTTGAATTATTTTCCAGCGGGCCGGGAGTGTGAACGGCGACTACTTTGCGTGCTCCCCGGCGCTCACACATGGCTCGTGGACGGGGGGTGGTGGACGAGGGGGAACGACAACAACAAGGACCAGCGACGCCGACTTCAACTCCTCTTTCTTGTTGTTGTTGCTCATGTTGTGCTATTTTCTGTCTTTGTTTTGCTTTATTGCCCTTTTGAAATTTCAGTCTTCCGCTGGTGGTTTTAATTTTTGCCGGCCGGCCGGTCGTCGGTCGCCTGGTTTGTCGCTCGCTCGATCTGTCTGTATGTCGGTTGGTCCCGCTGCCCACCCGTCCGTCCGCCGGGCGGCTGCTCCGTCGGTCTACCTTCCTACGGCTCGTTTCCATTCGTCACAGTTCGGAGCCCGAGTTCGCGATCGTGTCGTGTTTAATGTTGTTGTTTTGCTTTTTAAATACTGCGGTTGTTTTATTGTTACAGTTACTGCTGTTGTTTCTGGCTGATGAGGACGACGACGACGACGACAACGACAACGACCACGATCGTCATGATGATGATGGTGATGACGATGGTCCGTGCGACGGCGCATGTTTGTCACATTTCGCCAATAAAACTGGAGCCGCTTCGAGGGCTCAGAAACGTGCCCAACCAAAGCCAAAAGTAAACATGGAGAATCAAAAAGAAGAGAACAAAAACAAGAAATGGAACGGCGATGTTGCTCTTCATCCGAAACATTCTGTACACCACATTTTTATTTCGCTCCAAAGTTCGTCATCGCCGCAACTCCGAAGCCGACTCCGACTTCGGCTTCGGCTGAAAATCCCCACCCCTTCCCTGGGTCGTTCCCCTCGCTGGCATCACCGGTTCACGAACCCCGGCGCCATCGGGTCGCGTGTGCCGCCCGTTCGTCTGCCACATCTTGACTTTTGGCATTTCGCCGGATTTTCCTCCCCCTCACGCCGCGGGTCCTCGCGCAAACCAATTAACACCGCAAGCGTCCAGGACAAGGGGCAGCAAAAGACCCAGATCCCGGAACTGCGGGGACGAGCACGACGACACGTGACGTTACGTGACGCGACGCAAGGCGGGGTGCTAAAGCGAGTTCCCGGCCATATTTCCTGGGAGGAGTTCGAATTCGCTTTGGCTTCGCACACATGGTCACGTGGTGGACACGGCGAAGCGAAGACATATCGAATCAAATCTAACTGTAATTACGGGAGTCGCGGAAGGGTGGCAACGCGGCGGGTCGGGGTGTCAATAAAAAGAGTGAAACCAGCGAAAGGTCACGACATCGCTCCGCAGCAATGTTGAATCACCGGCAGGTTCCGCCGTTGATCGTGACTCACTTTTAATGGCCTAAGAAAGGTTTGGTTTTTGGGACTGGTTTTTGTTTTGACATCCAACAGTGATTGGGCAAAAATGCAGTTTTTACATCGAGTGAAAAGTGACGATGGTTTAGGCCGAAAATGATTAACGACATGACATCAGGTAATCTGTTTCCGAGCGTGACGTCATTCGCGACGAAATAAAATCGTACTAAAATACCTCTCTTTCGATTTTGCATAAATTTTAATCGACAAACTGGAAGTTGCAGATTAAATCAAAGGCGTGGGCGGCGGCGAAGCTTCGAACGGCGAACGCGCCCTTTTCTATGCTAATTTCGGAATATGTCTTTTGTCCAGTACTGGAAAGATCAGCCAGATTAATGGACTCGCCGACGTCGTCTAGCTTGCTTGCTGCCGAAAGCTCTGAGTTTTGTCGATGTTGGGTTCGAAATTCGAAATCATGCTCCGCGAACTGAACCGCTGGGTCTTCGAAAAATGAAGTTTGACTGCAGCGGAAGTGTCTCGTTATGATTTTTTACTTTTTTTGTTGTTGATTTTTGACTTTTGTTGTTGTTTTCCGTATTACCGTTGTTTTGGTTTCCAGGCACATTCGTTGACAGCTGACAGTTGACACTCATAATTTATGCAAACATAGCGCATTCCGATCATCGGCCTCTCTCCGTTGCCTGTCTGTCTGTCTGTTCGTCTGTCTGTCAGCCGTTCTTTCTGTCTGTCCTCCGGTGGATTCGTGTGAAGTATTTACGCAGCAATCTGTGCGAGCACGATAAATAAAAAAATATTTCCTGCTTTGACACCCATCCCCTGGTCGTCATGTGAGTGGCCATTCGTAGGCCGATCCTCTTTCTCTCACTCTCTCGCCTTCTCTCCCTCTCCCTCTCTTTCACTGCAGCTCTACAACTCCTCTTCACGCCCAAAACGCAATCGAATTAATGAGAATATGTCAAAACCGATATTTATGAGAGTCAATTTGTGAAATTTATCGCTGTAATAATCGAAAATCATAATGAAAAATGTTTCAGCGAACGAAACGAAACGGGACGACACGAAACGAGACGAGGCGAGGCGAGCGGACGCAAGTGTTGCATACACGTGAGTGAGAGAGCGAGTGAATGTGTGTGTGTGAGCAATGCAACCCCGCTTTCATCACGCCTCCCTCCCCCTTTTTGCTCACGTCACAACAGAATTCAATCACTTAAGCAATTTGTAACGCACTCCTTGCAAATATTTTCGATTTCAAATCATGTTTTCTCAACAATAACTGCAACAACAACAACAACAACAACAACAACACTGCTACAAAAATGTTTACTGCAAAAACAGAAGCAACAACAACAACTAAGCCTCTCATACGCCATCGACTTTGAGCCCGTGTTATTGTACTCCATTATGAGTTGTTCCCGTTGTTGTTGTAGTCGCCCCTCTCTCCCTCCTCTTGTAATTCCAGCTGTTGTTATTACATTATTGGGAACGGGACGAAGGCGGCGTCATGCGAGGCGGACCAGCAACATCTCCCCAGGGGGTGAAGCAGGGGGGTGGCCGCTCGCCCCCGGGAACCCTCGTGCTTTCCCGCAATCGTGAAGTTCTGCAGCAGCCACGATGATGAGCGAAGGGAGGGCCGATAAGACACATCGGAAGCTTCCGTTTGAGGGAGGAATTTGCAGAAAACATCGGGAAGAAAATGTTAAAAAACTGCAGACAAAATATTTGCAACGAAATAATTAAAAAAATCTATATTGAAAACCAAACGATTGAATATAAAAATATTGAACAAAAAGAATATAAAAAAAATAAATAGAAAACATTGTACAGAAAATAATAATGAAAAAAAAAAATATATAACAAATAAGCAGAATACTATTTTGATAAAATAACGGAAAAAAAATTTAGACAAAAAACATTAAATTGAAAAAATTATATCGAAATTATAATATATTTTTTAAGTATTTTTAAACGGAAAAATAGAAAGAAAAGAATATATGGAAAAGAATATACAAAAAAAATATATATAGAAGAATTTTTTTAAAATAAATATTCAAAAGCAAACAAAAATTTAAAAAGGCAAGAAAGAAATATGGCAAACATAAATACAAAAAAAAGTTGAAGGCAAAATAAACGTTGAGCGAAGTCGAAGATATTGCGAGAAAGGCAAACAAGAACATGTCGCTTGCAGGATGACCGGGAGAAGTTTTTTATATTCCCAACTCCTGCTGTTGACGTAGTAGTTGCTGTTGTTGTTGTCGTTGCTGCAGTTGGCCCATTTCGAGTTAATTTTTGCACGCGCCCCTTCCGAACGCTCCAACGGCCCGGACCGGCCCGGCCCGGCCACGCACGAGGGTCGCGCCCTCCTGCGATTTCCCGGCCCGGCATTTATTGCCCGATGGACGGCTGTCGCTGTTTGCTCTGATTTGAACGCGCCACCCTCTCGTTGGCCCTCGACCCGGTCCCGATGGGGGAATTCAGTTCGTTTTTATTATCTTTCGAGGTTTGTAAAGTCGTCGTTTATCTTTCGCTAAGCTCTTGCGCAAACCTCCGGCGAACCCTGGCGTCCCGCACACATCGCCAGGGTCGGCGGACCCCGATCAGGACGCGGCTCTGACGCAGAAATCCAGGAATTTATTGCCTCCTGCCAAAGCAAACACGACCACAAACGTCGGCCGGCCAATTGTCGTTCGTCCGTGTGGCATTAGAGCTTGTGATCCCCGTGAGGGTCTCTTTGGTGAAAAATTTCTAATTCATAATTTTAGTCGTACTCGCAGGAGGAGGCTTCATTTCAAATTTAATGTCTGCTTCTGTGCATGTCATTTGGATATTTCAAAATCATATTTCCGACCCTTATCAGGAACCTTTTTGTTTCAGAATCCCTTCCTCAGCACATCCTTCCACCCTTCTGTCGAGAGGCTTGAGGGACTTACGAGGTCTTTTCTTGAGATTGTCGGATTTTCTACGAATCAAAACCGCTTAGAGGAAGTTGAAGGAAAAAATAAAAATAGTAGGCTTCAGCGGTAATTACGCGAAATGACAAAACTAATTGAAAAAACGCGATCGAGATCGTGATCGGATGAGGAATATGACTTCATAACAATAACCACAGCAACAACAACAACCACTGGAGCATCAACCATAGGAACAAACATGATTGGAACAAAAAATATTCCAATAAAAATTATTGGAACTACGGCTATAGGAACCACAATCGTAGGAACAACAACCTCGTGTAAGAGAAAGAAGCATAGGAACGACAACAACAGGAACAAAAAATATTGGAACAACAACACATACGCGCGACAATAATAACAGTAGTCTACAATGGTAGAACTACAAAGAAGATCGGAGCGAACAATAAATCCTAGTTGAGAATATATCCATCTCTTTCTGTAGAAATCATCACGACACAGTCAACGGCCTGCCGAGTCTCAACCTAGCGTATGGAAGCTTGGATTACAATTTCTACCGAAAACGAAATGAAGAAACCAAAAACATAAGAGTAACGACACAATAAATTTTAAAAGAGTGCGAAAATAGCATGAACAATGGCAAAATGTGGAATGGGAAATTGTGGAAGTGGAAGAAAAAATCGGAAAATAAACGGAATGAAGAGATCGTTGAGGACTGTGCGTGGTTTGCTATTGAACAAACGCTTTCCAGTTCATGCCACGATACGATATGATACGATGCGATTCGATACTATATGCAGTGAAATAATTATCGCGAAATTGGAAAATGTATTGGCGACTGGTAGCGTCCGTCGCATGGAAGCTCAATTTATCACAGACATTTCACAGACACACGGACACATGGACACGCCAGACACAGCTGAGTGGCGCGTAAATTGAAAGTTCAGCTCGGTTCGGTCGATTTATATCGGTAAATGTCTGCAGCCACCGACGGAGACCCACCGACGATCCCGGCAGGAACCGTCGCCGATGACGTCATCATGGTCCGAGCAGCTGTGGATCGGGTTCCTATGCTCGATCCGGGGGGATTTCCGAGAAGTTTCACAGAATTGTTACATTTGAATAATTCATATTTTAATAAATTCATAAGAAATTATCTAATTAATCGAACATCGTTGGCCATACATCGGTGATCATCATTGGAAATTTTCCTACCGGGTGGCTGGAGGAGAACACAGACAATGCCATTCAGTAGACAAATCAATAGGCAATAGAAAACTCTGACACACAGCCGAACGACCGACAGAGCGACCGACAGACACACGACATGCACATACATCGACACGCAGCTGGAAAGATATTCTTTCGACTTGCTCTATTTTTAACGACAACGTCAGAGTGCGGCGGAAAACCAAGTTAAAGCCGCGGTCGCCGCGGTTTGCCGGGTTCCTGGCGTCTCACTCACTCGATAGACAGGAGACCAGGTATTTTTTTCTTTCCATTTATCCACTTCATTTATGCAACTGAAATATTTTGACCTAGTTTTCCCTGATAATGAACATTTTTAACATTTTTCGCGCTCATATTTGAGAAATTTAATTCCCTGCTCATGTCGCTCATATTCCTCACGATTTCGATCCTCCCCACGAGCCCTCGCCAAGCTCTGCTGTGTCGCCTTCCCTCAGGCGACAAGATCACGGCCTCCCGTCCGGGCTCCACGATCCATGGTCCACCCGGTCGCCTCGGTCCCCACTCTCGATCTTCCCGCGCGCTCTGCGTCTCGTGTGCATCCGAGTGCGATCGGGGCATGCAAAATGCGTATCATTGAAATTTATTCCGAAGTGTTTCCAGATTTTATTACTTCGTGTCTATCTGTCTGTTCGGCTGCTGGTACGTCTGTCGTCTGTCTGGCGGTTGGATTGTCTGTCGGTTCTTGTGTCGGTCTGTCCATTAATTTGTCTTTATCTCTGTCGTCTTTCTCTTCGTCTCTGATCGATGGAGCACGTCCTACTAAATACAGAAGTAAGTACTTCGATGTCTGTTCTTCGGCACACTGTCCGTCGGTCGATCCGTCGGTCGATCCGTCTGTCGGTCGTTCGTCCAGTCAGTCTTCGAGCATCTGCCTGTTGATCGCCCGGTTTGGCTGTTTGTCGGCGACTCGTGTTCGCCACTGTCTGCTCCGCATTGCAATCTATCCGACGGCTTTTCCGACGGCCTCTCTGTCCATTCGTCCGTGCGCCTGTCTGTCCGCCGGTCTGTCGCCCCACGTTAATTTCTGTAAATGCGTAAATTGTTATGCATTTCACAAGTTCACCCGAACTAGGCTTCGCAGCCGATTCGATGCGATCCGAACCAAACCAAACAGGGTAACGACCAATTTTCCATGCTCTCGAACGCCGCAGCGAGAGTGAGGGGGCCAAAGGAGGGGGGCCGATGGTGGAGAGACCGAGGAAGACGTCGTCGGCACTGGTAATTGCGACGATCGATTTGCTCCACAGTAGCGCATGGTGCATAAATATGAAACTCCCGTCGGCTCGACTTCGCCACGCAGCGACCACTGCGATTCCACTTAAAATCATTTTAATCGTATTTCTGATTTTTTCTCATTCATAGTCTTGCTATGAAATAGATTTTTTCGTTCATGCTGGTATTTTGGGTAGTTTTTTTTGTTTTGTTCTCCGTCGCCGAAGGAGGGTCCGACGAATTTTCGGGCTTGTGGAAATAGAATAATGAAATTCCTCAGAAGAGGATGAATGGCTTTCTATGTGTTTTCATTTAATTATGAAAATTACTGCTGAAAATTACGACCGCCGGGGTCGTGGATTTGATTTGTTTTTGACGGTCCCGATTGCGCTCATTTATTTCAATAATCGAAGAACTATGTATGGATTCTCGGCGACGGCGACCCCGGCATGAGAGGTTGCCGTAATTTGAGCTGAGCTTGCGTTTGCTTATGCTGCTCTATTGTTGTTGCTCTAATTGTTGTTGGCACTCCTGATTGATTGTTGTTGTTGCTGAGCGTAAGGCGATTAAAATAAATTACGATTTGTGAGCGGCAACGTTTTTTGTTCGTACCTCGATCAACCTCTCAACCTCCTCTCTCCACTCTCTCGCCCCTCGCCCTCGCCATCTCGTCCAATACCGTTGTTACCATGACTCATGCCGCGGCTTTAATAATTTCGATGGAGAGCGCGGGTTCCCGATGAAGCCGTGTCTGCAGCCCGGCTGTTTGTCAGCAACAATTCGTAAGCCCGAGCAAGATGTCCGCGGAGATTTGCCCGTGGCTCGCTGCTGACAATCTGCGGGTTGTGGACGGTCGGCGGGTCGGGTCGGGTCGGGTCGAGTCGAGTCGGGTTCCAACATCGTGGGTCGTCGGCGGGTCGGCAACGTGATTCGGAACGCCCGAAAAGGGTCCCGAATTGAAGTGGACTCGATTCGATAGTGCAATCGATATTATTAGGGGAGCAGTTGTCGTCATTTTCGGATCGTAAACTTTATGTCTGGGGGCATTGAAATATTTATATCGTCCTCGCCGCGTTCGACGAGGACATCTGTGAGAGTGGCTTTGATTGCCGAGACGGGAAACTGGAATTAAAAATCTCATTACGGACCCTCGGAGGGACTCGGCTCCATTGCACGATCCACACGACAGATTTATTACAACAAATGGAACTGCAGCCAACGACTGAACGGCTGATGCCCTCCCAGCCCTAGACGCCAGCGAGAGCGACACCGACAACGCCAATGACGACGACTACGACTACGATGACGATGATGATGATCATGACGCAAAGAAGAAGACAAGACGAAGACGACACCAGCAACAAAACCAACACGACGTAGGGCGAACACGGCACCCAAGATCGCGTACGTCTGGCAACAAAGCGACAACCCTCCGGCTGCCTCCCGCTCTCTCGCCCGGGTGCCTGCGACTGATCTCTGTCCAACATCCGCCCTCCAACGACTCCCTCTCTGAGTTTCTAGGCGGAGGCGGCTGGATCGCCAGGAGGAAGAGGCGAAGCAAAAAGTAAGTGGCGAGCATTTAAGAGGCTTTAATTGAAAAACAAAAGCACTGCACAGTGGGGCGACGAAGAGGGGGAGGAGGAGGGAAAATACTGAAGATCAAGCAACATCCGCTGGGAGAACTCAGCCAGGGGGACGGAAAAGGAAGAGGCGAGTGGGAAGGAAGAGGACGAGACGGCAGGAAAATGGAGAGAACGAGAAGGAGCGGAAAAGAAACGTGGGGGAAGGCAGAAAATGCCAGGCATAGAGGAGAGAAGGGCCAGCGGAAGAGAAGAAATGCAGGAGGCGGAGAAGAGGCGGTGCACATAACGACGAGGGGTGCAGCAGAGACGGGGGTGGGGAAGAAAAATGCGAAAACGAGTACGAGAAGGCGACGCGGAGACACGAGTGGGAGCCCAGCTAGGGAAAACGAACGAAACGAAGACGAGAAAGAGATGGTACTTGCGGTGAGACCAAGTTCAGGAGCGCGCCGCACACTTGGACTTCGGCTCGGGCGTTTGCTCGTGTGTGTGCCGACTGCAGCCGGAGCCGACGAAGACGAAGACGACCACGACGACGAAGAGACGAAGACGAAGAGACGAAGACGAAGACGAACGCGAAGTCGTAAATCAAATCGGGGAGAAGTGCGAAATGCCCTCGTCTCCGCCGCCGCAGCCGCCGCCGAGAGGTCGCGAACACAGAGAGGAACAAGGAGCGATCGTCGTGTGGAGTGCGGAGTGCGGGAGGGAACTGCGAAGAGAATATGCTAAAGCGAAGGCCTGTGACGGGGAGGACGTCTTAATGTCGCCATTCGTTTGCATTAAATCGTGCGCAGAGGTCGTCGGCTGGTCGGCTGCACCGAGGGCGGTCGGGTGTTGACGAACGACTGCATGACGAATGCATCGGGAAACCGCCGGAATGGGCGGAGGGGGGGAGGAGGCGTGTAGTTGTTGAGGTTCGGGTCGGTGAAGCCAATGAAGCACTCATGGGGCGTGCAAAGCGTGAAGGATGCGATGAAACCAACCATCCCTCATCCCGCGCCATTAGCATGGGAGGTGAGTGAGTGGATCAAATCGAATTTCGGTATTTGAATGGATGTGAAATTTCCCCGTTTCATTTTCCTTCATCAAGCGAAAATATCGTCCAAACTG
This sequence comes from Coelopa pilipes, assembly GCA_947389925.1. Taxonomy (NCBI): domain Eukaryota; kingdom Metazoa; phylum Arthropoda; class Insecta; order Diptera; family Coelopidae; genus Coelopa; species Coelopa pilipes. Next base: position 42,768,338 of record OX376698.1, read on the forward strand.
CTTCCCCTCCCCCTCTCCCACACGATGCGCTTCCTATTAATCTTCTTCCTCTTCTTTGGTTTCATTCACTTCATTCAACTTACTCGGCTTCGCCCATCCTTTTCGATCGCCAGCCCCGTCCCCGATGCAACGAGCGAAATAGAGCGCGATTCAGAGGAATTCATTATTTAATCTTTTAATAAACCGACGACGACGACGCAGGGCTGCAGCCGCCCAGCAGCCGAGCAGCGACGACGGACGTCTCGTGGCGACCGCGGTCGGCGTCGCGGGCAGCGATTAATCACCGAGTGCGGCAGCCGAAGAGAGAGCGGAGGGAGAGAGATAGAGAGAAGCCGAAGAGATCACAACACGCAGCAGACGCCGTACCCCGTAAACAAACACAATTCCGCAATTAAAACGCAACAACAACATTGGAACGCCGACGACGCCGACAACAAGAAGAAGAACTGGAAGTCGAACTGGAGTCCCTTGAGAGGACGACCCGGGCGAGAGCGGGCCACGGGAGGGCGCCGGGCACCCTCGCGTCGGGTCGGGTCGCTCGCTGGTGGCAGTCGGTAAATCAGCGAAGACGAAGCGTGCTGCGACTGCGCCACCATCACAACAACAACAGCAACGACGACGATGAAGAGGACGACGATAGCGACATCTCGCGGTTCGCCCTGCAACGCGTTCGCATCCATCATCGGGCAGACGTGGGTCGGGACGCGCGGCCTGATGTCGAGGAACTCGGCAAACGACAAGACGAACGGGCAGACCGACGGACGAGAGGACGGACAGATGGGTGGACAGTCGGAAGGGCGGACGTTTGATCGCCGGCAGAGGAAATTCAAATGCCCAGATTCGTTCAGTTGAACTCCGCACAGACACATGTTGCACGATCCAATTGCCACTTGGATAGGGGGCCGCTAGATACAGGGATGGGCGGAACTTCCTCGACCCAGGAAGGCCCTGATGCGTGGCCCTCATCGTCGGCACGCTGGATTTATTTATTAAACGTCAATCAGATCGATTCATTCGCTCCTTCATTCATTCGCCCAGCCTCTGATGGATGCGTCCCGTGCATCCAGCCGAAGGGACGGGTGAGAGAGTGAGAAAAGTGACGGGTTTAATTGAGTCGATCCGCCGATGACATGGGGAGGGCGTGCGCGAGGGAGGGGTCGAAGTGTTGAGGGGTCGCGGAGTCGCGACATGAGACAATCTTTCGTTTGAGGACGACCGAAGGGGCGGGGTGAGGCCTTCGCTGTGAATAATTGATTCCCAGGCGGTCGTGCAGGGGCCTCGATCGGGCTGCCTCAAGTGGGCGGCATCGACGAGGCCTCCGAGAAGAATCGCCTTCGGAGAAAACGGCGGATCGGATTTTTTCGCTCTTTCCTCGGAAATTTCTACGGTACTCGAACTCGAACAATCCACGGCCCGATGATCGCCGCCCCAAATTATGCGAATCAAACGCCACATGTGAGATTTACATATATTTCGGTTGAACATTTTTCCAACAAGAGAAGATTTGAATAGGTTCTTAATTGGATTCTCAAGTGATTCCAGAAATCCCCACAATTAGATGATACATCTTTCTTACGTTTTTATTTTTGATTTTTATGCTTTCGTTCCTTCCCTCTGAGAAGCCTCCGCCCGACGCCCTTCGGCTCGAGTTTGGGCTACAATTCCAAATATTTTGACATCAATTAAGTCAACTGCTCGAGACGAACCACGACCACAGTAGAGTCGAGTCGGAGTTAATGAGTTTCGGTTCAAGTAGTTAATTAATTTAAAAGCTTTTGAAGAGCACACAAATGCACACACGCCGCAGGCCAAGCGTCGATGGTGAGGTGCGTCAGGGGAGGGTTGAGTTGAGAGGGGTTGGAAGGGCCCGTGGTGAGAGTGGAGAGGTCGTTGCCTCTGGCGGTCAGCGAAAACCCTTTCGGCGAACTCGGCGCCACCGCCACGGCTCGGCCGAACCCGCTTAACGAGCGCGAAACACGACGACTCGTCCAACAACACGCAACGAGTGACCGACGACCTCGCGAGAAGAACAAAACAAACGACAATTCCATTTAGCTTGATGGCGGAATCCCCGAGAGACGGCCAATCGGAGGGCGTGAGTAATGGGAGCGAGGAGACGTTTCTCTCGCCCCTTCCAGCCCGGCCCGGCCCGGCCCGTTCCACACGGCATCCTTCGCATTTCCGTTTTCTCACTCTGGAATTTCCTTCGGAGCTGATCGGAGCGAATCGGATTGGATCGACGCGGGTTGGATGGGCGACGCCCTGGCCTGGGGCCAAATTCAAGAGCCGAGCTGATGTTGGGAAAAACTCAACGAAATCTGCAGAAAAATACCAAACCATAATTCGCAGAACAGAACAACTGACACGCCCCGCTCGACCGCCCGCCCCCCTCCAACGCAGAGACCACCATCCGCCATCGAAGCGGATCAAAAGAGATTCCAGGCGACCATGTGTGCGTGGGCCTTTGAGTTCGCGTGTGTGTGTGACAGTGTGAGACGTGCTCGACATTCCTTCTCGCAAACTTCTGCAAAATAAATAATGAAGATGATGATGATGATGATGTCATGTGCTCGACTACCGCCAGCAATAAATCACATGTGATCGCGAAAGCCAGAAGTCGCGCAGCGTCATCGTTTTGCACGTTGCACACACACACACACAGTCATACACGTTGGTGTACACATATACCGCAAAAACAGAAAACAGCCGGAGGTTTCTTGCGGTATATGTGAGATCTCTGTCGGTCGACTGTGGGAAAGAGAGGGAGAGGGGGGTCATAGAGAGATGTACAACAACAAATATCTCAAAAGCCAGCTGGGTTCCAGACTCGGATCAAGGTGAAGCCAGCCATGAGTCAAACTGCGAAGCTGAGCCGAGCCGCCCCGACTGGAGCCGATCCGAGTGGCGTCGACTCAAGTCGAGTCGAGTGAAATGGACTGAAGTCAACGGTGCGCAGGCGGCGACGCTCGGGTCACGGCTCGTTCCATGAAGCTTTTGTTCTTCGGAAATGGAACTCGTTCCGTTCACACACCCGCAGTTCGTTTTAATGGAATATAAATTGTGTAAAAACCTTCAACAGCAACGACGACGACAGCAACAACAACAACAATAACAACAAAAACAACGTTACAAGACAACGCATAAAAATGTCATGGTAGGAGGTGGAAAAAAAAAGTAATCGTCGAACCCATGAAGTGGCCCATGGAAGGGATTCACTGAAGATTTTCGCTCTGTCCTTCGTAAATGAATCTCTGATCATGAAAATCCGATATGACTCGAAAGGTCATAACTCGAAAATTTGTTGAATTCGAAGTCAATAATTATGCCAAGTAAAAGCATCCTCGACCGAAATTTCGTCATTCATTAATTTTTTCTCACTGCAATTCGATATTCCACATGAGATTAAAAGATGAAGATGGGAAGAGAGAAAACAAAGAAGATCGAAAAGAAACAATCAATCAATCATGGCAATGGCGTCATGACGAATGTAGCAACACTAACAACAAATACTTCGGTTCACATGAAACCGTTTTATCAAAAGCGAGGGCGATAAACGTGGAACGAAGAAAGAGACAATGGATCGTGGGCTCTCAATGCTATCGCCGGTCGCAACTCCTGGCGAGCGAGCGACAGGGACTGGAGCCGAGTCTGCGTCGCGTCGCGTCGAATCGAATCGTGTGGAAGTCGACGACGCCGGCTGGCGGTCGGCGGAGGGTCCGACATTTCCGCGTACTGACGCCGGACTCCAAGGTGTTTCGTCGCTTTGTTTGTCATCTTTGTTGGTGTCGGCGTTAGTGTTGTTGTTGTTGCTTCATTTGCGAGAAAGTCATAACAGCGCAGCGAGTGGAGGGAAGAGAATGGAAGGAGGTGAGTGGAGAAGAGTGGAACGAGGAGGGGAGAGGAGAACGAGGTGAGGTGAACCACTGGTCGCCGGTGTGACTCATTCAGCTTGGAATTCCGGGGCGATCGGGAGAGCGTGCATAAAATATTACGACCACGATTCGGAATACAGTAAGCCCGGTCTTTCTCAAGACCTACCTGTGTAGGGCGAAGAGCGAAGGCAGAAGAGTGAAAGGGTTATGTGGTTGTTGTGCCATCATAAGCCAATGCAGGAGGCTCGAGGAGGAAGGAGGCAGCCTGAGTGACATGGAGTCATGTCGCCGAGTAGCCTAAGAGAGGCTGCTCGAATCGCAATCCACGCCGGATGAATTCATAAAACCCAAACGAACACATCACGTCACATCATCGGAGGGACATTAAACAATTAAGTTCTTTGGGTTGTTTTCTAAAACCGGTTTCGCGTTAAATGCATCTTTGTTGTTGTTGCGAAACATGGACTGCAGCTTGTAATGCGACTGCATGAGCTTTGAGGCAACCTTGAGAATTGCTTTCGAGCTGGAAAACCCCATCTCTCAATGTGTATGTTTGTGTGTGTGTGTGACGAAAGGTAGCCTCTGGACGATCGCCGTCGATTCCCCGAAGCACGTGCAGGAAATGCCACTGAACTTTGACATTCCGGCAGCTCCTGCTCTCCGGACTTCTACGATTTCTCGCCGCAATCTGTGCGAAACCGCAGGTGTGAGTTTTCGTCAGGCAGCGAAATTGCGAACCTTCCAATCCTTCGCCGAAGAGATGGAATATTACATACATATATGTATACATGTTGTATAGTATTACTTTATTACATTATTTTCTCCCCTTCATTTATTAAATTGTGGTTTACTGAGTTTTCAGCGGTTTCGCTGCTTCATTCAAGGCTTGATGTCTTATAACGTATTTTCATGATTTTTTTCTCTGCGAATTCTGTTGCTTCTGACTCAAAGTCAAATTAATGTATATTTTTTATGTATCTGATGCCAGCATGCTGCGAGTTGCTGCTCATAAAGTGGTCGTAATGGTCGTTGCTGTTGTTGTTGTCAACGCTGCAGCATTAACAATATTTTTGCATCTTTATGCACTGTCAATGTTTTCGTCGTTGCCTCTTCAAGACATTCTTGAAGTCTCGATTGCACAGCTACGAGGGCAAATTTAAAAAATCTTGGGAAAACATCTACGCTGCATAAAATTTCAATGGCGCCGATCAAGCCACATCACACAGTGTGGCCAAGAATTCTTGACACTGCATAATTTCTTTAATATTTTAATTTAGACAGCTATCAACACAACGGACAATACTTTTACCTGAATAGCATATGAAATATAATACGCTTTATACAGCTCGGAGGCGAAATTCCGCCTTTCCTTTTATTGCACTTCAAAGAAATTCGCCGACGTAGATGCAGGAAGCAATAAATGTAATAATAAACTTGGGAACCTCATTATAATGAAGTTTGTGTTTTTGTTTATATGCTTATGATTACCTATTATGTTTAATTAATTTACAGATGTTTTATTTTTTAACAAATCCGACATTTCATTTGGTTGATACTGTTAAAGTTGTTATTAATAAATTTTAATTTTCTTTTCCAGTTGTCCAATTTCCTGGCCGGTTAGCCATGAGTGTGAAGTCGTGTGGGTTGAGTGTACTGTATGACCTCTTTGAATTGGGGAAAAATTCCCAGCCTTCTTGAATGGAAAGTTTCTTAAGTGTACCAGCAAGGCCTATATGATCATAAAGAAGGAATGTGTTACGTATAATGTAAAAATATAGATATTTTCAAGATCTTCAAGACCCTCACGTACCGAAGAACAAGCCCATGATACAACCAGCAACTGGATTGCGCTTCCATGAGCCATACACACCACCGGCAGCCAAACCACCAATGAAATAGTTTAATCTGAAAAGTTATATGAATTACGTACACATCCTTAGGTGAATGTATGATCATTTCAGATACCTGTCATCCTTACCACGCACATTTGTCGACATGTATGTGGCCAGAGTGAAAGCAGTAGCCATTCCCATCATTGGTCCGGTGTTGTAGGCGATGCGAGCCAGTGTGGGCAGGTATCCCTGGGTTTTGGACAACATCAACACGTCGACTGTGGACCAAGCGAGACCGGTGCAGGCGGCGTATTTGTTTGTGGCGATCATTTTGCCAAAGGCATCCTGGCCCTCGGGTTTATCGTAATATTTCGATTTCAGGAAAGACATACTTTATTCCTAAAATGAAGATAATAAATTACAGGATAAATACGAAACAACCTTTAGTTTGTCCACAGATCATAAAACTGTTTCGTTATGGAACGATGAAATCGCAATGTTTTAAAGAAGCAGCTCAAAGAACAAGAGTTTAACAACATATTGAATACTTGCTTTATATGGAAATTGAATAATTTTGTGGTAAATAATAAAATTTAAGTTAATTTTATACAAACTAACCTGTTATTTTTTACGTAATTTCATACAAACCAACAACTGTCAAAACCAAAACCTGACAGCTGTGAACTGTCAGCGGTTCGAAAGCACTGTCAACATATAGATCAAACAAGAACACAGGCTATTTCTGAAATTCACAAATAAAAATATATTAAAGTTGAACATAAACGACTGCCCTGGTACCATGTATCGAACCAACGTTAAAAGTAAAAAATATCACTATAAAATTAGATCCACCTGATTTTTACATTACACTATGATTGGAAATTGTTCGATCTATTTTAAAATGTTGAGCAACAACACATTTTTTGTGTAATAAATGAAGATCCCAGAATTGTCAGAAATATATATTTTAGAACTATCCAATCAGAGCGGAAGCAACAGAGATGTAGTGCGGCATGTGGCTATTAGTCAAATCTATACTCTCTTCCGGATAGAATACAGCATTGCATGATTCTAGGAGTTGGCAACCCTAGCTATGATTTTTCTCTCCTTGTGTTAAGACGGTGCATGAGAGGTGGGAACACTCGATATCCAATGGGAATTTCTCTCGGTCGTACGCCCGTAGCATCCTCCATTTTCTGGTCGCCTGATCTTGCATTGGTTTCGGCCGGTGAGAAAATAACAAATTCGAAATAACAAATTTTGCGTTTCCTGGTAAGCGAGAAAGTAAGCATAACAATTTCCTTTGTTTAGTTTCATTATAAAATAAAACAGTAGCTTGGGTTTTCAATTATCTGGTAATAGTATTTTATTTCATATTATAGTCTACATTTATATGGTAGATAGAATCTCTGGGTTTTAGATAAGTTATTTAAGAATACAAAGTTTTGTGAAGCAAAATGAAGCAACAGTTCAGTTGAGTAAAATTAATTCAGGTGTTTCTACACGGTGAACTCAAGACTAGATACGAACAAATTCTAAGTGTAATGTAGAGCTATAGTGGATGAAGATGAAGGTGAAGAAGAGGGGTAGTTCCTTTAATGCCCTCTACCCATGGAGACAGGACAACATGTTACATGATGGTGAGTTATTCTATACATATATTTGGCATACAAATCGTTTGAGCATACTTCTTCTATATACGGTTGGATTGGACATTTTCAGGGATCTAGGATGGAAATGAAAAGGATTCGAAGAGAAAATGCATTTGTGGGATACAAGATTATTTGCTACAACAACTGTACAAAAGAACGTTGACAATATTTAGAATAAAAGTGTACAATTTGGCAACAGATTTACTATGAACGGAACCGAACTTGCGCCAAGCACAGGTGGTTTTATTATTACCTTTGTAATGACGTTGTGTTTTTTGCTATCATTACTTGTTTCGTTGAATCTACAATCAAAAATCAGTCATATCGAACATGGATCTCAAAAATGAAAACAAACTAATGCGGACATTCATCATGCACGTACATTTACAACATATACTTCTTTTTTGTAATAATATTTCATAATATTATTGTTTTTAGGTTTCTGGGTCTATCCACCAAATGTTTATCCATAAATCGAATCGTTTCGTCTGAGTTTCTTTGAGTAATCAAGAGATTACCCCAGAATTTATTTTCAACCTTTGAATATTAATTTTCATTTGCTTTTGAAAACATGAAGAAATGCCGTCTGTTCCTGTTCATTTCTCCTCATCATGACCAATAATCTCAATATCGTCAGCCAAGGGACTTTCGATGTCGTTCTTGTTGGTTTGGGCGCTGTCATTGACTTGATTTGAGTCCAAATTAATTAATGATAGCGTCATTTTACTGCTCAGCACAACCTGGAAACATCGACGTTGATGAGAGATATTGATGTGTGATATTCAACCGATTTCTACTCACGGCTGGTTCTTCGGCGGACCCATTGAGCTCTTCATCGTAGACTTCCTCCGTTCTCGTCTCCGCGTCGGAAACCAAAATCTGTGACTCATGCGCCAACGAGCCTTCCAAGTAGATGGACTGAGGCTCTGGCATATCGGCGTCGCTGGACTGAAACACGAAACATGAATACGTCATCATTATATTTTCGATTACTCGAATTAGTAAAACATCCCAATTATAAAGATAATAAATAATATAGTATAATAATATAATAATAAATTGATCGCAGTTCGGTTCTTGGAACTTTCGGTTGAGTGGAGTTGAGATGGAGTTTGGTCACTTACATGTTCATTATGTGCATGGAAAACTGGCGTTGGAGGGCGCCCGGTCCACTTTTGGCCACCCTCACAACTTGCTGTAACCTCCATTCCAAGAATCTACATTCGATTCCCAACAATATTTGATATTTAAATATGTAAATAATAAATTAAACCAGAAACGAAAAGGGAAAATCGGTCTGACGGTTTAGCGAAACCTACCGCGACTGAACGATCCGCACTTCCTTCGCGGCGCTTCCGCTGCTGCAAGTCCTTGTGATCCTCCCTCTTCCTCTGGCTCTCCTCCGCATGTGGGATGGTGGATGATGTTTCTACTGCTACGCTGGCGTCCTCCTCTCCGTGCTCAGATGTGGTATGCCCATTGGATAAGTTGCTCTGTTTCGTGTTCGTATTTTCGTTTGGTTCCTTTGCGCCGACAGAGGGAGAGAGAGAAGTCGATATTAGTATCATGGAGTCGAAGGCATGCTCGGGTGGGGTGGGACATGAAGCAAAGCAGGCACAATAACAGAAACTGCATTTAATTGGCGTTTAGTTGAAGGAACAACAGTCGACAATGGCGAATCGAGAGTTAGTCAAATCAAATATAATAATCGAACGCAAAAGTTAGTAATAACGATTTACTGAAATTAGACCTTTAGATTGCATTGCTTCTAGGGCGACAACACACATAAACGAACAAAAAAAAAAAACACATATAGATAGATAGAAATGCACAGAGGTAGTGTTTAGACACAGATATAGTGAAGACTTAATTAGTGAGAATTGAAAAGAGTATTATTTAAAGTTGTTGTTAATCGATTATCTCTAAGGTAAGTAGTTAAATTAGATTTTGGATTTAGAAGAATCTTCCTATTGATGACAATTGCACCTTTTCTCTAACCTTTGATAATTCGGAATCGTTCAGATTTTTCTCTCGTATTTTTAATTGCTCATCGGCAGCATCAATTAAACCTTGAATTGCCGTTACAACTATTTCAACAAATCGTTTCGTTGCAACGTTCCATAAATGCAAAAAATATAAGAGAAAACATTTTAAAAATCGTACCTAAATAGCAGAGGGATTTTTCAAAAATATTCTATTGATATTATATAATTCAAACAACAATGTTGATGAAAATGAACTACGAACTCTTCAAAAAATAATACTCTAATTATGATAGAATAAATAAAATAATAAATTTCAAGATTTTCACATAATTATCGAACTAATGACATAATTTTATAAAAAAAGACAATAATTTAAAATCGAACGAAAGGTGGTAATTCGAATAATTTATTATGGCAATGAACTCCTGAAGTAAATGAAAAGAAACGATCTGTGTAAACAAGTTTAAAATATGTCCCCTTCTTTAGTACAATCCGTGGATGGTTTGTTAATGGTTTCATCGATGCTCGGTGCGAGTGCAGGACGTGCGTTTAGAGGATTCAAATATCAGTGACATGCGTTGCCAATTGCAAATGTGAGTTAATAACGAGGGAGTTGGAGTGGGTGTCGTTTGCGGTCCTCATTCAGGGAGGGTGAGTGGGACGCGGGGTCAACGCTTGAAGCCGTAGGGAATCGGTGAGATGCCCCTACTAACTAACTGAACTAACTAGCTGAATATACTTGTTTTGGAAATGATTCGTTGTTGTTTAGTGCTGTGGTTGCCGCTTTAGAAATCGCATGGCGATCATCTTTAAAGTAAACATACATAGAAATTAATAAAATTAGAATCAAATCATAATCATAACCGTGATGAAAACTATGATGATAACAAACTATTGGACTATTATACGATTAAAAAACATTTACAAACTTAATGGCGACGATACGGAACGCAGAAAATCTATGGGGTCTGCGGCGAGCCGGACTCTGACTCTGGCTCTGACCACGTCGGCCTGTCTCGCTCTGCTATGGCGCTTTTATTTTGAATATAAACTCCATAGATATGAGGATATCGTGTGTCCAGCTCGCACAGACCCGCATAGATCTCCGGACTATCGGCTATCGAACTCGAAGGAGACTTCTCTGCGAATCCCTAGTAATAGCATGAGCCTACTAAACCTTCGATTGTGAGACAGTTGTGTGGTGTGGTGTGGTTTTGATCTTTGGTCGGAAAAAGGTACTTTTTGTGTCTAGTTCTAACCTTGGCTTCGTATTGGTCTGAGTTCATTTCGGCGATTAACTTCGCCATTGCCTTTTCGGTATCCTCGAGCTTTCGCCGCAACTTCTCGATTTCCATCAATTGCTCGGTCTCCTTATTGAACAGTTTTCCCATCGCCATCGCCTTTGTGGGGGATGAACCCGCAACAAGTGGTTGCTGTTGGTACTGTTGATACTGTTGGAGGGCTTGGGCCTGGTCTTTTGGCGACGGATACTGATGGTGTTGTTGTTTTAGTGACGATGATAAGTTAGAAGCTGCAGTAGCTGCCGATAAGCTTGCGTTGTAGAGTTCGCTACCATTTCTTTGGTCGGGATGCAGGTTAGGTCCTAAAAATTTGTTTGGTACTGGTTTGAATGGGATTTTTACGTTACGATACAACAAGAACAACAACAACAATATATACAATTATTAATTCTATCATATACCATATAATATATTGAACTAAATGAAAACAACCAAAGTCAAATGAATGCCAACAAAAAAGAAAAACTGTGTACGAAAGTTAAAAACACCAAATTGAGCTCGAGTTAAAGCAGCCGTTACTACGATTACACGACCATACGATCAGGCAGATTGTGTATTAAAATAAAAATCTCAACAACAGCAAAATTAACCACAGAAGGAAGCGAGTGTCGGTATACAGTTCTCAGTCGACGTCCACGCAGACGACAAGGGTAAGGAAGGAGTCAAAGAACAAAGAAAGAAAGAACAAAAAAAAGGAATATCAATTTGGAAAAACACGTTTAGTTGTTTTTGGGCGAGGGTACAAACGGCAACTTAAAGGAGGACGTTTTTAGGAGGAGTTTTTTTACACCCAAAAATCAAAAATGGAAACGCTCGCTAGTCACACCCACCACTCAGATATAATAAAAAAGTGGGACATATTTTAAAGATATCTAACGATGTTCAACTAAAATGTATAAATGTAACGAGTTCATTGAGTTCAAAAGCATTTGAACTTACTTGTCTGATGCTCTCGCCACCCTGTATGCAAGACCAGGATTTACAAAAACATATATTAATTATGAGTATGAATGTATGTAGACGATTTTATAAGGCACAATCATGAGTTTCACTTAATACTAAAGATAATATTTTCAGCACTACTATTGGTCAACATAAACATTTCTTAATCAAATGTCATTCAATGCTATTCGAATGACCTTAACGAACAAGTACGGGGCAGCAGGAGATTGGACGGCTTACCTAATTTGGAGCTGTTGAGATCCTCGACATGCCGGCCGTTCTCCTGTCCGAACACCTCCTTGCGGAAGTTGGGGTCCGTCGGCGCCGGTCCGTAGGGCGCGTTCGGCAGAGGCTTCTTGAAAACTATCTGCACGCGGACAAATGAAACAAATCGTTGAGAATCCTCAACATTTTGGCCGACCTTCTCGCTTGCTTACCTTCATGATAGTGTACATAAAGAAGACGATGATTCCGATGGTGTACAGCGGCATGATGAAGCCCATGCTGCTGCCCTTCGCCTGGGGCTGGTGCACCGAGCCGGCGCCCATGGGTGGACGCATACCAGGTATGGGGCCGGGCTGCAACAAAATAAACAAACCCAAATTCATTTCAACATTTTAAGAGAGAGGGAGAGAGATAGAGAGAGGGAGAGAGTGAACGTGTGAGAGAGCACGATGTAAGGAGAAAATGTTACGTATACGACAGGTAGACCTGTGAGTCATGAAATGCAATCTATAGCTATTTATGAGACCTATTAACATGGCCCATAAATAAATTCAAACGCAGGCGTGTACATACACGTACGTGACTGTGGGTGTGTGGGGGCGTGTGTTCGTATGTGTATATGGTTATGTTAACACGAATCAATTTGCGAATTTACGAACAGCTGTTTCGTTCTTTCGATGCAGGAGACGAACGAAAGCGAAGGCGAGACGAAGCGAGAAGTTTAAAAATTGATATCGCCTTTATAAACAACAAACAATATATTTAATGAATGGAGCGAAGGCAACTTGGCCGTGAATTCGCTGGCCAACATCTGCCGAAAGCAGTTTCTGTAGCCGCTGCTGCTGGTGGATAAACAGCAATAACAACAACAACAGCAACAATGAGAACAACAACAATTCACAATTGTATGTATGTTGGCTAAAAATACTCAACAGCCGAAACGCAAAGGAAAATAAACTTGGAATTAATTGGAAAATACGACTACGCGCAAAATTTGAAAGAAACTGCTCTTATTTACATTTCAAATGTTGATTTTGAATATTTCGCAGTTGCAAAGATACACTGCATCATCTTGCGCGAAATCTCTAAAAATGAGTCTCTAAACACAATCTGAAGTGACAACCTTGTCCCATTACGATCTGCATTAGGACCGATAGTTCTAATGGTTCTCATGACGACAATTTGAAGTATTCCAAAAAATGTTCGAAACATTTCAAATCAACATGTATAATTCCATTCCAACTAATTTTTTCGAGTTTTCGCATTAAACTCTACAAGTAGGAAATTAGAAAATGTATTTATATATAAACTTAATATGTATCCGGCGAGAGAATATAAATGAACAAAATAAAATTGGCACAAGTTCAATATTATTATTTCGTTGTCTATTTCGTTGTTGTTGTCTATTTTGTGTTTGTTGTTGCTGTTGTTGTGTTCCCTCTGTGCAATGTCATAAATACACAGAATCATCTATTTTTAACAAATTTGATACACTCGCATCACCGATTCTGATTTGGGCTTGGACTCACGACTCACGGACGAAGGAACCTTATTGAACTGAACTGATCTCGGCTACGTACCCTTCCTTCGACAATGCGCGGTGGCGGGTTGCTCGGAGACGCCTTCCTCTCCACGATGGGTACGGTAGGCGTGGCCGGTATGGCTCGACCGCGCTCCCGCATGGCCTGGTAGATGGACTCGGGGTGCAGGTGGGCCGGTCGCTCCTGGCGCAAGCCTGTTTGGAAATCTGATTTTAATACTTCCATTACAATTTATCCTTTAGTGGTGGTACAAGGTTCACTCAAATTAAATCATATTGGAAACGTTACATAATCAAATAAATAGCAATTCATCAAAGGTCAATTATATATAGAACAATTGAATTTGAATTGGAAAATAAAAAATATAAATACAAATTTCGGAAGAAGTGAAGTGGAGTGTGATTTCGAACACCTTCTCACCGACATGCAGAAGTCAAGGTTGATTTTAATAAAATGCAATTTGCAGTTTGCAAGCTGTTAAAGCATGACATGCAATAACTTTCTGCACCGGGCGTGGATCGTGAAAGTTTCCCTTCGGATTAACTAAAGCGTAACGCCGTAGCGGGGAGCGAAAGGCAACGTAACGGAACGTCCAGCCTGGTTACGGACTAGTTAGTACAAAAGAACTTGCAAGTTTGCTGCTATTTCATAATGCGTTCTTCCGACTCGATTTTTGTTAGCCCACATTTCGCAACATTTATGCGTTGTGGCCATAACAAGGTTGTTAGTAATTGTGTTTGTTACAGAGTACTTAGTGGCTAGGCTGGCCAGGCTGGCCAGGCTGGCTGGGTCTAACTCTTTGGGGACGGCATGACATGACGTACTTATCTCGCCAGTATACAGATTCAGGTGCTTGCGGTACAATTGCGGTCCGAATTCGGGAGCATGTGATGCGTTCATAAAGTGCTCCCTGTCAAGCACGACATCGCAGCATCCTTTGATTTGTTTATTCACGTATTGTTTGGCCATTTTGCGCACGACATTTTTACAACATCAAAATTATTTTACACGACATCGACATCGGATGGGTCAGACAAATGGACACGAATTGTTGAAATATGAAAATTATTTGAAAAAAATAATAAAATAAAGGGCAAATAATAAAATTATATGATCTAAGCAAGTTCGGCTGAACTCACCGCCTGGTCCCCGTTGCTCTTTGGCGCCCGGCTTTGGGGCCACGCCTCCGAACATCATCGGATAGAAGACCTTCGGCCATAATATAGCGATGCATCCGATCACGGTCACGATGATGAAGGCGGTCTTCTTAGGACTGAGGCCCTCGTTCAGATACAGCGGGTGGCTCGGCGCTCGGCGGGCACTGGGCGGGGCTTGTGTTGCGGCTGGCATTTTGTTTTTATTTATTTAGTTATTTGGTTTAGTAAATCGTTTGTATTCTCTTTGTGGTTAATATTGTTGTTGCAATGTGTGTGTTAATCGTTATGCTAGGTTTTTCCTTGATTACATGGACGCAGTTTGTAATTGTCTCTTCAACCAATCTGCCAAAAACTCATTCTCAGCAGGTGTAAATCGATTTTTAATATAAAAATCCTATATGGTTGATCATAATCTGCAAGGGAAAAAGTGAGTTGGAATATTGTTTGAAGTGTGAAAATTAAAATTTTGAAAATCAAATTATCCTATTATTTCATATGCGAAAAGCTAATCCAATTAATTTCGGAATCCGACCGGACGTGAGGTGGAGGATGGACAAACACAATTGTTCTCATATTTAGAAACAGCTGTTATAATTCGTCGTTTAATTGGACAATATCACTATATCTTGATTCGATTAATTTCCTCTGTCGGCCAAATATTCACATTTTGGCAATCATTTTCATGCCGCTATTTCGAGTTCGCGTCTGGCTTCCGAAAGCCTCATAAATTATCCTATATGTTGGCCCAGAAATCACACATTTCCATTTCAGAATTTCTCTTTCACTTCTTTTTAAAACACTTCCATAAATCTATGCAATTATTTCGTGAACTATCGGTAACTCTCTTGAGTTAACGGCTCTTAAAAGTGTCCACTTTGGTCGTTTCCGTATCCGTTACGCGTGCCCGCGCAGATAGCAGTCTTTTTGAAAGAATATGAAAAACGAAAACACTCATATATGTATTACATAAAAATTAGTCCCGAATAAGTTTATTTTTAGAGCTCAACCGAAATTCGTTATTGAAATATTTAATAATTCGCAATTAGCTTCGTTTTTTTTTTCCACAAACACACGTCCAACTATAATTTCCTGCACATTTGTGTGGGCGTGTGTCTTCAATGACAGTATGTTTCACTTTTGGCTACACAGTTATTTTATTAATCCATGGAATATTGGTTAAACTTAACATTCTTACGAGTAGTTCGTGTGTTTCGTTCGAACAGGTCAAGCAATGTTCTGAAACTAGGCGACTGGCTGTAGAAAATAATTCAAACAGCCATTGTCTGGTCGTTCGTCTTGGTCGGTGTCGCGTCGCCGTCGCCGTCGCTGCCGCCGTCGTGGAAGTCGCAGTCGTTGGTGTCCTCTCAGCGATGCCGTCTTCAGCGGCTGCTCTGTCGTATTTTTGCACTCTTCGTCGCGGTCGTCGTCACATCATCGCATCTCATACTCATCATCTTCAATACAGAAGGTTTGTGGCATCTTTAGGAGTTGCCACCTCTCCAGCTGTTTCACTATATTTTGTTTCACTTCTTTTTTTGTTTTTAGTTTTTTTTGTTTTTTTTTTTTTTTTTTTTGGAGAATAATTTTTCGTCCAAGAAATCATTTCGAGCAAATCATGAATTTGTCGATAGATTTCCGGCGCGAAGAAAACTCGCTGGATGGCAACCCAGGCAACGGTAAAAAATGCTCATGTGTATATTTCTCTTGTTGTTTATCTTGCGACGGCTAGAGAGTTTTTACTTTTGTTTTGCACTGTTATTATTTTTGCAATAGCCAAGTAGGCAGCAGTGGCTGAAGGAGCTAACTTGCCCGGCTGATTGTGCGTCGACTACTGCATAGTGAGCGGTTATTGTGAAAAATTCAAAGAAAGCTTTCTCTGCTGTTGGAAAATAGTGCAGTATGAATAACGTATTCCCATTTCGTCACAAGACCCAATCTATGAGAATTTTGAATTAGTATATGAATTCATTTCATTATAAATCGTAGAATCTTTAATGTTTATATACAACTTTCACTACATTTCAACGCCCACATAGGGCTTGTCACCACATGTAGGGTACACAGTTTTTCAAATTTATCTCCCATAGTACAGAGTTTATTTCATTGTTTATATGTCGATTTATGATGTTTTTATTTAGACCAACTTTAATGTTTTATTCCATTTATCATTTCATTGTTTATTATTATTTTCTGTTTCTGGCTCATGCACAGAAATATATATCAATTTTGAAATATAGAGAACGTTTCTCATTTTGTTGTTTGCTGCGAAAAAGTGTTCTCCAAATTGATTGACACTTAGTTTGCCTGTGCACAACATCCGCCTCCCACTGTAAACCATTAACCAAATATTTGTATTTTTAGAAATTCTTAGTGTCCATCGCAATAAACCCAACAAATCTAAGTTCATGGACAACATTCATATTCTCATGTGTTATTTCGGCGAGTTATTATTATGATTCTTCCTCTTCTTATCCACGGTCGTTCTAGAAGATTACATCTGAGAGGACACACTTTTGACACAACATTTCACATTCTTATTTATTTAGATATTTTTTGCACAAGACATTATGTTGGGCCCTTACGTTATAAATTTTAAAACACTTGGTATCGATATTTTAAATTGTATGAAATATTTAAACAATATTCACTGAGAAATAGGTACCACGGCCGTTATATGAAAAATCAATAAAGGCTTGTCTGTGAATGGTACATTCGCAAGGTGGCTTCCAAATATTGCACTCTTGGTCACCGAAATTCTGCACTCATCAACATCCCCCCAAAGCCTTGAAAACAGTCATGCGCTGAGTTTTTAAAAGTCGGCTCTAGACTTAACTTTTCATATCAATGAATCCTGACTTCGTTTCGGATGCAGTGCTATAACTATTTTTTTGTATGCAATTATGTTTACTTTTATTTATTAGTTTAATTTATTAGATAATTTAATTAATTTATTTATATATTTGAATTACAAACATGGCACTACTTTTCAAAACTATCAAGATAAGAACAGGGAGAGTCCATAAAAATAAAAATGCAAATATCCGAATTTTCTGATAAAAGAACTGAAAATTACTGTTTCACCCTGTTTTTGACCACTCGCTACGTATTTGACAGCACTTCTTATATATACATTGGCTGTCAAAATTCTGGCGTCTTTTGTTGCTTTGTAGCAAAGGTAATCGTGCTTTGTAGCGAATGAAATCCCTATGCGGCATTTCTCGCATTTCACATTAGTGCATTCAGGTTTTTCTCTTCCTGAGCGCTGTAGCACGATTGGTCGTAATTTTATTTGACTCTACAAGTTGGCATTTAATCATCAATTAAAAAGTAAATTAAAAGAAAGAAATTATATAAAGTTAATAAAATAAGCGAGTGAATTGATAATAGTTTGTGTGGAGATGTAATGTCCTGGAAGTGAAGGCAGTTTGGTTCTTTTATTTCTGACCTATATTTTTGAACACTTGAACAGTTATTGTTGCAGGTTTTTTTTATTTAGCTCTTTTTCAGTACTACTGAAGAAAGTTTTCTGATTTTGCATATGAAAAACGTCTGGTTTAGAAACCAGTTACAGATACTATATACCGTTTTTTGGTTTATTTTGTCTTTTATTCATAATTTTCCGAAAGTAACCAGACATGTATGTAGCACATGTCTGCAAAAAACTCAAAATAAAGAAACAGGAACCGGTTCTATGTTAACCACAAATTTATATGTCTTGCATTTTTATTTAAGGATCAATGCACCCGCAGTGAAAATACGAAATCAGTTTGAGACTGACACAAACTTAATAGAAATAAGGATTTCTTTGATCGGACATTCATCAAATATATCATAATGAAGAACATCGTAGATGTTTTGTCAATGCAGCAAAGAGTGGACAGCCTTCCTAAAGTAAAGCCAACAGATTACAGGTAATTGTTTGACATTACAATTTGAAATGTAATTATGCCTTATCTGAATCATGCTTCATGTAATAGGAAAATAGAAAAAACTGGTATAGTGCCACGCTTCCTGTTCGAGTGCGCCATTAAATTACAAATCAAGCCTTTGACATCCGCGAGTGCGGCTATAACATTTCATCGCTTTTTCAGAGAAGTCACAAACACCGACTACGATGAATATGTAAGATTGCTTACAAGTTCCATTCGTTTAAATAATGGCTTTTTATTTAGTTAATCGCAGCCTCATCCCTTTATCTCGCTGGGAAGATCAAAGACGATCCGGTAAAAATTCGCGATGTTATCAATGTTGCACATAGCACTCTTAACCGCGGAGCACCACCATTGGAATTGGGTGATGAATATTGGGGAATGCGCGATGCCATTGTGCAAGCGGAACTTTTAATAGCGCGCACTTTGAAATTCGATTTAACCATTGAACACCCACATAAGGTGTTTAAATTTATGACATTCTAATTATTTCATATATTAACCATGTTTTTTTTTTAGTATTTACTGTATTATATGAAAACATTGCAAGACTGGTTGGGAGCAAGTACATGGAGTTCAGTTCCAATCGCCAAAGCAGCGGCATCCTTTTTACAAGTATGTTAAACACTTATTGTGACATATACCAATGGTGATCACAATGATTGGTCTTTTCAAAGGATTTTCACCACAGCCCAAAGATTCTCAACCATAAACCTTCACACATTGCTATCGGATGTCTCTCACTATCTTTACAAACATACGGCGTTCAGGTGCCTTTAACCGACGAATCGGATGAAACATCCATGTGGTATGCCGTAAGTATCAGAATTATTTTTATTATATTTATTATCATGAACTGTTTATAAATCATGTATTTGTTCTACAGGCTTTTGTTCAAGATCTAAGTAAGGAAACCCATTGGGAAATAATGGAGGATATTATGGAAGTTTATAAACTAGAAGCTGAAATTGACGCAAATTAAAAATATGAGTCTTCGTTTTTGCTTAAAATTCCTTTTTTTTACATTTCCATTTGTGATAGCAAAATAATTTATATGAGTTTGCCCTGCTTCTGTTTAGTCAATTTTGTAAATGTCTCAAAATTTATGCAAAAATTTGAAAGGACATATGTATTTAGAGGTAGTATATTTACAAACATTTTCTACTATTATTTATATTACTGGAAAATTTAATGAATTGTATATGCAGAAAAATTGTGTTTTTAAATAAAGTTGTAATAATGTGAATTTCTAAATTTAATTTTTTTATTATCTCTTAAACTTTGTAAAAAAAAATACAAATTAATGTATAGTCTACGAATTCATTCAATGCTTGTGCTTGTGTTTATGTTTATCCGCGCGATGACGTGATGGCGATAATCGAGTTGAATACATTTCGCGATCATCATTTTTTTTTGATTTATTAGAAGATTCTGGAGAACGTTTAGAACGACTATAAGAATATCCAGGGGATGGTGACCTATAACTAGATAGTATTCTAATGCAAACTTCTATTGAATTTCTTTAAACAAACCTTCGTGATCTCGATGATGTTAAAAGGGGGCTACCATACTTCGATGAACTAGAAACGTATGGAGACCGGTCTGCATAACGTTTCGGTGAGTCCGAAGAACTTCGTGACCGATTGCGTTTTCCTTTACTACTTCTATTACTTTGCGTAGGCGAGACATCTTTGCTGCGGCTGCTGGAATAAGGTGATCGGGAACGTTTTCTGCTACTTCTCGTCGGACTAGAACGCGAGCTGCTGCTATACACTTGTGCCGGCGATGAAGAACGTTTTGAACGACGAGATTTTTTTAAGCTATTCAGGTTATTGAGATGTCAAATATTATTCTATTTATTAAATTCTAATTAAATGTACCTTTCAACAGGACTTTCACTTCGTCTTAATTCCTTTGAGTTCATATAACTTAACGGTGAATCAACATTTTCAAGTTGTTTTTTCCTTAATAACTTCTTTCGATAATGTTCAACTTGTTCTGAAATGGTCCAACCCGATTTTAATTCGCGTTGTCCCGATTCTAACTCATCCTGATATTGCATTGTTCTAACTTCAATTTCACGTAATTTTGAACGTTTCGATTCACTAAAATCACGCGAATTGTCGTCATCATCGCTGGATAAATTACTATCGTAGAATTTAGGTGGCTCTGGTGGATCAAGTGTGTCCCATTTGCTTGTTGTAATAGCCTGTGCTTCAATTTGATCTGGATCAACAGTTTCCCATTTAGATGGTATAAATGCACCACCTTTATTTGAGCCCATCTTAAACGATGTCTCTTGTTGCTCTGCAGAGCCTTTTTCCATTGGAATTCCATCAATGTCATCATCCACTGCAAAATATAGTTTAGAACATAACTTCATTAAAATAACTTTCTTCACTTACGTGGTACTCCATCAATGTCATCATTAAAGTCCATATCGCCTCCGTCATCCTGGCTTCTATTTGTAGGAGTATCTTTCTGTACGGGTACCGCTTCAGGCAAACCACGCAACAAAGCTCCTTTTATTAATGCTGCACCATCTAACGGAACACCATCTAAATCCTCATCATCTTTTTCATCCCCAGAAAGTGGAGCACCATCGATATCTTCAGAATCTTCCTCTTCTTTTTTCTCTTCAACCTGCGGTGATGGTGGTTGCAACTACAGTTAATAATCGCATTCAAGAGATAAAGAATAACAGGATAGCATTAAATTACTGTTCTTATACTGGCAAAAGGTTACCTGTAGTCCTAAAAATACACTCTTTAATTTTGCAAGGAATTCTTTGGGATATATGGTCCAGTCCTCCCAGGCACGCACGACCTTCAAAACTCGAGATTTTACGGCTTCTGCTTTAAGTCTACTCTCCATGGACATATAGAATGTATGCAAGTTTTCGAATATGTCCACTAGATGTTTTTCGATCCTAAAAACATATGTTTTCGACGATATGGGGAAACACAAATTTGATATACAAACACTTACGCTTTTCTAAAAAAACTAGCATTTGCCACTTTTACTGTACAGTTGGCCAATATATCTGACAACAGATACAAACGTGCAATTTTCTTTGAAACCAGAGTACTTGGATTTGCTAGTGATTCTGCAATGCATTCACATATTTCATCCGCCGCGTCAGCATGTTCGATACAGAAAATCATTGCATCTCCAATGCGAAGTCTTTCTGGTGTCAAATGTCTAATAAGATCCTCTAAGCGATCTCGTTGCCTATTATGAAACAAATTTCTAATTTATTATTTTCAGTTCCAACATATTTAAACTTACGCAGTTGAAAGAGCACCCTTGTTTACTTCAGGCGCATCGGGATCCACAACCAATTCATCTGCCATGCCTTGGGTATAGAAATTAGCTACCGGTGGTTTCCAAATCGGACCACCTTTAAACATACGAAACTCTTTTTCACTCCATTCAGTTGGCGTATCTCCTTGTAATAATGAGAATAATTTCCACCGGTAATATATATGAGCGGGGCTTTCATTATCGAAGAGGAATGCAAATAATGGGTTATCAATTTCGCGACTCATTACGAGTGCTTCGAACATTGGTCCTTCACGGATAACAAACTCAATAGTACGATGAATTAGGTTAAGAACAGCCCTATAATTATTAAAAAAAAAAAAAATTAAAAAATCTTAAAAATTAAAAATATACTACAATTTACTTCTCTGTGGGAATAAATACTTTAACTATCGATTTTCCTAAAATCTGCAATAAAAGAAACCATCAACACTTTGATAAAAAAATTATATATATATATATATCTATATATATATCTTATTTAATTTAATATGGTAATTTATATATATTTATAATATACCCTTTCCATATTCTCCTTTTGCTCACTAGTTGTGTATTCTTTGTAATTAATTTTCGGCAACTTTTCAGCCTCGTGAGGCGGTGGTTGTGCATTGAATGGTAACCCGGATGGTGGGGGAGGAAGTGTTAATTCCAATAAAGGAGGTGGTATAAATATAGGCTGATTCATTATGGGTACCGATTTACCCCAACCCAAACGCATTTCGTAACCCATAACATAACGACCGTTTAAAGTCCTTAATGCACGTTCTGCATCTTTACGACTCATGTAAGCTACAAATCCACAGTTACGGCCGCGGGATTTTTCTTCTTCTGAGCGAGGCCACATGATTTTTATACTTGCTAATGGTCCGTATCGACCAAAGAGTTCCATAAGTTGTTGTTCAGATATCTTAAATAAAATGGTATTGAAACGGTTAAAAAAATAATATCGTTTTGGCAAACCTTTGGACTCAAATTCCCCAAATACAAATTTGTTGTATTTGGATCACCAGTATCAAAAGAACCAGTTTCACGAGAGTCCTGAACAACTTCTGTGGTTGGATGAGAGACAGCTTGTGAAGCCATGTGTTTGTATTTATGACGCTCCTCGCGTTCTTCTTGTATTCTATTTTTACAAATAATAGAATATTAAATTAAATTACTAAGAAAACACTCCTTCCATACGCACTGTCTCAACTCCTCTTTGAATAATTCTAAATTACTCTTCTTTTTCTCCTGGTTTTTCTTTTTTAGGGGTGTAGAATCCTTCTTGGAATCCGATGCAAGAATCTTTGCATATTCCAGTGCTTTTTCCTCTGCACTTTTTTCTTCTAATTTGGAACCGGGTTTGTATAATTTTCCCTTTTCGCGATGATCCTCGCCTAAATGAGTTTTGTGAATATGTGCAATTTTTTTGTACAAAAACGTAAATACTCACGACGGGAACCTGCATCGTATGTGCCGGCTTTTACCCATACTTTAGAGGACGGTGCCGGAGCCTCTTGAAATGTTTCCACGAACTCTTTGAAAGCCTTTTGTTTGCGACAGTATTTATTATACGAATATTGTGTTGGTTCCAATTATTTCACTTACATGAGCGGCCGCTGCTTCTTCTTCTTTTTTCTTTTGCTCTTCAAGCTCCTTTCGAGACAGCGTCCGCTTCCCCATGGCACCCACGGTAAAAGCTTCTAATTTTTTCTCACTTATTTTCTGTAATTGAAATATTTATACGTGAATGCAGCCATATTTTCTCATTATTATAACTGTATTGTACCTTCATTTTAATGTTTTTGATTGAAATTTAATTTAATTTCATTATCACCGCAATTTGTTCAAGAATTTTGTGTAACTACTGTCAATATGGATGCCGGATGATTTCTGGCTTGCTGTCAGTTTACGATAAAGGTGGAAGCATATACCAGAATGTGGATGACTCGATTTTAGCTTAAAATATTAATTTTAAATGAAAGGGAAATAACGTATGTCGCATAAATTACATTAGTATATGATTAATAGTGGATTTTTTAAATTTTGTCTACGATTATCTAGACTTTGTAGAAAGTATTTATACTCATCCATGAAATGCGATGGCAACACTTGAAATGTCAAAGGACTACCACTGTTATTTTGCAGTTAGTGCATTTTATGTAAAATAATTATATTCTAATGATTTTCATTAAAACACAAATATGATTTGTCGCCTATGTTTGAAAGAATCTATTAATAATATACAAATCTTTGATGACACTGGGAAGCGTTACAATATAGCATTTATATTAAAAAAACACTTTTGGTTTGAGGTGAGTTAACAATAATATAAACAACCCATAAGGATTCAAACTAATGAAAAAGAATAGCCTTGTATGGATGATTCTATATCGAACGTCATTTGCCAAGAGTGTTGGCACAAAGTCAATGACTTTCATCAATTTTATGTTTCTGTGGAACTGGCCCATTCTTTGTTATCTCGTAGTAACTGCAATATTTCGGAAGTAAATGACAATGAAATAGGACAGGAGCCTCATCCAACAGAGCAAGTGGAAATTGCTTTTGACATCAAGGAAGAATATATTGATAATGCATGGTTAGAAAATAAACTCAACTCAAGCGACTCTGCATCTACAAAAACAGAACTCCAGAATCCACTTGAAGTCACGGAAACAAGCTTTAACCATTTAGAGCAGATCTCAAAAAAAGCAGAAAACGATACGGACAATGATTTCAAGCAGGAGAGAACAAATAATGACTTCGGAGAGGAAGAGGGCGGTAAGCACAACTACTATTATTTAACAACAGTGAATTATAATTTAATTGCAGATAAATTACTGGATTCCAGAAAACGTTTCAAGGCCGTTGCCGTTCAAATATTACCAGCCAAGCGATTGTCCCGACTTAAAAGGAAAAATTCTAACGACAACAGTACTAAACCAACGACTCCAGCCAAAAAACGAAGAAAGCCTCAAAAAATGATAACTAGTCGAGATGAGGAACTACTAAAGAAACACATTTCCATGGGTTGTGAATTATGTCCTTTTGTAGCTGAGGATTTTATTGAGCTAACAAACCATTTTAAAATTATACATGATAGCCAAAAACCATACGTAATTTGTTGTGGACGTAAACTTAACAAGCGGTTTTTAATCGTTCAACATGCGTACAAACATGAAGATCCGGAATATTATAAGTAATACGTTTGTATAATTTCATATTTATTTACTTGAATACTTCTTTCAGGTGCAAAGAATGTAACAAAGTTTTTTCTGATGGCTACGTATTACGTTCTCATATGCTCGCGAATCATGCATCTGAGGAGGAACTAACTTTTTCTTGTGATAAATGTCCGAAAAAGTTTTCTCGTCGTTATTTGCTAGAACTTCATAAACCATCACATATACCAGTCGAAGAACGAAAATTTTGGTGTAAAATATGCCCACAACCAAAAGTGTAATATATAATATTTGGATTTTAATAATGCTTTATAAAGAATTTCTACTTTTTTACAGTTTTGCTAGTGACCATCTTCTTCAAATTCATACTAACATGCGTCATACCAAAGCGCCTAACGTTTGCCACGTTTGTGCCAAAGAGATACGTGATAACCAAGCATTCGAAAAACATGTCCGGTTACATTTCGAAGACAGTGGTCCACGTGTTAAATGTCCCCACAAAGATTGTGATCGATGGTTGAAAGATATGGATAATTTGAAACAACACTTGCGTCGTCACAATGACGAGGGGAAGACTTTCATCTGTAAAGAATGTGGAAAAGTATGTAAAAATGGAAGATCTCTAGCCAGTCACAACCGCTATGCGCATACTAATGAAATTTTCACGTGTGAAGAATGCAACAAAACATTTAAAAAAGCAATTACCTTAAGGGTATGTTAAATTAATTTATATTATAAGATTACCATCCATATAAATATCAATTCTTATACCAGGAACATATGGCTCAGCATACGGGTGAGACATTGTATAAATGTCCGTTCTGTGCACGCACTTTCAATTCAAATGCAAACATGCATTCACATAAGAAAAAAATGCATCCACAAGAATGGGACATTTGGAGAAAAACAAAACGTGGAAGTTCTCAACAGTTGGCGAGTGCTTTAAATGTTGAGGGTAGTATAATAAACACAAAAAGTTTAGGTCTTGTAAATGCGAGAACAGACGTTCAACAGAGTTTAATACATTGATTTAAATTAACACAAATGAATGAGTATTTTTATAAATTATAATACGTTTAAGTAGTCACAATTTTTCTACCAACTACTTCGATCTGAACTTTCTAAGCCGATCGACTTTATAGGACTATGACAAAGAGGACAAGTACGATGTCGTGTTATTTCCATGGGTGATGCGCAATGGTTGCAAGTCCCACAGATCCAAATATTGGTAGTGGGTTGCGTGATAGGTTTTCCTGACGAAATACATGGAGGAAATCTCGCTCCGCAATTTGAACAGGATGTGAAACTAACAAAGTATATATTTAATAATTTTTCTTATTTTGTGAACATTTTTAATCGTACCAATCAGGTGTTTCGGTCTCACAAGAATAGCATGGTACCATATCTACTTTATTATCCATAGGTTCATTCTTAGAAAAAATACTGACTGCA
This sequence comes from Coelopa pilipes, assembly GCA_947389925.1. Classification (NCBI taxonomy): domain Eukaryota; kingdom Metazoa; phylum Arthropoda; class Insecta; order Diptera; family Coelopidae; genus Coelopa; species Coelopa pilipes. The sequence goes on from OX376698.1 coordinate 42,794,714, forward strand.
AGCTCTTCATATTCTCTCTGTACTTTCTCTGGTAAATTGTCCATAGCTTCCAATTTTATAAATGCCTTAGAACAAGTTCCTTGAGTGAAGTAAAATGTTGTTGTAAACTTGCATAGACTTCACTAAGACAGCAACTTACCAAAGGAACGATCTGCACAACTAGCCAAAGCCAATAAACTGTAAATATCTTGAATGTCAAGAACATCCTCGTATTCTCTAAGACGAAGTGCTGTGATCACAGCACTGTGAACAATCCCAAAGCGCAATTGTCGTTGTGCCAGCAACATAAAATGGTATGCTTCGGCACAATGCCAGACACGTTCAACAATGTGTGCATCCTCACTGGACATGGTATCCAGTATTGTATTGCGGTCTGTATGAGTTCCAGGATCGCTCAACGACTTAATATGCTCTTCGACCAATAGTCCCCCAAGTACATAGAGTTTCTTGATTCGCAGCAGCGGTGCACGTTTGGTTACTTGAAGTTCAGCTAGTTGTACTAATAATCGTGTTGCATCCAAGTGTCGTCCAGCTTTCTTTTGAAGCTCTACTGCCTCTGGTATACGGCCTTCTTTCAGCAATTGCGCAGCGTGCTTACTCAGTAGTACGCCAATTTGGGGCATTTTATATTGTTGTGCCAAGTCCACTGCTTGTCCCCACTGACGTAGATTAACGCAAGTGTTTACCGCAGATTTATGATCGCCTAGTTTTAAGTACGCAGCGACTGCTTCTGAGCACATACCTTAATATAAACAGATTTTATAAATTTTGTTAAAAAAAATGAATGACTTACCAACAGAAGCTAACATCTCGGCTATTTTCGAAAGTAGCGGACTTTTTTCCGGTAATTTATCAATGCATTGTTGCAACTCATCGAATTGCTCCAAATGATACAAGGCGTTCATTAGACCTTCGATGTGATGTGCTTTCTGATAATATTCTTTAGCACTGTCCCATGAACGTAGATTGGCGAAATGGTTACCAATTTCCCGCCAAGCTGTCTCCATTTGCTGATCTGAGACGGCTGCCCCCATCCGATACAGTTGGACTACACGAAACCAATCGCATAGAGTTATACGCAAGTTTATAGCCAAATCTCTGAAAAAAATATTTTTTAAAGGTTTGATTGTAAAAAAAAGTAGTCTAACCTTCGATCGGCATCTATATAGAGTTTTTCGGCCTCTTCATACTCTCCGTAGAAGGCCGAAATTTCCGCCTTCTGTAACATCTCCGATGGAATGCTTCTCAATCGTTTTATCAATTGAATGCCCTGGTAGTTAGCACAACGAACAAATGCATTTTCCGCCGTCTCCAGTTCCAGTTTCTTTAACGCTGCCTCGGCCAATAACCGCCAGAGACGTGGATGTGGATTGTCCTCGATGAATTGCTTTGCATCTTCCAAACCAACATGTTGCAGCAGATCGTCCGTATCACGCAAGGATTTCACTCGTAATTGAATGATGTGACTAATGGGATTTTGCGTCTCATCTCCACTGATGATATCGTCAAGTAAAACACTAGTAATTTCTAAATCTTCAAAGGCGCAAATATATCCAGATGTCGATATGGGTTCCTCCGGATCGTTGCCACGAAAAACATACATCCGTGTTTTCTCCATCAGCGCCAGCAGAAGTGGATTATCTTTGGCCCAACAAATGGCCCAAACATCCTTGCGTTCAACGCGGCTAAAGTTCAGCTGTGTCTCGCGATTTTCATCCAGTTCGAGAAGAGTCATGACTCCGGCATGATCGATTATAGCTGCTCGCCTAAAGTAGATTAAAATATTGAAATGAGATATTCTTTAAGGCATGAGTATTATATGATAACCTACGTTGAGTTGCAATTGATAGACATTTTATAAGCTTTGTAACTTGTTTTATGCGTGTTCCGTAAGGCCACGTTTGGTACGCTGTATTCATTGATCGACCCGGACTCACGTGCCACCAGTAGCAGTTTCTCAGATATTGCTATAGCGCATATGGGATCATTGTTTTTGCGATTGCTATATTCGTTTCTATTGGTGGCCAGATCCTTAGACAGTTCTACCCCTGTCGGAGTGTCGTCGATGTGAAAACGCTTTTCCTTGCGTGCCTTCACGCCATGTAAATTAGAAACACTCTGAAATTGAATCGATTCATGATGAATCATGGGAAAAGGTCAATGAGTGATCTATAGATTATACCTTTGGGGTATGATAATGCCAAAGAAGAACTTCATCGTAGGACGCCAACACAACATAATTTGAGTTAATACCAATGTAGTTTGGTCTTACCTCTGTATATTTTGCTATATTTGAGGAAATGTTAATTTATATTAATTTATATTCTACTGATATCGACTTACAATCTACTGTCGTTCCGATGGAGTTGCACAGCAAAAGTTGGTAGCATTTATTGTCTCCATTGCCCTTGCGTTCCTCCGAGGTCAAAGCTACATCCTTGATGTTTCCATTCAGGCACTCCACGCCGATGACACAGTGTTCATTGCACGCCGCCATGCATAGGGCTGGCTCTACTTCCTTAAGAAAGCTCTATACAAGAAAATAAATCATAAATTGTTTGTTTCTTTGTCTTTTGATTATCACTGGACCTGATTTCCAACAGTATTCCAAAATGTGATTATATTCAAAGGCGAATCACGAGGTGTTGGATTGAGAAACACTACGGTTTTCTCAAAATAACACCAAACATAATCAGGACGTATGTTCGCGAAATAGATAAAGGAGTCCACAGCCATGGCAATTCGTAAGGACTTCCCCTCCCAAGAGATCGATGTAATTTCATTGCCGGGTACTTTGAGCGTGCGAAAGGCACGTCCAAAAGGCGAGTAGAAAACCACTTGATTGCCATCCTTCGAGTTGGAGACATCCCCAAGAATTCCGCTTACTGCGAGAACTGTGCCATCGTGGTTCCATTTGGCATCAACATTGCGCATTGAAGTCTCAAATATTGTAGGTGCTATATATACACATGTGCATGAAAAAGTTGTAAATATACTCCAAGTATATTTGGAACATACCATCGTCGTTTTCATTCCTCATGATCTGCACTTTGCCAGCTTCATAGCAAATGGCCAAAATGGGGCGGTTCGCTGGAGCACGACCACTAAACCAACAGAGACTGGCGATGCGATATGAGCGATTTGATGAGAGGTTCAGGCATTGAATACTTAATTTCATCTGAGAAGAAATAAAAATAATCATCAACATATGTATATTTTGTATTCGAAACAAAAGTACTAAATTTACCGCGAAATTTCCTTGATTATCATACAAATGGCATTCGCCATTTGCCAAGCCGAATAGAATCAAGCGGTTGTCCGGACTCCACTGAACCCGTGTAAGGTGGGTGTTTTTCAACTCCTTACCCCAAATTCGGTTGCCATCCACCGAGCCTAGCATCAGTGAATTTCTCATGAGTACCAATTCAAAAAATATAAAAATAAACACACACCCACAATGATGGCGCCATCCTCATATACTATACAAATCCTACTGCCGTCCGATGTCCAGCTCATGCCATTCACCACAGATTTCTTGCGATCATTGGTCATTTCCTCATACCATGAGCCCTTGTATAGCATCCAAACCATGATTACGCCATCCATGTCTGAGGAGGTCAACTTCTGTTGGGTGTCATTCCAAGTCACCACCTTTACCGACTCCTTGTGGCCATCCAGCGTTTGATTCATTGATAGATTACTTACGGCAGCTAATGTGCCCTTGTTTTGACCATTGCAAGCTTAGGAATACATAGGAATGATTAATATGCATTTTATGCTGGAGTTCTCAACAATACCTTGCTCCAGTTTAAGCACCTTTAGAAGCCCCTCGGTGCCCGCAACTGCGATGTAGCCATGTTCTTTATTCCAGGCAATGCAATTCAACTTCACGTTGTTCGGTATTGCAATCTACCGAAAATATATTTCTGTTAAAACCGATTTCCAGAATAAAAATTAAATTCAATTTAATATACCTTTTTACTTAAATAAACAAACATTTTATTCTATTAATAATCGTAATTTTCAGTTATTTTTCGTGAAGTGAAAATTTGCTCCACTCGTTTGTTTATGACTGCAAAAGAAAAACTTGTTACCATGGTTAGAGCTATTTTCATTGTGTTCACCACCTGTTGGCCTGCATTGCTAAGAGAGTATGCATTTACCACCAACAACAAAACGTAAACAATGGCTCAAAAACGACAACAAAATATCTAGTGTTGCAGAACGATAAATTTTGGCAAAAATAATTGTAAAACTCACTGAACACATTTTAGATATCATTATGTTATATATGTAATTAATATTTATAATAATGTGAAGTTCAGTATTATTAGATGATTGTAATAGCAATTAAAAGCAAATATATAAATCGATCGCGATAATTATGGTCGAGTCACTTTTCTCATGACTCTCTTCAAATGAAATACTGGTATTTTCTTCTCTTTAGAGAGCGGAGCATCTCATTCTACCGATGATCTTCATCTGCAAGACTCGGATGTTATGTTATAATAATTGATGAAATATCCACAATAAAACGCAATATATTAGTTGGGTTATTTATTTCACTGAGCTTAATTTAAATCAAAAGCACTAAGTAATGGAATAAGTTGTAAAGCCATAATTCTTCTGTTCGCATTTTTTATCCTTGAACCAACCATTTCATTTGTTTGTTTTTGTTATATTTATGCGGGAGCAGCATTAGCCAATCGCGACATCGGATAGGGTTCGAGAACAAAGACATCTTGCTCAGATGGGGTCTTTCCGAGGAATATATTTTCCAAGTAGTTCAGCAAGGCTTTCTTCTTTAGATAATATTCATACAATTGTTTGATAGCAGCTGCTTTTGAGTTCTGGTGTGGAGGGTTTTGCTGATACTGATAGTTAGATGTTTCCATGTTGGGAATTTCATGCATTTCTGCTATCGCAAACTTCACTAGCAAGCACTTCACAAAAAAAAAAAAAAAAAAAAGGTTATTTCAAAAGGAAACAAATATAAGCTTTAATTTTATATTTACCACTATGACTGCTAAAAGGCAAAGTTTTGTCTTGAACATGCTTGGAAAATTTAGTTTGGATTTTTGACTTTCCTGGTTGAGTCTCCAAATATTACTAAGAGAAATAAGATCACGCAGCGTCCTTAAAAACCCAGGAGAATACAAGAAATCAACATTATGTTTAATGGTCCTATTTGTCATTATCGTTATTTACGCATTTACTGCGTAAATTGTGGTTTGTAAGATTCATATAAATTCAATAGTCTGCAAACAATTAATTTTTACGCAACGGAACTGAAGACATGTAAAGTAAAACACATTTACGTTAAAATATTATATTTGCTTTCGTAATCATATGCTGAAAATATACTGTACACAACTGGTATATTGGAACTAATGACTAGGTGAAAGAACAGACATTTGAGACATTTGTGATAATAATATATTTTACTGTTGTGAATATGCAAATTAAAAAAAGGACATAATTAAATTTTGCCAGTTTATAAATAAATTCATATATATTTCTAAAACTTAAAGCAATTTCTAAGAAGTCAGCTTAAAGTTATTTTAAAAACAGAACATTTTTATTTGATTTTTGAACATTTTAGAATTTGTTCATGCCTTTATAATACAATTTCATATTATTTTATGCGTCTCCGTTATCAAATCTAGATTCATTTTAACGAATGAGTATGCATTTTTCTGGTTAGAAAATACAAATTGCTTCACATATTAAAATATTTATTATTTTTGAATATTGTTTTATATTTAAATAATGTTTAGTTTACTTAATATTATCATTAGAATTATTCTTTCAAAACAAAGATTGACCGTAGACATAGTTTATTCTATATTCATTCATTGTTATCTGATAATCACTTTTCTTTATGAAGTTTGTAGCTTGGAGATTTCATTTAGCCCAGGATAGCATTTGCTTCATTTCTTCTTCGCTTTCTGTAATATTGAAGTAATACATCAGTTCCGATTTTCTAAACTCTGTAATGGTGGATGTATTTACCTTTATCCACCAACTCATCAGCAGGAACATCGGGTAAAGTTGCTGCTGGTTCTGGAATTCCAATGATTTCCTTGTCAAAGTTTTCTTGTTCTAATTCATCTAATTCGCGCTCCAGATCTTCATCATCAATGTCAGCTCCTACGTAAATAAAACCAATTTAGAGGTCATATTTGAATTCCATGAAATAAAAAAAAAAAATCTACCGAAAGCAACTGGATTTGAAATAGCATCAGATATTTCTCTGGCAACATCTTGTTGTTCAGCAATGTCATCCATCATATCATGAACCTTATCAACATCCCTATTAAAAAAATTAATTTTAGAATAGATAATAAAATAATAGATCATTAAAAAATACTTACATATTTTGATGAGCTGCTTTAAGCGCGTCTGCTGCATTCTTCATTGTTGTCAACACAGCTGTGTTCGTGTTCGCACTCTCCAGAGCCTCCCGCTGCATTTCTATGGTGGATAATGTGCCATCGATTTGTTGAAGTTGTTTTTCGAGGCGCTTCTTCTTTTTTAAAGCTTGCAAGGCAACTGAAATTTATTTCACATATAATTAGTTAAGTCGTACTGAACATTTTTAACTACAAAACAAAATGACAGAAATAAGAAAACGACTTTTATTTAAAGCAAGATGAAAGACAGAACAAACAAATTACTAATTTGTTCTCGAAACAAATATATGACTTTTTTGTTTGAAATTCGGATGAAAACAAACGCATATTAGCCAATTACTCTCCAGAAACCGAAACAACATATAACAAAAAGTTATTCATTATTTTAGAAATTCGAAACTTTACGTTCTGCAGTGGATCCAATCCCAGCATTAAAAGGGCACATTTTGGTACATTTGCAAAAGAAAAAAGTTTTCATTGTTTTGATTAAGAACTTAAATAGGAAACTGTCATTTAAACAATGACTCATTTTTCTATAGATTAGAGACGTAATTGTGAGCACCATGAGACAAACAATCGGACAAACAGGCATCCTCCTTGCTTGATCTATTTTAACATATTATATACACCAATATCCTCGACATACCTCTTTTGTTTTTTGAGGCATTTTTTCTGGCGACATTTAATTCTTCTTCAATTTTGGATTCGAGGAATTCTTGCTTTTTGATGAGCATATTTTCAGTTTCCCGAAGTTTTTGTATAGCCTCGCCTGTACTGGGCGCCTGCTCTTTTTTGCCACCGAACATTTTACCGAAGAAACTCATTTTTGACTTTATAAATATAACTAGCTTAATCTAATAAAATAAAATCCACAGTTTTTATCGACACTCCACGTCTAGCCAAATATAACTTGTCTGGCTGCGAAATTGTACGAACGTTTTCTTTTTCTCATTTGACAACGGTGCGTCATCATCAAGTCTGGCATTTGATAGTTGTTTTTGTTGTATAATGGAGTACTGTTCAGAATTTCCAAATAATCTATTACAATGGATTCAAATCATATGGCAACTATAGGGTCTTTCGTAAACGTCAACCTTGACAGTTCAAAAGCATAACAAAATATAATTTGCCGAGCGCGTTGTATAAATGAAAATTAGCAAATTTGTTAAATTAACTTAAAGTTTCAACTAAATGCTGTTTTTCCAACACCATGGCGAATCGAACAGTGAAGGAGGCTAAAAACATACATGGAACCAATCCACAATATCTCATCGAAAAAATTATACGATCGCGCATCTACGACTCAAAGTACTGGAAGGAGCAATGTTTCGCCCTTACCGCAGAATTGTTGGTGGACAAAGCCATGGAATTAAGATTCATCGGTGGTGTTTACGGCGGTAATATTAAACCTACACAATTTCTCTGTCTTACCTTGAAGATGCTACAAATTCAGCCGGAGAAGGATATTGTTGTCGAATTCATAAAAAACGAAGAGTTCAAGTATGTGCGTGCGTTGGGTGCTTTTTACTTGCGACTCACCGGCAGTGCATTGGACTGCTATAAATATCTGGAACCACTATATAACGACAACAGAAAGCTAAGGCGCCAGAATCGAGCAGGTCAATATGAAATCGTGTATATGGACGATTTCATCGATGAACTTCTTAGAAGCGATCGAGTATGTGATATCATTCTGCCGCGTATACAAAAGCGTTCCGTTCTGGAGGAGAATAATGAGTTGGAACCCAAAGTATCTGCCCTGGACGAAGATCTTGACGAAGAATTGGGTAGCGAAGACGAAATAGCGCCTGAAAAGTCTGAAAAGACTTCACAGCCAAACAAGAAGAGCTCTAAGAAAAGTCGTAAAGAACGTTCTCGAAGTCATTCTAAAGAACGAGATCATAGAAATCCTCGACCCAAGGACTACAATCAGGAATTAGAAAACTATGAACGTCAACGAGAACGTTATAATCGTGATAGAGATTATGATCGAGATCGGGATCGTGAACGTAATCGCGATCGTGGAGGAAATTCCGGTGGCGCTCGGGATGGTGGTCGCTATCGGGATGAACGTTCCGGAAGAGGACATCGAGGTGGCTACGATGGACAAAGTCGCGATGATTATCGTTATGGAGGTAGTGGTGGTGGTAATGATAGTCGACGACATGACACTCGAGATAATCCGGATAACCGTGACAGTCGAAACGACAGAAACGATCGCGATAGAAGGCGGCATTGACTTTGCTCTTATATTGTTAGTTTTAAGATAACAAATTTGTAACAACTATATGAATGAATAAATTTATAAAAAAAGAAAGAAATTCATTTACTACCGATCCAAAAAAATAAACATAAAAATCCTATAAAATTTTGACCTGGCATCTCTGGCTGGAAGTCAGTCGCTTAGATTTCCAATCTATTCGTAAACAAAATCAGCTGTTCGGGAGTAAAAGAGTTTCAAAAAAGAAAATTAAGAAAAATAAAGTGACAAAAAGAATTCATTGAACTAAATCTAAATCGCAATAAAAGAAACAAATAAATATGTGAAAGACAAAGAAATGGTAGGAGAGTTCGACAGTTAGGAATGAAAACGATGAATTGGAATCGTGGAATAAGTTGAGTATATCAAATTGAAAGAGTCGATCAGTGGAGCGTTGGAACTCGTGAGAGCTTGTTGTGGCTGCGGAGGGGGTGTAAATGCAGTGATTTCAACTTGTTTTGTTATACGCCATACGTATTTGGTGATAATTATTAACTTGTGGAGTTGGTACCTCTCCCTCTCTATGGAGGTCTTTCCAACTGATGAGTAGTCACAGTAACAACAGTTTCGCTTGAACATTTTATTGGAAGAGAGCCGTCGAAGCGAACAAGTTTAGTGATTGCGATAACTTTTGGTTAAAATTATCTAAGCGAAAAAAGAAAGCAAAAGCAGTGTGCATATATTAATACAAATACTTAACATGAATTGCATGTTTCTTTGTTTAAAAAATATTTAAACGATCAAATTAAAACGTAAAACAATGCATTCCGACGAAGAAACTCTCTACGATCCCTCGGCGGAGGGGAAACGATCTGCGCGTGTCTTGGATGCTGCATCCACCGAGTCTAATGACAACTCTGCGCACATCAACGATGACGATTCGAGTTCGTCTGCGGACGTCAGTCCTCCCCCCGAATTCCGAAAGCGATGGTTTATATTGGAGCCTGCGGTCTTTCTGGTCTTTCTGTCGATGTATATTTCGGGTAAGCTCCCGCTTAGTTTCACTATAATTCACGTTTTTTATTTGTATTTTATATATGTTTTTTAAAAATAGGGGCGGTTTATCAAAATCAAATACTTTATCAAAGCTGTGTCGCTGTCTACCATTATAATGACACCGACTGCCAGCCTCTGCTCGGCATTAGCAGGGAATCAGAAGAAGCCCAAGTAAGTGGAACAATTTATCTGCTGTTCGTGCCTAAGTAATGTGTATTTAAGCGATAAACGATGTGCAGTGTAACAAAAATACGCAAATCTCTATTTACTATATGCAGTATATTATTCGAACAATTTTTGTCGAGCTCTCTGAACCATAAACTATTCAGAGGCTCTTTAGCGAAAATTTCACCCATTGATAATTATTTTAATCGTGAACAAAAAAAAAAAAAAATTAAAAACAGATTATTTTGCTGATCCATACATCCCATTGCGTACTTCATATTTAGGACGAGAATTGATTCCTCTACTATCGGTTCTATTGTTCTTTCTTTGTTGATTTTATTTCAATAAACAATGAACTGAACGACAATAAAATCTAACTGAAGCATTTTTGCTGATAAGCTGACATGATCCGAAACAAAAATATTAGCATAAGTGAATATTCAATTTTACATGTGCCACTTTTTGAAGATTTACATTAAATTTTATTCGATTCATCAAAATGCTACCTATTAAAGTGTCAAAAATTCTTTAAGTATTACTCATTTGAATAATTCATGCATTATTTAGCGATTGCAATTATTTGAGTTGAAAACACCTGTTGCTGTTACCACTGCTTTAGGCTGCTTTACCACTGCTATAGTAATATTCATATTCATATATAAACTATTGTATTTATTCCATATCTTCAGAGAATTGAAACAGAGGTACAGCCATACGTAGCTCGAATTCTGATGACCCGCTCCCTGCTCGAGAGCATTATACCAGCCTTTGTCAGTTTGTTCATAGGACCTTGGTCGGATAAATTTGGCCGTAGACCAATTATCCTATCGACATTTACAGGTGAGTTGTAGTTTTCATTTCTGAATTCATTGTTGTAAATTTTGCACCTTCTCCAGGCTACTTCACGGGCTTTGTAATTCTCACCGTATTATCGTTCATTTCCACAAAGGTTGTTGTAACTCCTTGGATCTTTCTGCTGTCGTCGGTACCTTCGGTTTTGAGTGGGGGAACATGTGCCTTAATCACAGGAATTTATTGTTACATTTCCGATGTAGCAAAGGAAAAAGCCAGGGCGTACAGGTGAGCTTTGAATAAGTTTACATAGAAAATGGAAAGTTTTATGTATTTCCCTATAGGATGGTTCTTAATGAGGCTTCACTGTGCGCGGGTATGATGATTGGAAGTGTTCTCAGCGGATACTTATACGCGGCAACAAATGTCGTCACCGTTTTCGCCATATCAGCCATTCTGATGATATTTGCTCTGACTTATGTTTTCGTTTTTGTTGTTGAGAGTTTGAAACCTGAGCAAATACACACAGGCGTAAGATTTCCTAAACAAACGTTTTGTTTCTTCTTCCTTTCTTTAATAATGAAACTCTCTGATTTCAGTCAAAAATACGAGAGTTCTTCCGTTTCGACTTGGTCAAAGACTTACTACGCACCTGCTTCAATCGCAGACCCAACTTCGATCGTGCAATTATTTGGCTAACCATGATTTCTTTAACTATTGCCATATTTACGATGGGTTTGTTCAGATAGTGTATTGTTGTTATGAAACATCTTTCATATTTTTCTCCTATAGAGGGTGACTCAAACGTAACATATCTTTTCTTGCGAAAGAAGTTCGATTGGACCTTGAAGGATTATAGTCTCTTCAATGCGGCACGCATTGTGGTTCAGATATTTGGCAGCATTTGCGGCATGATTCTTTTGCGAAAAGTAAGAGTTTAATATCGAAAAAACATAATCCATCCATTCATTTAATATCTAATATTTTAGATTCTGAAATTTTCTATAATCACCATGACGATGATTTCACTGGCCTGTTGTGTGCTTGAGTCCACTGTTCGCGCCACGGCGGTCGTTTGGTGGGAAATGTATCTCGGAATTATTTTGGGTTTCATGCGCGGAATTATGGGACCAATGTCACGTGCGATCCTCTCGCATGTAGCGCCACCAACGGAAGTTGGTAATTAAAATATTTTTATTTACGTAATTATACTCTGCTCTACAAAAGTAATGCTCCTTATTTTATTTTTAGGCAAAATATTCGCATTGACTACGTCATTGGAGTCCCTGTCGCCATTGGGAGCTGCTCCACTGTACACTATTGTATATAACGCGACATTAGAGTACTATGCCGGAGCTTTTAACTTCATAAGCGCTGGCTTGTTCACACTCTGTTTTACCCTCATTGCGTAAGAATTTTAAATAACTCAATAACGAATTAAAAACTTATTTAAATATGAACTTTCAGCGCTATTTATAGCATACAAAAATCCCTGGGAACCACTGCAACATATCAGGCTATAGGCAGTTAGAACGAATCCATTCGATTTATAAATATATATTTAAGAAACTAGTGAATCGTCAGGGCATAATTCGTAAACCTAAAATAAATGTTAACAACTTTTTATTGTGATGACAAAGTATTATAAATTAATAACATCACTAAATGTATATTAAAAAAAGTTTATTGTAACAAAGAAGTCGTGTACCGTGTGTTTGAAAAAGAAATGTCAACTCTTGATATCTATTAATTTAACTGAAATTCGTGTATTGAAGAAATATGCAATTAAAAGTAAGTATCTATATTTTTATAAAAAAAATCGTTTATTTCAATATAATATTGGTATTATGTACAATAATTTTAAATAAATGCGTATGGAATTGCATATATCGAGGTTTGATTCACTAATTGAGAGCCTTCTTATAGTGTTCTTTGTGGGCACGTTTAAAGTACCACACGACTCTATAAGTTAAAAAATAAAAAGTTTAAATGAGGTGATCATCTTTAAAAAATGTAAATTGAAAACTCACAGCAGAAATATGAAGGCAATGAGGTATAAAGCGGCGCTTACAATATTAAATAGCCCTGGGAACGTCGTCAATGATCGATTGTAGATAAAGGTATAGAGAGGTGCTGCAACAAATGGCGCAATGGACTGCAAAATGTTTTTGATGGAGAAGATTTTACCTGGAAAACACTAACATTAAAATAGATGGCGGTAATGGAGAAATCGTTTAACAAGCCTAGATCAGTGGCCGGTACAATATTTGAGACTATCGTGCGACACATTGGCCCGCCGACAGAGTGGAAAACACCTAAGGCGACACTCAAATACATATGCCATGGCTCCGCGGCAACGCCTCTAACGATGCTGCTTAGCATGCTGCTGAAAAAGGACAGAATGGCCAGTGATACGATGGACATTTTAAAAACCTGAAAAACAAATATCACACATTTGTAAATCACGGATCAGGATCGATGAAAAAAACTAAGAGAGCATACGTTTCGTAGGAGGAGAAACCCGAAAAGTGCTCCGACCATCGGCACCAGGTGGCTCACAGACTCATAGAAGGTGAAGTCGCGCACGGACCAGTGAAACTTTTCCCGGGCAAACAAATACAACACAGTTATGGCACCATCTGCAACGATATGACATCAATAGAACTGCTTGGTATCGCGAAGTCTAGTCGGCGTTTTACCAAAGACAAATACCGATATGAACATGGTGCCGGTGATCAGCCAAATAATGCTGCGATCATTATGGGGACGCTCCTTGAAGCAGGTCGCTAACATGTCCTTGATGTGTACATAACTAAACAGTCCCGCCTTCTTCTCATCCTCCGTGTCCGCAGTTTTCGAGGGTTCATCTTTCGCAGGTTCATCTTTGGTCTTTTCACAGTCGTCGTTGACGGGTTTCTTCACAGGTTCATCGTTCACCTTTTCACTAGCGCTGCCAGACTCTTTCACAATCGCCCCGTCCATATTGATGGTTTCCTTCGTATTCTCGTTGTCTTTTGCCTTGAGATGCAGGCTCTCCGGCACATACAGCCAAATAAATACAGTCGCTCCACACATGAGCAAACCGGAAATGAGAAAGGTAACGGATGTACTCGTGGCCGAGTACACAAAACTGGACAACAACGAGCCGCTCATGAGACCCGTGAATAGGAACACCTCGAGGAAAATCATTCTAAAAGCAGACCAATTCAGAAATGATGGTAACGATTATAAACTCGACTCGTGCCGTGAACTCACCTATACGGCCTGGTCTTGGTGTCGGTGACGTCGGAGATGAAGCAAAAGGCGGCCACGGAAAACACGCAGTTCCCGCCCAGTATCGAGTGCGGCATCACGGCCAGAATGTAGTACCAGGGATTCACCGCATAAGTCAGCGAGAGCTGGCATATGACGGTCGCAATCAGGTACGTGAATGAGAAACCTATGAAAAAAAGACATTTCTGTCATTAGTCTGTACTAGAAAGAGGTTTATCATGTGATGATCACGACGGTACCCACCGATCATTGATATGAAGAGCAGAGGCTTGCGGCCATAGTGATCCGACCACGAACCAATGAAAACACCACAAATGGCCGGCACCACGCTCTCCAACAAAGTCCGCACCATGAACAAATGCGCCACATATGGCTGAACTTCTGTTTCGATACTCTAAAGGGGAAACCACTTTAACAAATTGGAGTTCGAAGGAAATACCAAAGACCCCATTATTACGTTGATATAATCGCTGCTGTTTTTATTCCCCAGTTGCTTGCAGTCGCTGACGTTATAGTGGAAAATATTCTTGCACGCCTGGTAGATCACTTCGTTCTTCATCACCGTGCCTACGATAGAAGATAATTTGAATATAAACTCGCCATAAATACATTCAATCACAACAAGGTGATTGAGTACATAACAATATTTGGCGACTTTAACACCAATGTAATAAATAAATGCGACTCAGCACTTTGAGGGAGTACTTGAATTTAGAAACGTTTTCCAGCAGAACTGGTTTCTCAGTGGTGGTGAACTATTCAAAAAGGCTTAATGAAATAAAAACGCAAAAATGTGCGAAATTCAAATATTCATAAGAGACGAAAAAATTAAAAACAAATGTAACGAATGAAGTCGAATGTTTGAAATGTTGTTGGCATAAAACAAAAAATTTTTTCAAAGAATAAGTTCTTCGGAAGGATAGTTTAAAAAATAAAAAGTGTTGAAGCTGGCATCAGGAGAAGCAGCGATAATCCTTTGGAATTTGATCGATTCCTATGGATTGTTGACTTAATTTCGAAGTCAATGAATCGAAATAGTGGGTGCGGAGTAATTGGGTCAAATGACTTTACCTGATAAACTATGAGCGAATACCAGAATGAAGACCACGGGCTCGATGTAGTACATGTAGAAGATTTTCCTCCATTGGAGTTTTTTCAAATTTTCCACCGCCAACGTGGCGACCTTTTCGACCATTTTGATGTCGGATGTTATTTTTTGTTGTTGTTGGTATTTTTATAGTTGTTTTTATTTTTTATTGTTACCACTGCAGTATAACTATGGACGAATCACTGCCAACAACAAAGACTACAAGTCAGTTCGTGAGATCGTTTCTGATTCGAATGCGGCGGAGAACTTCACGAGCCACTATAGTTGGCAACTGTTTCGCACGACCCCGGCAACGCCAGTGATGATCATCGAGACCTTTTTCAAACTAGCTTCAAACACCGAGCATCGTTCGTTTCGCTGTAAAAAGCTGCATGTTGTTGAGACATTCAGGTTCAACGTTGCGGCAATAATTCCTTATAATTATAATTTTTGTTTTTCAGTATATTATTTTTTCTGTTTTTTAATTCTCTTCATTGTGTTATTATTATTGTGTTTTTAATGTTCCTGATCGAAATTTGTAGAATGCTCACATGTGGTTTTACATTTCGCAGCGCGCATTCGTTTGTTTGTTTTTTCACTCGACACCAGTTAGAAAGTTGGATTCTACTTTTACATCGTGCGCTTCTTCTTCTCGGCTTCGCTCGTAGGCAAATGTTTGTTTAGCCAAAAAAAAAAAAAAAAAAACAAGAAAACAAAAACAAACAATCAGAAAAAGAAACTAAAAAATATATACACGTATTTAGAAACGAAACTGGCATCGACGTCAGAAGTCGTTGGAGCCGACAATCGACGGCAGTTCGTGAACTCGACCGAAATTGCGAGCCATGTAATTGACGGATTGTGACTACTTTGGGAGAAAACGAGTTTAGTGGGGAATTTAAATATTTCTATATTTCTTGTACTTTACACGGCGATCACACAGAGTTCGTGAATGATTGATGAACATAGATATGCATTATTAAATATGCATATTTAAATAGAAACACCGGGGGCTTCTCTCTTTCCCAAAGGTATATAGAAACTATATATAGAAAATAATTGCTTGTTTTGCTCCGACTCGATTGATAAATAAAACAATTGTTATCACCAGTCGATCGCTGATGAAAATTAGTGAAGTTTCCGGTGAGTTTTTTTTTTTGTTTGTTTGTTTTTGTTTCACATGGTATGAATTTGAAAACTTCAATTCCACCATCTCGGCTGTGAATAAAATTTCGATGACTTGATGACTTGACAATTCGTCGGATTTATTACGTATATATATATAATTATCCACCCAATTACAGCCCATTCCGTGAACATGAACATGAAGGCATCTCTGCGAACGGAGGCACTCAACTCAATATGGAATCGTAGTACTCAGGGTAGTGATGTTTCTTCCGCAAAACAACTCTGAAAAAGAAAAAACCTTCAGACGTGCGTCGCTGGACCTGGAAACGACCCGACACGTGATGCTTACAGAAAGAGCGAAATGGCAACGAAGAGCAGGTTGGCGCTCAGCACGTTGAAGAAGCCTGGGAAGCTGGACAACGTCACGCTATAGACGAACGCGTACACGGGCGAGGCGACAATGGGAACGAGTGCCTGGAGCACACTTTGGAACGAGAATATTTTTCCTGCAGACAACAAAAACTCATTCTCCGATCTCAGATCCACGCGATCTCCTGTCCTCGTTGGACTCTCAACTCACCCAGCTCGTCGGAGGGCACCAAGTTGGCGATGGCCGTGCGGCTCATGGGGTTGCCGAGTGACTTCAGGACGCCCACGACCATAGCCAAGTAGAGGTGCCAGGTCTCGAGGGCGAATCCCTTCAGCAGACAGCTCGCCCCCTGACTGAGAAACGCGATGATGGCCAGGTGAATCAACGAAACGTTGAGAACCTGTCCGCATAATGGGACGATTTACTAAAGTTATTCATTTACACTTTTCCACAAGTTCCCACTGACCTTTCGCAGTATGCAAATGCCCAAGAGATTGCCGACAATGGGTATCAGTACGCTGAAGGTCTCGTATGTGGTGTATTGCCGCACGCTCCAATTGAGTTGCTCACGGACGAACAGGTAGAACACGGTCATGGAACCATCTGACAGGGGAGAATGTCAATAAAAAAATGTAGATCAGAGATTGTTGACCAATAGCGCTTACTTATAGTGAACACGGTAATTAACATTGTCGATATAATCAACCATAGGATTCCGCGATCGGAGAAAGAGCGCGGCTTAAAGCACGCCGTCCACATTTGTTGTACGAGATTCATATCGAACAGTTGCTCCAATCGATTGCGATCGGCAGTGGTGGAGCTCGGAGCGGCGGCTGAGTTCTCGTGTCGTTCTACGTTCTCGTTAAACACAAACCTCAAGTGATAGTGCAAGCTCTCGGGTAGAAAGAGGCCAATAAAGCAAGCTCCGAAGGCGATGCACGCGGCTGAAGTGCCAAAGACCACAATCGAATTGGTGGCTTCGAAAAGGAAGCCGGCGACAAAGGAGCCACTCATGAGGCCGATGTAGACGGCGGCCTCGTAGAAGACCATTCTGTGTAGAAAAAAAAACACCCAAGTAATTCAGTCTTCCTTCATTCTGACTACACAAACCTGTAGGGCCTGTTCATCGTCGATGTCACGTCTGTTAGGAAGCAATATGCGGCCACACTATAGGTGACCGTACCGCCGAGCAGCGTGTGCGGCAGCAGCGCTAGCAAGTAGTACCATGGACTCACCGGATGCAGTGAGGCCAAGTACGCAATGCACCCACATATGAAGTAATAGAGCGCGTAACCTTCCGATCATGTTGGCCAGGTTAGTTATATCTTTAGAAAATGTAAGAAACTGAAAGTTTACCAATGAATGCGGCCAACAGCAACGGCTTGCGACCAAAACGATCCGACCAGGCTCCGATAAAAACCCCGCACACGGCCGGCACTATGGATTCGAGCAAGTTGGAGGTCATCAGTATGCGAGCGACGTACGGCTGAACTTCTGTCTCGATTCCCTGCAAATATGACTGAATATGTTGGACCTCTCCACGTACAATGGGGGATTCTTGCGGTTGATACCTTGGTGTGGTTCGTGGCGTTCTTGGTGCCGAGGAGTCTACAGTCGGTCTCATTGTATTGGAATATGGCCGTGCAGGTTTGATAAATTATTTGATTCTGAAGTATTGTAGCTGCAATCAAAGTATTAATGTTTTTTAAATTTTGAGTTCACTCTTTTTTAATCGGGCTACGCTGGATTCCATTGACTCACATGACAAATTGTAAGCAAATAGCAAAGTACACACCAACGGTTCAATAAGATATAAATTTAGATACTTCAAACTGAACTTGAACTCAAGTTCTCCATAGTCTGTTATCGCTTCTTGTGTGATCGAGCTACCGGTGGTGGATCCGATGCTTTCGTCGTTTGAAGAGGTAGTGGATGTCTGATTTTGCATCTTTTTGGGGCGTTTTTCCTTTGCCAACAACACGGTCCGTTCGTCCGGATGGTCCAGCATTTCGAATGCAACTGCTTTCCCGGGAGGCGGGCCGCCAAGATTTGCTCAACAACGCATTGTTATCGCAATCTTGAGTCATATTTACCATGAGTCAAACTTGAGCGGGATTTTTTGTTTTGAAAAGACGTCTTACAGGCAAGTATGGACTTCATATATGGTTCACCCACTGTAGTGCACCACAATCACATCGATTCCCTCTGAGCCTTGGATGAATCCACTGTATCTATGTATATGTTGAGGAATTTCCCCAAAGCGAAACCCCCTGTACACAAAGGAAGAAAATTGTCTTCCTATGTAATTCAAAAATAAAATTCGGTAGCGTTTTTCACACATTATTTTATTCTCAATTTCTGAAAATATACTTTTTTAACATTTTACAATTGCAATGTATAATTCATAAGGGGTTGGTTATTATTTTGATATTACAACATTTCTTGACAGTGATATTCATTTGTTAACAGTGGAGTAATTAATATTTGTAAGTAACGTACGATATTAATGAATCGTTATTTACTTTTTTAACTAACAATTTTTTGAATACGAAACATGTTGCAATCAAAATCCATGTGTAAGATCTGCACAACATCAATACAAGACAAGATTTTTATAGTGATATTGGTGTGAGAACAAAGTGTATGTCTTTCTAATATATTTTTGTAAAATTCGCTACATGTGATAATATCAAAAGAGCTCTAAAAATTATAATATCAAGTGTGCTAAAAATACAAACTAAAACTTTTAACAACAAACTAAAATAGATAGAAATACTAAGAACTGGTTGTGTTTGAAATAAATAGCAATGTAAAATAATATAACAAACTTTGCATTTGTTAAAATAATGAACGTTTTTTGTTGTTGTTGTAATGTTTAACAGGAATTTGAAGACCTGAGCATAAGCGATATCACTAAAAACTAAAATGAATTAGCTTTAGGGTCAATGAAAACTTTATAAATATTTCAAAATTGAATTATCCATGATAATACGAGAAATGTTTTATTTATGAATTCTCAAGATCTGGATCTCTTTACTTAGCTACTGGCGGGCAAATAGTCGATATGAACTTAAGCAACAGCATCCGTAGCACATTCTTCCTCAACAGTGATGTACATACCCTCCTCTTCGTAGGCCGAATCGTGCTTGGCGAGAATCCTCAACAATGGGCGCAACTTAAGCCACCATTGAGTCTTGGGGATACGTTGTCTGAGGAAAGAGTACACGGAAATTAACATCTAACTGCAGTATTCACGCTAAAAACAATTACTTACTCGAAATTTGTCTCTCCAATAAGATCGGCAAGAGGTGTGAACCTGTATTGACGACGCACGATGCCCAACAGACAGGCCGAATCATTGGATTCACATCTGATGGTGCCATCGGGTTGAGTATTTTTCTTCAATTGATCAATGAACCAATCAACGCACTTGGCGGCCATTTTTGTACCCATGTTACGATCGAATGGTGTTGGGGATCCACCTTGTTGCATGTGACCTGAACGACCGAAATACCAATAAGTATTAAACAATTCCATAAAGTTGAATTTTCAAATTAATATACCTAGGATGTTCATGCGGCACGAGAACAAACCCTTGCCTTCCTCTGTGTACAAGCGATGGATGAAATCGGTGTTGTAATTCTCAGAAGCCTTCTCGTTACGCAGAATCAAACCGCGCTGCACGCCCTCAGCCATTTTCGAGGCCATATGATAAACATCCTGCTGCAAATCCTTAATGGAGAACTTCTCCTCAAAAATATAAGCTGCATCGGCACCTCCAGCCAAACCGGCTAGTGTAGCCAAATAACCGCAGTAGCCACCCATTGTCTCGATAACGAAGACGCGGCGCTTCGTGCCCTGGGCAGACTGGCGAATACGATCACAAATTTCGGTGATTTCATTGAGACCGGTATCGCAACCCAGAGAGAATTCGGTACCAGGAACATTGTTGGAGATGGTCGATGGAACCACGACCAATGGGATGCAGAATTCTGGGAATTTACTGCGTTGGTCGGAGATCTGGCCACAAGCATGGTAGGCCTCGAAACCGCCAATAATGAGTAGACCTTGGATTTTGAACTCCTTGAGACGAGCGGCGATCTCCTTGAACTTGCCCTCAGGCAGAGTGCGCTTCGTGCCCAAGAAGGCACCGCCCTGGCCAACCCAGCCAGTGACATCCGACCAGCCCATCTCCTTGATGTTGCCCGCAATGAGACCCTCGATGCCATCGTGAATGCCGAAGACGGTGTCGCCACGATAAATGCAATTACGCACGAAGGAGCGCACGGCGGCATTCATACCGCAGGCCGGAGCACCGATGTGCATGACAGCAAGACGGTAGCCTTCCTAGAAATATATGCACACAATTGAACTATTGTCTATATGTGGGCTATCGAGGGATACTCACAATGCCCTTGCCTTGCGAATCAAAAGACTCCTTGGGTGGCTTCAAACGAGTCAGCATCTTGTAGGTTTCCAAGTTTCGTTCGAACGAACGACCGCGTAGTTTGACAGCCAGCTCCCAGTTCTTGTCGGCCATGGCTTTGGCGACCGCCTTGGTGCGCTCAACGCACTCCATCAATGGAACACGCACGGCCTGGTTGCCGTCGAGTGAGACCACACAGGGCACACTATCCGCGGTGGCTTCCATCAGGGCCAGCGTGGCTTCAGCGCCCATGCGGCAGCCCTACAAGCAAATTCAATGTAATTTCAATTGCATGATAAATTTCCACAATCACTTACCAGGACACGATCGAAAGCACTTGGGTTGCCACCGCGTTGAACATGACCCAAGACAGTGATGCGTGTGTCCTGCTGCAGCTTGTCGACCACGACCTTCTTCACGTCTTCGGCGGTAATGGCATTGCCCTCGCGATCAATGGCACCCTCGGCCACGATGATGATGTTCAAGCGTTGACCTGCATTACGCTCCTGTTTGCGTAATGGAGATTGAAAATAGTTTGTGAGTTTTGCGACATATTTTTGTGATTGATTCGAAAGAATAGAGTGGCTATTGATAATTTCATATGCAAGACTTATTTAGCTGAAAGAAACTCTTCGAAAAAGGACCTGTATAGGATTTACAGGACTTAGGAAAACTTCCCTAAAATAAATCATTCTTCGTTGAGAAATTAATTATACTCGCACATCCTTTGCGAAGGAGTGAAAGTTCGATACTAATGCAAATCGCAAAGTACTTTATTCTAAAAATATTAAGCACCGATTGTTATATTACAGCCAAATATGACAAGTTATGAACATCTATATTACGTATACGCCATGTAACATTCCGCCAGGTGGATGATACTGAAGTAGTTACGATTAGATCGATTTTGGAAGTTTTGCTAAAAATGTTTGCATATGAAATTATTGCTAAGTAACCAAAATGATAGACTATAAGAGAAATACATGAAATGCTATATAATGAATTGGTAATTTACAATATTTTGCAAAAATTTTAATGAATTTTATGCTTTAATTTAAAGAAAACAACAATAACCACATGAAAATATCAATATACCAGCAAATGTGAAACTAATAATATGTTTGCTATTGTAATAGTAATTAACAATATACATGAATGAAAATGGAAAAGTAAAAATAAGTATAGTTCTTTGTACAAACATAGAAAAATGGAATTATATGGATTTATGATGGCATAGCATAGCTCGAAACTACAATGTTCAATGATTCATGATGATCTCGAACGATACCAATTTACAACATGTAATGAACGTTGATGAAATTTGTTCTAAATTCGAGAACGTGATTGTGGTTAATTTGATTTTATGAAAAATGAAACGCATTTTTTTATATATTTTTTTTTTTTGTAAAAGTCTTAAATACATATTAGCTTTCATTAAAATTGTATGCAGAAGGAAATTGGAAAACCTTAACCTTATTACTTAGTACAGCGAAGATATAGTAGAGAGAAAAGCGTGTACCCACAACCAAAACCCATCATCAAAACTTCTTCATTGGTTGACGAGGAGGGAGGTTACGAATTCACAGAGAAGTAGTCACAAAATCCATAAACTGTTAAATAATACAACGACTATATATATATACAGTTCACAAGCTATTAATAGTTAAAGGATTCAAAGCCAATTTGTTTACAATTGATTTATAGGAGATGCACAAATACTTTTATCAACCTAAGACGGACCCACAACAAACCGGTTACAAAAGGAGGAATTTGTAGATCTTTTGATAAGGAGACTTATGAGGAGAAGGGTTTTTATACTGTAATTATTGGTGTAGAAAAAAGACAGCAAATGTCTGCATTCTGACCTGCAGCAATTTTTTGCATAACTTATCCGGCCAATTTAAACCAGCTGGCTCTTCAGGTATAAACATGTAATCAGCCTCACTGGCTAAAGCCGCTGAAATGCCTAAGTAACTAAAATTATAAAAGAAAATAAACATACAAAAGGAAAAAAATCAAGCAACAGAAAATGTAACAAATAAAAATATAAAATAACAAAGGCGAAAGATCGGGCTTTGCATAGGATAAAATAGGATTGGTAAGGGTTAGGTTCGAAAGCATGTTCTAAGCATAGGAACTTTAAAGCATAAAACAGGTATAGAGGCCAAGGTTATATTCATTCACAAAATAAAAATAAAACCTAGCTAGCAGAAAATAATCCTGCCAAAAAAACAACATTAATTATATAGTTAGTTACAATTGACCGACATAAAACTGAGATAACGGCAAGGGTTATAAACATCACTTAATTTCACTGAGTTCAACACATATTCAGACATATTTTCTATAACTAGCCTATTTTGAGAGAGAAACACACAGAGGTACGGTAGGCAAGAGCTTCATAAGGACAATCCTAGAACAGAGCTAAGCCTCTGCGATGAGTGCTAAATGACACGAAGATGTATGCTTGTTGCTGCGAATGTATGATGGGCTGGTGCAGTGCTAAATTAAACGAGATGACTTGTTGATAATAGAAAAACTGAAGTCAAAGTGCACGTGGAAGCTACTGTCAGCACATGGACAGAGCTTAAAGAAGTCAATAAAAACAAAAAAAAAAAAAAAAATATATATATATATATATAAACCAAAATATTATGCGATGTTGCATTGTGTTTTTTAAAAATAATTTTGAAAAGAAAACATTTAAAAAAAAAAATAAAAAAAAATCAAATAATAAAAGCCGCTTTAACACACATACACGCAATAACGACAAAATAGTTCTTCAATAATTTTAGGTAAGTCGTTATTTTTGTTGAATTTGCATTTGAATTTTGAGTTACTAATTTCTTCTTGCCTGACTCAATTGCTGACACAGCCTTACTGGCCAGTCGGGTTTTGGTGGAGCTTCTGGTATGAAAATATAATCGGCTTCACAGGACAAACCAGCTACAAGAGCCAAATAGCTGTAAGAAAGATAATTAGATACAACAACAAACATAAGGGACAACAAATAGAATAGAAACTCATGAGGATAGAAGGAAAGAAAGAATTACGAACAGGTTCTCACCGCACTTTTCTCTTAGGTGTTAAGAAATATAACAAAAAATAAAGGAGAGCAAAAGTGGAGAGATATCTTGGCGGTTGTAACAACGAAAGTTAACCTGTAATATTTTCAAAATGACATTCTGGAAAGACTTTGTACAACAAAAACGTGTTCGGGATACGAATAGTTAAAGAGACAGTAGGAAAGACAGTGAACATTATATAATTGGCATTAAACAAATACTTATTATTATCTTCTCAATTATGTGTGTTATGTTTCTCGTTTATTCATACCAATTAAAAGAAGCATTTCCCCCATTTGTATCCTTAGCTGTATACGTATAATAAAGCCTAAAACTATGCAGTGAAAATAAATAATATAATCGCCAATTCGTTTATGTTTATACTCTAGAAGTGTCGTTGTCTGAGGGCCAATTGTTTTATATGAATTCCATATTTTTATATTATACAAAAGATGTGAAAACAAAATTAATAAACAAAATTAACAGAAAGGCACTGTGTGTTTGTTATCGATTGAAAGATTTCACACACTGCACCTGAGCAGAGCTGCCATAATTCATCCATTGGTTACGCAAAAACTCAGAACATTATTGAAATTATCAAATCAAAATCAAATGAAGTTACACTCAATGAAACGGAAGATGCATTGTTGTGTGGTTTACAAACGTTTCCTTGCCTGTATCAATTTATTGCAAAGTTTCTCTGGCCAATCCGATGGTGGTGGCGATTCTGGACAAAAAACATAATCAGCCTCAGAAATAACGCCTGTTACAACGGGCAAATAACTGCAGAAAAGGAGTAGTAGAGGAATAGTTGGGGGAAATGAGGGAAGAAAGTTTCACTGTTGTTCAAGCTTATAAAATTAGAACTCATTTTACATTGCTAACTCAGAATTTCAGAGAAATATAAATATTTTTTTTTTTGAATTGTTTTTCAATGCCAATTCCATTACTGCCAATCACACTTTTCTTAACATAATCCTTAAGATATGCTATTAAATTCAATTGATAATAATTTATACTGCATGTTCACATATATAAATTGGCGAAACTTACCCACAATGACGTCCCATTACCTCCATGATGAATGTGCGTTGATGGGAATACGCAGTGCTCACAATGGCATCGATGGCCTCAATAATGCGATGTAGAGCCGAATCGGTACCGATGGTCATGTCAGTTCCACAGAAATCGTTGTCAATGGAACCAACCTTTATAACACAAAGAAGATATAAGTATTGTGTACATAGTTATAATTTAAAATAAATATTGCTCACCATGCCGACAATATGCAAAACATTGTACTTTTGCCTCTGTTCCTGGGTAATCTTCTGAGTCTTGACGAGCTCGTCTAGCAAGTCCGACCATTCCTGACGGAACAAATTAGCACCGGTCAACGAACCATCACCGCCGATGACAACCAAGTTGCAAATACCCTTCTGGATAAGATTGTAGGCAGCCTTTAGACGGCCAGCGCGTTCACGGAAGTCAGAGCAACGAGCTGAGCCGATAACAGTGCCGCCGCGATGGATGATGCTCGATACGGATGCCCAGTTGGCCTCGACGATGTTGTCGCCGCCATCGACCATGCCTTGGTAGCCCTCGCGTATGAAATAGGCCTTGCGTTAGACGGGATAGAGAGAAACATTGCAATTAATATGGAATCATCATTTAATTAAATTGTTGTTATCTTGTTTGTATTTATTTTGGGTATCAAGTTTCTCTAAACATATTTGATTACAGTTGCTATCGGAAATCAAGCGAATTTAATTGAATTGATTAGCCATAAATGAAAACCGGGCAGCATTCCAGCCTTTTAGAGCGAGGCGATATAAATAGAAACAACGTTAAGTTATTCAATTGAAATCTATCAATGATGATGATACATTTATTGTGACGCTAGCGATATAGATAGCTTTAAATATTTGGGAATTCAATTTATTCTATTTCGATTAGAAAGGACAACGTAAATATTTCATCACTGACAGCATTTAAAATAATATCGATAATGATAATGATAATGTAGTTCCCTGTGCCAAGCGGATGCTGGGGCTATTCCCGAAAGATGAGGAACGATGAATGGAACGAGAAGCGTTATACAAAAAAATTGTGTACATCTAGCTTGGAATGAGTAACCGGCATATTTCGTCATTGCGAAGACTGACTTCGTAAGATATGTATGTCGAAGAAGGCTTCACAAAAACAGAATTCGGGTAGAGATGACATTGAATGACTTTCTTTAAACTGGTTTCAGCTCGTTCGTCACGTACCGCCGAGTGAATCGACAGAACGGTGCATGATTCAGGAGTCATTCTTGGTTTAAACAATACAATGAGTTCTTTGATAAACAGTTGTATACACAAATTTTTGCAGACAGACATACGACAAGAAGTAATTACTGAAATTTAGTAGGCGGAGGGGAGCCAACAGAAGGGAATAAATTGGTATCAAATATAATGTATCAATTTCAGTTCTGGAAAAATTTAATGACCCATTGTAATAATGGTAATAACAGTAATAATAATCAATTGATCCCTTTTGAGTACAATGGTTATCGTTCGATTCAAAAGACGAAGCTATGTCGTCGTCAGTCGTCAGTCCTTCAGATTACAAGAAATATTAAATAAATACAAATTTCACTTTTCAACCGAAGGGGGAAAAGTGAAATTTTCGTATAGCATTCGAAGATAATGAAATCTTTGTATTTGTGTTCGTTTTGCTTTTAGCCAAAAATAAGTTCAATGCCAATTAGACAAACACTAAAATAAAGTCTTATCGAAGCGACTTAACAAACCAAGAACACAATTTCAATTCTTGTCAACAATATTTTCGCCCCCGTACATGCCCATCTCGTCCCCCCTAAATCAACGACTTCTGGCGTGCGGTATGTTGTACGATTCGAGGTTTTTGAACTCACCTTGCATCCCAAGTAGATGGCCATGCGGACGCAGGCACGCACCGCTGCATTCATGCCCTGCGAGTCGCCGCCACTGGTGAAGACGGCCAGAGCCTTACCCTTATGGGACCCGCGCTCGATGAAACGTTGCTTCAATTCGGTTGGCATCTTGACTGATTTCTCTCCAACTATTCACGAATGAAAACTTGTTCAATTATCGTGTTGGGTGTTACGCGAATTCAAATTTAAATTCTTTTCGCAAGTTCTTTTTCAAACGAACGTTATTAATGCGACCGACCGCACTCACGCATACGCACGAAAACAAACTATTGCTGCTCCGCTGCCGCTGGCGAAATGTTCTACTCCAAGTTATCGGTCTGGAGTTTTATTGCGAAGAATGGTGTGTTCTTTTTTAACTTCAGCAATTTTATTGGTAATTTGCGAAATTTTCAAAGAATACGCCAGGAAAAGCCGTCCTTCTCCGCCACCGCTCTGC
The DNA here is from genome assembly GCA_947389925.1 of Coelopa pilipes. Classification (NCBI taxonomy): domain Eukaryota; kingdom Metazoa; phylum Arthropoda; class Insecta; order Diptera; family Coelopidae; genus Coelopa; species Coelopa pilipes. The sequence continues at coordinate 42,822,078 of OX376698.1, forward strand.
TAGGCTGTGTCTGTGTGTCTACTACACCAAGGTGACACACGTTGACGTTTCAAGGTGACCTCTTCGAATCGATTGTTTGTTGGGAGTCGCGAGTCTGGCGATTGGGGAGCAGTTTGACAGTTCGATCTTCTTAGGGGTGGACGATGTCACTAAATGATAGCGGGTCAGTGGATAGCACACATTTATATTGCAAACTAAAGAGTATGAGCAATACATGGGGAATATCCCGAAGTGAAAAGTTGGGGTTGAATGGAATTGGGGAAAATCTCTAATTCTTGGTTGGAGATAATCTTTTTTTTCGTTTTAAAATTGAATTGACCGTAAATTGACTATAACCAATTACCGACAGAGATGGCTGAAACGAAATTCCTGGTTAATTTATCATATTTAAGGACATTTTATTTTCAAAATTCATATTTCCCATATTTAGGGAAGTTTTATTTTAAAAATATATAGTTTTTTTATTTTCCAGAAATAATAAATTTGGTTTTTAATTATTGACCATAATTTGTCTAAACATATCGAATTTCGAATCCAGCAACTAAATTTATTCGATATTATTATCTTAATACTTTTTTAAACATATTACTACCCTGAGTGACTTTCTTTCATCAGCTGTGAAACATATGTAAATATGTCAAAAACAGATGTTTACGAACTGCACCTCTATTGTTACATCTCTATTAAATGCAATCAATTTCAAATTTTCTTTTGTGTCGAAAATGAAGCTGTTTTTAGTTTGAAAGCTTAATCATCCATACAAATCCATATATAAACCGTAATGACAATGAAAAAAATTGTTACAATAAGCCGCATTTGAATTTAGGATACGATTATATTATCGGCTCTTTAGCTCTGTTCGAATTTCTCGAACGTTGGAAAACCAGGGCTGCCTCAGAGCGGATTTCCTCATATACATACTGGAGTATCATTCCTGAGCAGTCGATGGGCATAGAGGGATTGCATTCAATGGGACATAATTATTCTGCAATTGCTGATTTTTTTTATGTGTCACTTACTATTTGAACAATTTCGTGAACTCAATTTCCTCCCACACAGAAACACCCCATTGAAACAAATTTTTTTTTATTTTATATTTTTTTTTGTTTTATTAAGAAACTGTAATTTCAATAAACTTAAATATCTTCAATCATCACTTCCGATTTTTTATAATTTCCTCACGTTTTAGTGACTTGTTATATTTAAATTCTGCATTTTTAGCTGGACAATAATATTTTAATAAATATTTTTGCATTTTTTGTTATCATTTCTTGTTCGCTTTGTTATTATATTTTTTACCATATGAAAGATTTCATTTTTATTAAGTACATAATTAAAATTTGAATATTTAGCATTAGGTTTTGATTTGGTTTATGTTTTGCTTTTAAAAATTGATTGAAAGTATTCTCTTTCACTTATGCAAAATTATTTTAGTACTGTTTCATTTTGAATGGCTTCAATGTTCCAGAATAGACTAAGATTTCGAAGAGTAATTAGAGATTTTATTTTAAAAATTGTTTCGAAACTGAAGTGATTGTTTAAACACAAAAATTTCTCAAAACTCGGTTGAACTATTGTTGTTGACAATGAAATCAAATGGGAAATAACGTCATTGCTAAAGTGTAAATAAATATACCTGATACAGGCTGCTCATTAGAAGATAATTCGGGAGTCCAAATCATAGAAAACATTGGCGGGAAGCGAACGAAAAATTGAATTGCAATTGAACTAACAACAAGAGAACACAACATACGAAACCCGAAGGATGCGCTCAACGGATCTGCAGCAATGGCCATGCAACATCGTGGACAAGAAGTCAATTGGTGCAAATACGTAATTGTTCATTGACAAGACGAACGTGTGAGGGGAAGGGATATAGAAAGAGTCAGAGAGTAAGAGAGAGAAAATAGAGAACAGACGGATAAAAGGTATAAATGCTAGATTCATTCAATCGTTATGTTCAAAAGACATTATATTTCTGCAAATCAAATACCTCTCCTAATAGTTTACTTACCAATCTTACAAATAGTCATTACTTCATACATATGTTATCAAATAACAATTTGCTACATACACAAGTATACACACATATTTATATGTATATTTGCATATATGTATATTATTATATACGGTTACATACATACATGATATTTAAACAGCAAGCAGTTTATAAACTTGGAAACCTTTTTTATATAGTAATTCTTCTATATATATGTATATATATATTTTCGATATACATAGATATATATATAAATATATATAATTATATATGTATATTTATGCGAAATGCGTAAACATTTATATACACACAGACATACAATTAATAAGCATACACCGTTAATTTAGTATACAAATCTATGATCTGATAATTTCAACAAATGTCGGAATCAATGAATGCTAAAAAATACGAAAAAACGCTTAACACAATCACGATAAATACGCGATCTGTTGAAATAGCATAATTCAGTGATTGAGCGGTTTGTGAGAGACCATTTAACATACATATATATATATCATCAAAGACTTAGATATAGTGTTTATCTCTATATATATTTAAGCACATTTAGGTTAAGTATGTAGCCTCGGAAATTGGCAAATAATTATGACATCAAATATCTTTTAGTTGGTTTCAGGAATTATTCGCTAGGTGTTGTTCGAGAGACGAAAATATTAAAAAATCAAATACTAGATATCATTCGGTATTTTTTAACATTTTTGATTTAATCGATAACAAGCAATCGATAGCTTGAAACCCCCATGTAACGTCTCATTTAAAAATTTCACTTCCATAGCGCTTGCTAGAACACAGTGGAATTGAAATTGAACCAATTGAACGACTGCATCCAAACCGTTGTCCCCCTGTCGTCTTTCGTCCTTCTCCAACGATTTGAACTCCACAAATAATGAGGTTTGCATATGAACGAACTGAATTGAAATGGGCAAATTCAATTGAAAACACTTTCTTTCGACCAATTGACTTCACTGCAAGCCGCGGAGGCATCACTTCAAGTGATCATCGCTAGGTTCGTCATACATAAGCCATACAAACACATATTCACATCTACAATGGGCGTGGCAGTTTGTACAAATCGAATGAATGAACATGAATGCATAAGAATCGGGGAAACAGAGAGCGGAAGCAGCACACTCAGACGCTTAAGGAACGACTAAGCAAATCAAAATACTACAAGACTATGTAAGTAAATACATGGAAATTACATACTCCTCAGTTGTATTTTACAAATAGACATACTTTTTATTAAATACTCAATTTTAATTGCATAACAGATACAAAAAAAAAAAAAAAAACAAAATCGCTTAGTTTGTACAAAACGCTTGGGTTCGAAATTTTAAGCACAATAAAACTTGCGCCCTCAAAAATAACCTTCGAATCGCATTTGCTTAGACTGGTTTCCTTTAAAAACCCGAAAATATTTCAGATACGCCTCCGTATAACACGAGGTCCTGGAGAGCTAATGCATAAAGACTAAGAGAGATCGAAAGATAAATTTCTCATTGGAATATCTTACAATCGAAATTCTCTCCTGAATCGATTAATTCTTGATTTTTTGATTATCTTTAAAAAACACTTGACTGACTTAAATTTATTCTCTAAAGCGATTCGAAGCGAATCCTTCGGTTTATGTAAATTGAACAAGAGAATAATAATTGTATTTTGTATGTAATAATTGTAGGTTCATTGAATAAAGTTCATAAAATAAATATTATCAATATGTTAAATCCATATATTGGGCTTCAAGCGTTGACTATATATAATTATAAATAAATTTTCATATTTCATTTTCCACTATCGCTCCGTTTCGCAAATGTTTGCTCCTGACGCACGATGCAAGCGTTTGATGAGAATTTATTATATCTTGTTATGGATGGAAATTTATTCACTTCTCAACAGAGAAAACAGCTTCTTAGCTTCAAATGAGAACTTACAGTGGACGAGAATATAAAGGGGAAAAATCAGAACACAAAAGACACGCCCAATACAGTGTACTTGAAATCAAAGAACCTCGAGAAAACAGCGATCGATATATCAAAAATGAAGTGATATTAAATTCAAATATTGAACAAAAAAATAAATAACATCAAGGGGAAGGAAATAACAATAGCAACATAAATGAAATTGAGAAGGATCATTGATTTTTGTATGGGTTTTATTTTGTTTTTCAATATAATTCACATTTATAATAAGGATGTTTAAGTTTGAATTCATATCTCTGTGTTATAACGAATATATGGCTGACTTTAATTTCACACACGACGATGACGAACATGCCAATTAATTGAAGACTCTTTTTTGTTTGGTTTGGTTTTTAAACAACAGCAAAGTCGGCAGGACAACAAAAGGGCGGGGAAGGGAACGAAACTCAAGCAAAAGGTATGAACGAAGACTCTAAGAAAAGCAAAAACTGAGCAAATGATGATGACCAAGAAAAAGAAAATGAAGCACGCACGAAGCGAAATTCGGGTTTTGTTTTTGTGTTTTAATTAATATATAACAAGGTTTCTTTTGGTTTATTTCTTCAAGTTATAATAATTTTCAAAATAAGTTTTATAAAAAATTTGATTATTATTGTTTTTCATTATAGAATTCTTTACAAAAGAAATAATAAAAACAATTCTTGTAAATAACGTAAGTAACGTTTTATTAAAAAAAAAAATATATATATAAATTTCATTGACAATTTTCTGACTGTTTCTTTTTCATAAAATTTACAAAACTTCAAAAAAAAAATAAAGTAAAGAAAATAATAATAGTAATAAATTGTAAACATCCACTTGGGATATTTACGAAAGTTTTGAAAGAGAAAGAAGGACAGAATAACAGAGACTTGTTTGCACAAGCGAAGTGAAGGCCGGGATGAAAACTTAGAGGAGGAAAATAAATTGACTTTTTGGTTAATAAAAAACAAAATGAAATTATTTATTAAAAAAATAATAAATAATAATGCTTTCCTAACAAAATTTGTTTTTCTTTTTAAATAAATTTCTTTTATTCTTTTAATATATAAACAAAGAGATGTTGTTTACGCTGAAATTTTCCAAAATGTTCTTACAAATTTTTTGCAACTTCTTTTATCTCGACTGACTTAACTGACTGACGAACAACAAAATAATAAGAATGCAAAACGAAACAAGTAGAAGAAAAAGGATTTCAAATCGGGATCGGAAGTCGCTTTTATGCACTGAGCAATTTCATAGGATGAGATGAGCATCATCTGGCAAACCTATTTCCGCTTCCGCTTAAAAATCTCTATTCATATCACTCACTTCCGCCACTAACTGCACAACTGCATGCAAGATTTTTCTTCTCCCTGTGTTTTCTTCTGAGGCGAATCGATGGAAAAAATATATATTTATATATTTTAAGTTGTTTCTTCTTTTATAAAATTTTAATTGAAAATTTAGCATTTTCTTCTCGCTGCTTGTTTCATTTCTCTTCTTTCCATTTTGTTCTGTCTGTTGGGGATGGTTTTGTTTTGTGTTTTTGTTTCTTTTTTTGGTTGTTGTTGTTCTGTGTTGCATTTTCTTTGTTATATAATATTTTTTGCATTCTGGTTTTTAAAGTTTTAATTTTGTTTTTGTGGTTGTTGTAGTTGTTTTGTTTGTTTGTTTGTTGTTGTTTAATTAATATTTGCATAGTCAAAAGGAAACAATTAGTTTGGTTAGTTGTCGCCACCCTCCTGTGGCTCATCGCCATCCCCTTGCGTGTCCGACGTCCAGAGGGTCAGGTTGTCTCTCAACAATTGCATAATGAGTGTTGAGTCTTTGTATGAGTCCTCATTGAGTGTATCCAGTTCAGCTATCGCATCATCGAACGCCTAAATGCAAGACAGATATATAAATTAGTAACTGCTTTGAAAAGGAGCTTCCGCTTTACACAACTAAAAACAACATAAAAATCAAATTTAAGCATTTCATGGTCTTTCTTCGGTACGTGGTATTAGTAAGAGAAGTATTGTAAAAAAATAAATAAATTAAATATATTAACAAACACGATACATCATCATCATCAACAATCATCCATCACTAAAATACAGTTATCACAACAAGTTACGGCTTTGGCTTGGAAGTAGGAGTTTGTTTTTAATCATTGCTCAACTAAAGCTTCAACAGTTTCTAATATTGATGGCTTCTAGGCAAACATTCGATTATTTGCAAACATAGATAGTCGTGGATCTTTAGAGTTAATAAAATATATGTAACAACAACAACTACTGGGCTGAGGGAATGCATGTTTAGTAAAAGCAAATTTTTGAAAAAAAGTGACTCATAGTGGGTTTCCAAAGATCGGAAGAGAACTTGGATTTGAGATTGAGAAGAGGGGATTGAGAGGAAACATCGACACTCTCACCCATTCATATGTGGATTCCTCAAAAATTAGTCAAACAACATTCCAGTTAGTTTTATAAGAAAAAATAATAATAATAATAATTATAACGATGTAATACCAATAGGGTTATCGAGCAAAGAGCTTTGAGTTTCAGGTTAGGGCAAACAACTTGTCCATTCCGCGATACGTGAGAAATAGAGATAGAGAGAAAAAGATCTGACAGGCGGGCGGGCGGACGCTTGGTTTCTGGCCTTCAAACGAGCAAATAGAGAAGGATTAGTAAAGGCGGCGCGATAAAGGAAATGAAATAGAACACAACGAACAATTAGATATGACCAAGAGTAAATTAGAAAAAAACTAAAATAAAAAAAAAAAATAATTAAAACTGAACCTGTTTAGCTAAATGACAAGCCCTCGCCGGCGAATTGATTATTTCATAATAGAACACCGAGAAGTTGAGTGCGAGACCTAATCGAATTGGATGTGTCGGTTGCATTTTGGTCTTGGCAATATCAAATGCTTCCTGATAGGCGTTTTTCGAGTCCTCAACGACCGCTAAGAGAGCGTGACGGACGGTGTGACAGAGTGAGACAGTAGATAAGAGACGAATTCACGTGTTGAATGAGTTACAGATAGAGAGCAATTTTGTGGTTTTTTACAGAGAAATTATTAAAACGTAAGAGAGAGAGAGAAAGAAAAAAGAGAAAACAAAATGTCATATTAATAATGAGTAATGTAAATGTGTAAATATTATTTTCTCTAAAGTAAAAATAACAGGGGAGGAGTTATCACACAATAGGAGGAGGAGGAGGAGCACGATTGTTGTCAGCAGGTTGGATTAATATCAAAATACAAATTTCCGCCCTTCCTTCGACGAGGTGTTAATGCATTTCAAAAGCCAAGTGAATCGTGTGATGATATCGTGTTTCTTAATACAGTTATTTCAATTTCAACGAAATTCTATACATTCGTTTGTTTAGTCAAAACAGGAGGAACTCATTTTTGAGATAAATAAAGAGTTCCGTGAAATGCTTAAATTCTCATATCTTATGTGATTTTCGCTTGTTTGTTGCTGTTGTTGTTGTCTATTAACCTGTTTGGCCAATTGGCAAGCTTTGTCTGGAGAGTTAAGAATCTCGTAGTAGAAGACTGAGAAGTTAAGTGCGAGACCCAATCTGATGGGATGTGTTGGCTGCATTTTTCCCTTGCTAATTTCAAATGCATCCTGGTAAGCTGTTTGGGAGTCGTCGACAACGGCTGTTGGAGGTAGAAGTATTTTTCGGATGAATAGGATGAACGGTGGGGTTTCATAAAATTGCATTATTTTTTATTTTATTTTTATTTTTTATCTTGTTTTGTATTGGTAGAAAATGTTCAATAGCAAATGCGGTGTGCATTGAATTGTGAAGAAATAGTCGAAGCGGAAGGAATACTTACTGTTGCGTGCGTCTCCTGTGGCCACCTCAGCTAAATACCTGTAATAATCTCCCTTCATTTTCAGGTAGAAGACCTTACTTTCTGGATTGCTGGCTTTTGGAATTAGGTATTTGTCCAGAAGACCCTGCAAGGGGAAAAATAATAAATGGAAATTAGGAAATTATATACAACGTAAATAGATATCGGAATAACACGAGTAAGTCTCAAAATATGACGGTAACCTTGGCATATGCAACATGACCGACCGGCGGGCGGACCCTGACCCGATTGTATTTCGCACACATAGTTGCCTTCATTTGCATTTTAATTAAAATCATTAAAACCGACATGATGATGATGATGACGATGATAATTCGCAAAACAAAGACCGCTTGATAAGCACAAGAGCAACACATGGGCGGTCAGAACCGAGGAAGCTCCACCACCAGGCCACGTCAACTCCCCACATGAACCCGCCGAGGTCGCCAACAACCAACAATAGACCCTTGAAGTGACAACTTAATTTTCATGTCATTTATTTTTGATACAACACGATCCAGTGTCGACGACTGCTGCCTCTACCTCTGCAGTTAACAGAACGGCCAGTGAGTCTGCCTTCTGCCTACGAAAGGACAGTGTTGTGGGATCTGGTTTCAATTAAAGTTTGAAAAATATCAATTTAAACACCCACAGCGTCCATTGTCAATCTACAGTTTCATGCCGGACACGTGTCGCTCGCCCTATACAAAGGTGTTGCCGTTCGGTTGGTTGGTCGGTCGTTCAGTCGGCCGGTCGCTGGAGCTTTGAAAATTGCGCAACCACATATTGATGACTGACCCATTTCACTTGAGTAAGTCGCCACCCACCTGTGACCCATCACCACTCAAACCTGAACTCAACCACGCCTCCAGAATAAACACTAGAGTGTGCAGGCGATGTGGGCGGGGATGGAGGTTGGTTGATGACAAGACATGGAGGGATTGGTTTGGGACGACGTGCGAGCGGACTACAATGAATGCCTTTTCATTTTCTACAAAAGGCAGACATCGAGCAAGAAAATATTCATCTGGAGACATGAGGACTTTATCAAACGATTGCTTTAAAGGTAGTTGCAGAACCAGAAAGAAGAGGTCAGTATTTTTAATAACTCGAACGTAATCTACTTGTGAATAGCACCAATCTTCGTGGATCCGCTGACTTTCCTGAGTATTTGTAGCTGCTTTTTGAGCCAAATCCTCTATTGATTCACTTAGATAAATATGAAGGGAATTAAGAAAAGGACGTAGAGAAACGGAAACATTCAAAACTACTTCAATGGTAAGTAGATTGAAATGATGTCGGAGCGAACACAGTAATTGCAGTATCAATGGGAATATCCAAACAACACCATCATCCCCTAGGGAGATAAGCGAAGAGACAGGCGGACGGACATCATGCAACAGCTCACGACGGCGGCCACCCGCATTGCTGTTGCCTGTCGTCGTCGTCGCCAACGCCGGCGAACGCAGGGCGGAAGTTTCCGGCTGTATTTTTCCAAGCTTTTATTTTCTTAATAGAGAAAATTGAAACTCAATCAATAAATCTATTTTTATTTCTCCTTCATTCTTGCAACGAAAGTGACAGTGAGGAGGAAAGAGAGAGAGCGAGAGACATGCGATGGCTGTCAGGAGCGCTGCATAGAGAGAAAGAGAACCAAAGGAAAACTACAACAAGAATCGAGAGCACATAAAAGAAACCTGGCAATGAGAACGAATGTGTGTGGTTGAATTGTTGTTGTTGTTGCTGCGTCCGCTTGGGTGCTTCTCGACTTGGAGCTTGCCGCTCTGCACAACTATGTATAAAATGTAGGAGAATGTTGTGCAGTCATGTGTGTGTGCGTCAGGCTATGTAGAGCACCTTGGAAAGAGAGCACTCGAAGCGTTGACTCGACTCGAGTCATCATCGGCGTCGTTGCCGTTGTCTTGTCGTAGTCACCGTCGCCGTGATCGTTCGAAAGATTACAAATTTATCAATGTCAAATTAATTGAAAATTACACAAACGAAGGACAAGCGACAAGCCCTGGATAGAGAGCACAACCTATTCTGCCCGCTGGAGGCAGCCGCAACACCACCTCCTTCCTCCACTAAATTAGGTGGCCGGAGCACGAGGTACGAGGTACAACTGTACCCACACCAGGTTTATTAATAAAACAGAGAGACGACACGACCACAAGGTACGAAAAGACAAAAAAATAATATGCTCTCGCTTGGAATGTCAAAGGAATGTAGTTTATAATTAAACGCGACGGTGAAAGCAAAATCAATTTCCCTTCGAACCCATCGCAGCTGGGCCACGCATTTTCATTGGGGTTGGTCCGTGAGATTCGCCGAACGAGGGTGGACTCTTGGTCTTTCCCTCTTCTCTTCCGCGCTACCGCTGAGCACTCAAATTAATGGCCCGAGTGGAGCAGAGCCATTTCCTACGCAATGGCGAATTATTAACACTGAATTGGTTTTCGCTTCTCACGCGATCGTTTCAACATGAAGGAGAACGAGAAGAGCCGGACCGCGACTTTGGTTTGGCCGACCTTCCTCCATACCATTCCCTCTGAGCTCCAACAATCCATCCCTCCTCTCGCCCTCTTTCTATCACTCTATCTCTCTCTCTCCCTCCAACTCTCCCACCGCAGTCATACATGCTTGTTCGCACAACGATTAATCATCAATGTGTAAAATTCCGAACCGTGCTCAGGTTGCGCTGCTGATGACAACGTCGGATGACGATGGGTGGGCTCAGCAAACGGATGGTATTTGCGTGTACTTGTGCGTCTGTGTGTGCGCGTGTGAAATTATTAATTTGCGCACACTACAACGCTCTGAAAATATATGCCGTCGCCGACGCCGCCTTTGATTAATTAATTGCAGTTGATGAATAAGGCTCAATTTATTCTCGCTTAAAGGAGGACCCAAAGGACGAAATCGCCTTCGCCGTAATGAGCACTGAAATATGGAACTTGCTCTTGCTCCTTTCGGTGCTGATTGTTCGTGGAAATGTTCGTGGAAATGTTCGAGTAACGAAGGACGCCATCGCCCCCTCCCCCCTCCACAGTCACTACATCAGGGCAGGAGCTTTGTGCAATTTCCATAACGAAATGAACTTGAAATTGAATGATTTCTATTAGCCTCGTCGTGTCTAGACATTGGGATGATGATCTGGGAATTGGGATGTTCGTGTGGAGGTGGAAGATAAAAGTACTTACCAAGACCTCGTAGCAAATTTCCCTAAGTTCCTTTTCCACACGCTCTCTGTACTCGCGGGCGAGCTGTTGTTTTCTGGCGGAGGATTCAGTTTTTTGCTCAATTGATGAAATTACTCTCCACGATGATCTACAACAAAGAATAAGAGCAAGAGAAAAACGATTGAATTTAATTTAATTTGTCTTTATGAAGAGATTAAAATTTCTTACCTGCGGGCACCAACAACATTTTTGTATGCAACGGAGAGCAAATTTCTTTCTTCATTTGATAATTCCACACCGGTTTCTGTGACTGATTTCATAGCCTGGGCCATGTCATCGTATCTGAGGAGTGCATGAGGGGAAAAATTAGATATTTTGTTACAAAGACGATTTAAAATACGAACTTACCGTTCAGATTGTTCGGCCAGTTTTGCCTTTTGGACCAATTCCTCTTTATCGACTGTAGACATTTTGATGTGTTGATTTTAGGTTTCTAAACAAAAAATTAAGAGGTTATGTTCTCCGAGTGTGGTTGTGTGTGGTCTGCAAAGAGAAAGAGGTAGAGAGAAGTTAGAATAAAATGCAAATGAATCGTTAGAATATTTAGAATCGTTAAATTATCAGAGATAATCCTTCGGGAAATAACAGGAGAATAATAACAATAATATTAATAAAATACTGCCGAGACCAAAACGACCTGGAGGAGAGCAGCAGACACGCAGCTGTAGAATTTATTACAATTAAATAGGTTCCCCCGAGGGATTCCGTTATAATTTGTATGCAATAAGAGCAAAAATTGTGCGTCGCTGCAAAATATTAAAGTATTACAAATACTTAGCATTCGCCTGGCGGCGTCACGATAGCCCTCCCTACCTCCCTCCATCCTACTTCATCCACATCAAGGATAAATTAATTAGAAGCAAGAGACCAGGTCAGGATGGAAAAGAGAGGTGAAGCAGCCACATTTCATTTAGCGGAAATTTCATGACTGCGAACAATGCCCAAAGGAGGGGGGCCAAAGTAAGGGTCTTAAAGCTTCTGTTTGAGGAAGGTATAAAAAGCTTTAGGCCGAAATTCCAAGACTTTTTCAGAAAACAGATTTAAACAAAAATCTGATTAAAACATTTTGCAGTGCTCTCATAGGCCGTAAGATAATGAAACGCCTCGGTTCAAATTGTTATTCTCGAGCGAAAACAATTTTATAGAAATATCCGTTACATAACATACATCATAATAGAATGTCTATTAAAAGTAAAAACAACCGAATAAAAACCAGAGAACGGCAAAAAGGCAATAAAAAAACGACCGACCAACTGACTGACTGCCAGTCAGCCTGCCTGGTTGTCTGACTGATAAGCGACTCCAGCTACGTTGCTACGCCCCAGAGAGTGGAGGAGCGCCGGACCTCGAAACGCTTTTTTAACCTTCACGATTTTCACGATTTGACGTTTCTACCAGAGACTCAACTCAATACATAGTTTTCAAGTTTGTTCTTCATTTGATGAAAAATTTAGTTTAGTGCTTTTTTCACTCACACAACTTGTGTCAATCAGATGAGTTCGATTTGTATTTTTAGAGAAAGCCAGACGAAAGTTCCGCTTTACTCGAAAACACCTAGCTCTGGCACACGGTGACGACGACGACTGAGGTGGCTGGCGTGGCTGTGGAGGTAGTGGAAGTGGGTCTCCGACAACGCGGTTAGTCGGAATCTAGATAAGCCACGGCAGAAATGTGACATCCAGAACTGATTTCGGAAGGGAGGTGAAGGAAAATATATACAATCTTGCCTCCGAGTAATTTCAGTTTCTGGTTAAGATAAAGATTACGTCGTATCATGTGACAGAGTGAACAGAGTGCGAAAAACGGAGAGAGAGAGGCAGAGCACAACGAAGCGACTAAAACAGGACCACTACACATGTGTCATTTGTTGAAAGACGAATGTCTATTATTAGTAATTAAAAGTTAAAAATTAAAGGAATGAAATAAGTTACTTTCGCCCCAACTTCCTCAAAGGAAAAGTCAACATTTGAGCCCCGAAAGCTCAATAAAAATGCTTCAATTCATACGGTGTATAAATGAATAATGTCAATCTTCTGTCTAAAGTCTTTCTTCTGTCTGTCGGTCTGGTCTATTCCAATATGTGTATGTGTAGCCACATTCATTGCATAGAGAAGTAGATCAAATATTTGAAATAAATAAATATTTGAGCAGTCAATTAGAGGTCGAAAATGAAGAATAGAGATAGAAGAGGGAATGGTGATTGTGAATTAATGGCTTCTTCTATGGTCGTTCACTGGCAGGGAACAAGTAACATGTTACAGCAAGAAAAGTAGAAACAGCCATTATGATGTCAAATATTGGATAAACTTATAAAATCAACTGCGCAGAAAACAAACACCGAGACAGACGAAAACGAAGAGGAAGAAGCCAAAAATTCACATCTACCACAACATAATGAACCGAGCCCCTGTGCTCAAACTAGGTAAAATAATGAATGAACGAATGAATTATTGAGAGGAGCTCACAAACAAAAACGAAAAGAACTTGACAAAGAAGTGAAAATAATAATATATTCGGAGAATAAATTTTCTAAGCAAATAATGTGAGAACGTCGTCGGCTGGTCGCGGTTTTCGTCCATCCATCCATCTCACGAAGTAACGAAGTTACCAAGCGACGAGCAAATAAAGCGGAGAGATGGGCGTGATTTGGAGAAAAGTTAGATTTTTGTTTTTTTTCTTTTAACATAATTGAAATGCAAAAAAATCGCAATAATGACAAGTTAACGGAAGAGAGAGGAGAGAGAAACACAGAGACCATGAGAGATGGTAGTGGTGAATAATAGGGAGACTGGGCCAGTGTGGTGAAATGCGGTTTGATCGATAGTTTCAAAGACGCGAAGTTTATCCGTTCAACTGCTCGTTCAATTCAACCGTGACCGAGAGAGGGAGAGAAAGAGAGAGAGAACCAGACTGAAAGAGAATATGCAATGACATCATTGTTTCGCACTTTTGTTCGATTACAATAACAACTGAGCAGCAGTAGAAAAGTGGCTGAAGTATTAGCTAGAGACACAACAACAACAATAACAAAAACTATAAAAATGTTGATTTATTATTGGAATTTTTGCTGCATGAGGAAAACATGTTGGCATAGAGTCGTAATGTGAGACAATTAAGAATTTAAAGCACGTTTTCCCACAACTCGAATTAAGTCGACTCAATTCGATTCGAACTACAAAAAATTCTCTCCCACCCCTAGCTAACCATGTTTAGAGAAGCAAACTTTTGACGGCCAGAAAACAGAGATTTCGGAGAATTATTTATTGACTTCCATGGTAACCCTGGAGCGTCTGGGTCAAGTTCTTCGAAAGAACTCTGGACAATGAATGATTTGTGCAAAAATGTATATATTTTTCATGGAAAATAAATAAATATGAACAATGAAAATAAGCAACGAAATTTTTTAAAAACCATAGAAAATCGAGGAAAACAATCACCGTCTGTGGAATTAGGCCCAAGAAACCCTGCCAAAGGGAAGGAAATGCGACTAATGCAGTGCAAAATCGCAAAAACAACATCACGTCTGCTGCAAGCGAAAGAAAAACGAAAATACATCGACGAGTCAAAGTGGAACGTTTTTCACGGGTTGACAGGGTGGAGGAAGGAACGAAAGCGGAAGGGAGGGGTCGCCGAAAAGACCGGGGCCACTGTGACATTGCTTAGTAACAATAACAAGAGTACTGCCAAATTAAACCCAAGTGGTGAAAAATGCCAACCATCGAATTAAGGTTAGGTTTAGAGACATGGGAAGGGTTGGGCAGTGAATTCGACGTCGAATTTGATAAAACAATTCAAAAGCCATCCACCAAGGAGAGACGACAAATCAATCTAAACCGAATGATTCACCACAGTTTCAACCAACGTCAATAATAATGATGACGACAATGAAGATGGAGACACAGAGGAGTGGTAAAGAAGCGAGAGAGTGAGGTGGAGACGCAATTGCTGTTCAGTCATGAGTCATAAAGGGGTGGGGAAACTGCGCCACGATGAAACTAAAACAAAACCAAGAAATGCAACGCAAATTGAGGGACACAAACAGACTGAATGAGTGAGTAAGAGAGAGAAAACTGCAAAATGGCAAGCGAACGAAATGAAAAATTTCAACTAAATATAGAAGCGAAGAACTACAGTCCAAAACTGTAAAGAGGAGAACGAATGGAAACAAGAAAAGAAATCACTCCAGACGCTCAAATGAACTTAATTAGAAAAATGCGGATGGTTGCAACTGGATGGATGGCGGTATGGGGTTCGTCAGTGGCAAGTGGAGAAGAAATCACGTCCACGCCCTGGTGAACCGAAGTGGCCTCTGGACGGTATGTCGCACCATCGCACCACGCCACGCCTCCCTCCTGTAGTCATCACTCCCCATGCGCAAGAGGGGCCAAAAATAGAAAGGAAATTCTTCTTCATATTTCGCTAAACGTGCGAGTGCAATTAGCACTTACTTTTTCAGGTCTGATAACTCCTCCATCCACACTAAAATAGCACCATAATAGATATTGAGATTATAATAAGTGCTAAAATGGTGAAAATTGCTTCAAAAACACCCAAAAAACACTGAAATTTTAAGTGAAATAAATATCAAATGAAAATTGTATGTTCGAGCAATTGTGGTATTTTATATTATATATGGAAGAATTGACAGTAACCACAACAACAATACCAACTACAACAGCAATTGCTGGTCTTCTCAGCATCATGAACGCCAGTCAAGTGGTTAGAATTAAGCGAAAATAAAAGAAATACATGAGAAGTTCATTGGCTTTTGTTTTTCTTATGTGCGACATAGACGGGCAGTTAGAGAGGGGGGAATGGATTTATTCTATCATGTTGTTGTTATTGCTGTCGTTTCGAGGCCTTGGTCAATTGGTTGCTAGTCTATTCTATATTAGGTGTCTGAGTTTGTGCGAGTATGTGTTCGTTGTAGTTATCATAGCTATTTTCACACATTTAAGCGGCAAGTAGCCAGGCAGCAAGCGAGACTATAAGGAATTTACGACACAATAGAAAAGAAGATATTCCGACAGAGGCGTCTTGGCCAAATCTGTTAGGTAGTCACATTCGATTAAAAATGGTCAAGAAATTCAAGCGAGAATTTCTCGCCTGAAATCTTGTTTCGGCATTTAAATCAAAACGAATCGACATGTGGACAGGAGACATCCATAAAAAAAGAAAAATGATTAAGTAACACTCACCAGCCATAATGAAGGTGATGGAAACGGTAAATTCAAAAGTTTTTATTGCCAATTAAAACGATTTTCATCATATTAAAAATTAGTATCGAAAGTTTCGTTATTTTTTCTTCTTTGTTTTTTGATGAAAGTTTGGTTCTTTCCAATCGCTCGGGTGGGAGAGAGAACGAAAACGAGCGAGTAAACGGGGAACAGCTGGAAACAGAATCGATGGGAGGTGGGAGATTGAGTGACATCTGGTTACAGGGCTGCCACTGAGAGGAGTGAGAATATTGAGTGAGGTACTCTCAAATGTATTGACGTATGGTGACAATGTTTGCGACTCTCAATCAGAGAGATATTCATGAAAAAAAAATTGGTGGAAAATGGAGCAATGTTTGTGCTTCCAAAACATTGCGATTAACAGATATCGACAGCACACACGACTCGTTTACATATGACATCTGTCAGTTAGTTGTGGCTATTTTGTGTATGTCGCCATTCGTGACTCATGCCTCAAAAATGTCTGTCACTCTATGAAATGAGAGAAAAATAAATTACACCGAAAAAAAAACACTGGCTTTGACAAAAAATAATTTCTCTTGTGTAAAAAATTCGTGCATTGAAAAATCATTTTTTTTTTTTTTTATGAAATATTTTGAGGAAAAAACAAAAGCACCAACTGAACCTCTGTCTCTATTTTAATGTTGTGCTTTGTGAACATTTTCCAGCTGGAAATTAAATTTAGGCGTTTGATTGAAAA